>SJXQ01010922.1:31744-169135 GCA_006408695.1 Aepyceros melampus | reverse complement strand
AGGGGACGTGTTCATGGGGGCCTATTATCTCTTCTCTTTGTTAGAATTTGTAAAAGCCTGTGATGTGATTGCTGGAACTTTGAGTTCAGCAGTTGCTAAGCACCTGCTGTAGTGTTTCATGCTGTAGGTTTGGACTTTAGGGTTATAGTCAGAACAGTCTGATCGGAGTCTGACACGGGAGACAAATGTATTCAAATAATTGCCATTTTGTGTTATTCATACATAGAGGTTCAGAGGATCCTGGAACATCATTTTAGTCTGGTTCCCTAATTTTCTATAGGAAGCAGCTTTGGCCCAGAGCAGGCTTTAGACTGGTTTGAGTAATGCCAAAAGAGCTAGAACCTGGGGTTTTTTTTGATGATTGGCCTGAAATATGGTCTCTATCCTTGAAGACATATAATTCCTATCTTAAACCCACTTCTTTGATGATGTCCCCTTGACCTCCGTCTTTCCTTCGATATCTCTTAAACTCTTTTGTCCTTGTATTTACTGCGCTTTATGGAAGATCTTACATCCTCTTGTATTCTTGAATGTGATTAGCAGGACAGGCACCATGCCAGGTTCTGTCTCCGTACCTGTCTCGTTTCCTCTTCTCAGCACAATATAAATGTCAGGTTTAATTGAGCCTTACAGTAGGACAAATTAGGGTTGACTCTGCCTCTCTAGAGATACATTGGACAAAGACACCCGGACAAATCACCTGTCTCTACATCAATAAAAAATTCCTAAGATTTAGGCCACATGGATACATATACTGTATTTGGAATCCGGATGAAGTCAGGTACAATTTGGTGGCTAAGTTTCGGAGGCGCTAGGCACGCACTTGCAGCAACATTCTGGGAGAGAAGTGTACGAATTGGGAGGCTCGGCCCGCCCGCTGCCCCGCGTAGCGGCGGCCTTTCTGTGCGCGGGGGGCGGGACGGGGCGGGGCTGCGCAGGGGCGCTGCGCGACGGCTCTGTTGCCGGAACTAGTCCGAGTCGCGCGCCAGGACGCGCGCAACCCGCCCCGCCCCCTCCCCGCGGGTGGAAACAAAAGGGTATCCGCGCGCAGAGACCAGCCGAGGGGGAGAGGGGCGGAGAGTCTGGCGGTCTTGCCCCCTGGGCTCGCTAGGTTCGTTCTTGCGAGGGGTCGGAGTGGGCAGGTGGGCGCCCCAGAGCCGAGAGTGGGAGGGCCGCGTGCTCGCGCGTCTTGCGGCCTGGCGCCGGGGGGCGTCGCCTGCGCGCGCAGCGGAGCGTAGTGCGCCGGCGCGCGACGAGTCCTGTCTTCGAGCACCGGGGCGGGGCGCGGCGGGGCGGGGCCCCTCGTGCAGAGGTGCGGGGCCGTGCGGCGGCCCGGGCGGTTAGGGCGCGGGGGCGGAGAGGATGGAGCCCCCGAGGCGTTAGCCGACTCTGTCAGCTCTGGGCGTGCAGCCGTAGTTTTGTGGCGCGGCCCATGTGATGGTGCCGGGAGGAAGGAAGCGCCGTGATAGCGCCTGGGTCGGAGTTCGGGTTCCGGGGTTGAGAAGGCCCGGGAACGGAAGATCTGGCGAGCTGGCCGCTGGCTGGGGAGCGGTCACAATAGGAGGCGGCGGCCCAGCGAGGAGCCGCGGGAATAGCCCCGCAGGGCGGAGCCTCCCCTCGCAGGTACTGGCTGCCGCAGCCGTTGATTCCCGCGCGAGGGCGGGACTGACCGAGCCTCGGGCGGTTAGGAGCCTGCGGGGCCGCGCTAGAGATATGGTTGCTTGGTGTTCAGCGGGGCGCGGCCGGGCCGCCCGGCGCTCTTTGTTCCCCGGGCAGCTACGAGGAGGTGCGGGCATAGCCCGAGGGAGCGCCAGCCCACCGCCGTCTGGTGATGGCCTGGCTATTTTGCTCCCTCCCTGTTTGCCCAGGCGCAGGTGAAATGATGTCACTCAGGAGAACGCAGAACCCGGTCCGAAGGGTCCTCTCTCGCGTCCTTCTGCAGCCGCGGGTTTCTGAACAGGCTGCGTTTTGTTCTAGAGGATGGAAGTTTTTCCTTTCAGGGCTGAGGAATGAAAGAGGTTGGTTTTGAGCCGAGAGTTTTTCAAATTATTGAGGAATAAAGAGAATAAAGTTTTCATTTGCGTGTGTAGGACTTGTAAGACCTTGCTTTTTATTTGTGCTGCAAAAATGATGTATTAAGTTAGGTGTGTGAATTTTTCACCGTAAATAGAAACAAAATGTAATCTTTACTTGCCTTTTCTGATTTCTTACGAGGCGTACTTAACACAGGAAGGTTTAAGTGTATGCAACTCATTCACAATGGTTTATTACCTTAAAATTGCAAGACTTTTTGGATCCTGTTTGGCCTTGATTGCAGGTACTGTTAACACAATTACCGCAGAATTCCTTTAAATAGCTCCCAGGCTTGGTAACTAGGCTTTAAAAAAAATTTTTTTTAATCCATTCCCTCAGTTTTTAAGAAATCAAAACAATGAGGATCTAGAGACAGTTGGGATCAAAGTTAAATTGTTTCTGTCTTCCATTAGGAAGAAATTTTGGGCTTCCTACAGAAGTAACAATACAAGACCAAATATAGGGATCAGATCATTTACATTGCAGCCAGGCATGACTTGTAATAAAAAGAGTAAACGGATTTTTAAGTAGAAATTGTATCCAGCTCTTGCTCGCTCATAAAAGTATTCGTGTAATACATTTGACTTTCTGAAGCCTATTGAGCCTTGAATCTGTTAATTATAGGGGTTCAATTTTAAGTTGATATCTATAATTTTCTTTAAGTCTTGTTTCTAAAAGACTTGGTGGCCTTTAGAGGCTGTAGTTGAATAAATTTTGCTACAGATTAGCCGTGTGGGCCTCAGGTTCTTATCTGTAAAATAGGAGTTGGATTTAAATGATCTCTGTGGTCCCTCCACTTCTGATACCTTCTGTGACTCTGAAAGGTAGTGTGTTCCTATACTTGTTGAATTTCATATATTCATCCTATTTTTATAGTTAAACTAAGTTGGAAGTTATTAATTTGAATAAATACTGAGGATTTTCTATACTAAAGTAACCTGATTTTTGAGGAGTGGATGGACAGAAGGTGACACAGTTAGATATACTTGAATATGTTAGCATCATAATGTGGAGTGTAGGCCTATTGTGTCTCTGCCAACTGCTTTGGATGAGGCTTGGTTACATCACTAGCCTGTTTTTATCTGTGCTCATTTTTTACTTTTTCCTGCAAGGCTGAGAGTGAGAAGTATGAGTGAGAAATCATCAGATAAAAGTCTCTGAAATAATCGATCAGCATGGAAAGATGATTGATCTTTGCCTTCTACTTCCAGTCTATCCCATCTCTTTCCCGCTATGCTGCCCCAGTTTTGTTTAAGCCAGCACCATTTTGTAATTCATTTTGCTGGTAAGGCAGCTCTTAATTAGGCCTGTGATTGTTGTGCAGTGTCTAGGTCTGCTTACTAGTTTTCTAGTTGTTTTTCTACTAACCGCATATATCAGACATCCGTTTTCATGTTCTGCTTAAATCATAGCTTGCTTACTTTATTCTCTGGACAGAGTATATAGATTGTAAACACACATTTGAACTCTGTAGTTGTAGTCTAGTTCATTTGTTCAACAAATGTGAAATTCTTAACTCACATTGTCTATCTGGAAATCAGGCAAATGCTTGAACTCTATAATAATAAACAAGAAATTGGAGCAAGTAGACAAAGAGGGGCCATATACACAGCCTTGTCTTTTCCCCAGCTCTAATGTCATTTCATGTTCCTTTTTAAAGGATCTGAACACTTTTCCTTCTCCCCTCTAAGTTAGGGGACCCTGTTACCCTCATTTATTTCTGTTGAATTTGCCCCTTACTAGACTGATTCTCTTTGAGGGCAAGAAATACTTCTTTTTGTTTTCATAGTATGTAGCATATGATAGATATGCAATAAATATTTGAATTATTATTTTTATTTAGTAAGATTTATGAAGAGCTCAGTCACACTTCATCTTTTCAAATGTTTATGTGTGTAAGTTTTTACTGATTTGGACTGTTCCTGGTTTAGGTATTTTCCAGATCCATATAATTCTTAGAAATAAATCTTGAAGAGATGATTTAGAACAATTTACAAAGCAACAACAACTTTGAGGTTACCAGATTAAGTAAAATGGTTTAGAAACACTTGCTTAAGGGGAGAATAATCCTTGTGCTGACAAATCCTGGATTGTGAAAGTGAACGAAAGAAATACTTACTAGTAGAATGTATAATGCTTATTTTTCCTAACGTTTATGTTCACCAGTTCAGTACATGGAGCGGTTAGAGACTTCCTCAGTTGCAACTTCTTCACCCCTCCCCATTAATTTGTGTGACGAAGGGGTGAGTAAGAAGGGTGGAGCCTTTCAGCTATTTTCAACAACCCTGATTTTGCTCTGCTCCCCTAAAGACATGGATCCAATTTGTCGTTGCACTGACTTAAGAATGGGAATAATAATTTATTTTTTTTTTTGAAAGTATCCCAGTGCTGGAAAGTAATGATCCTTCTCAGGTAAGTAGTACCAGTTCTTAAATGGTCTAACAACTGCATAATAACACATACCATAAACTGACTTAACAAATACTTGTTAAATGTTTAGATTACTTCTAGTTCCCTTTGAAATTGTTGCTTTGATGTGTCAATATATTTATGCATATGACTTTTCTCATATTTTGGAGTATAACCTGAGAATTTATCAGATGAAAGATCAATGATCTGAACTGTTGTTAAATAAAATCTCCCTGATTACTTTCCAGGAGATTAACATTTGCCATCGTGGAAGCAGTGAGAATATTTGGATTTTTATATAATTTGGATTTGACCTCTTCATTTTTTAGGTGCCCAGACTTTGACCAACAGGAGTAAGGGACTTGATGGAGTCAACAACCAAGCACCTAACTCCATCATCTTTTGTTCTTTCCTTTTTCCTGTTAGCCTATGATTTTACTGCCTTTGAGCAGTTGGTATGCAACTTGTAACAGTGAACAGTTGTGGGTTTTGTTTTTTTTTTCTGGAGAGTACTGACCATTTTGGAGGAGAAGGTTTGGCCTTTTGAGCAATTTATTTTGTGGAAAGTACACGTTATTTAATACTGGCCTAGAGGTCATCATACACTTGTATATTCTTTACTTTTATGAGAAAAATGTAAAGGAACGAAGAAGGAAGCTGTCATCAGAAGTGATTTTTGCCTGTGGCTGGCTGATTCACACTGTTGTATGGTCAGAAGCCAACACAATATTGTAAAGCAGTTATCTTCCAATTAAAAAAAAATACCATACAAGATTTTGTTAGTTTTAAAGGAGTCATACATAGTAAGCTTCTAGCACAGTAATCAACATAAACATCCATGGTAGCTTTTTTTTTTTTTTAAGTGATTTTGGAGGAAGCTGATTCTGGGACTATGTGGACCTAAGTCCTATGTTATTTTTAACACAATAACTACTGCAGTTTACCACAGTGATGATAATAATAGTACACTCTCTTAACACTGAGGTTAAGTTGTTGGTAGTATGGCTACCAGGCCAGGGAAAGGCCACATTAAATAGAAGATGGCCTTAAAATAGTAATGTGTTGTTGCTTAAAAGGTAAAAGTGTTTTTTGTAATTTCAGTCTTACAAAACAGGAAACAGTTATGCTGGACGAACTAGTCATGTTGTTATAGTAACATTAAAGATGCAAAGTGTGTGGAGTTACAGGCTCAATCCCATCTCAGGGATGTTTCATGGCAGGACTTCTAAAATACAGTTGCATCTTGAGAGAAGGCTGAAGTTACCATGTCTTTGTAATGCTCAGCAGTTGGTATGTTAGGGGAAAATAGAACTGTATTGATTTTCAGAGACTGTATAACCTGACTAATTTTAACTGAGGGAGAGTTAGGGAAATAGTAGAAGTCAGAAATAATTTCCAAGGAAACATTAATTTTTAAGTACTTAAAATAGCTTTAAGTAAATAGGCATTGTGGAATAGTTGCTAGTTACTAATCCAACTAGATAGATTACAAAGAAGAATGTTACTTTAAAAATTCTGCAATTAGAAGGTGGTTTAGTGGGTTGAGTCTGAGTCTTAGAACCAGATACACTTGGCTTCAAATTATGGCTCTGGTATTTATGTTTCACTTTAAGCAAGCAAGTTGGTTAACCCTAACTTGTACCATGTAAAGATCAGAAAGCCCAGTTTGATTCCTGGTGTGAATTTTACTATTACCGAATCGAGGTTTTAAAAACTGCTGTATTGCTTAGGTTTTTTTTTTAAAGTTTTAATTTATGTCTTACATAATCAAATTAATACAGAATTTTTCTCTAGAATTCTGGAGAAGAAACTTTGCTTGAGTATGGTACCCAGTTGTTATTCTGTTATGTACATGTTTGTTGTGCTAGTTTTCTATTGTGTGTAACAAATTGCCACAAGTTTAGTAGCGTAAAGCAAATCTTGTTACCTTACAGTTTTCTGTGGATCAAAGTCCTGGTATGGGTTAGCTCTAGAGCCTCTGTCAAGGTCTTATTTGGCTGGGCTCTGATTTTATTAGGGACTTAATGTCCTCTTCCAAGCTCGTTGTTGTTATGATGTGGTTCTTGTGATTATAGGACTGAGGCCCCCCGTTTTCTTTGAGGGGATCTTGATCTTAGCTAGCTATCAACTGATGACCACTTTTAGCTTCTAGCTGCCTTCAGGTCTCTATCATTACATGCCTTCTCAGAACATAGCAACTTCGGCTGTAGGGTTGGCAGGAGAATCTCTTTAGGAAGTACTCAGCTCCTCTTTTGAGAGCTTTCTCTGATTAACTCAGGCCTACCCAGGATAACCTCCCCTTTGATTAACTTAAAATTCACAGGAATCTTAATTATATCTGAAAATCCTTTCACCTCCGTGAAGTGGTTTGTATAATTTAGATCATGTAACTGAACCCAATCAGGGGAATGAAATTCACTGTGTTTACAGTCCTCCCCACATACCATGCAGGGTTGGAGGTACACCCTGGAGGTGGCAATCTTGGAGGCCATCTTAGAATTCCCTCTTCCCTTCCCTCTCCTTTTCTCTCCCCTTACCCCTCTCCTCTTATGTCTGCAAGGACCAGGGTTTGTCAGTTTTTTTATGTATTACTGAAATTTGTTTTCCCAGCCAGCTTTTGTACTAGCAGTTTGTAAGCGTGCTGTTCACACTTTTTAAGTTTGTAAGACTGCTTAAGTGTGATAGTTGATGGTATGTCACCTTATTAAAACACTCTTCAGATGTACTTATTGTGCAGATTATAAACTTATAGAAGCCTGCATAAAGGAATAGGCCATTTTGAGAGAGAATTACTTTAAAGTGGTAAAAGCACTCCTTAGATTGAATGGAGTCAGGAATGTGAAAAATACTTGTTCCTGTGAAATATTTTCTTATTCCTGCTGTCAGATAAACCCATGGCTCCTACTTCTATTTTTTTTTTTAAACAAGAATAAGCTCCTTGAGGGTGGGATCCTTGTTTTCTAACATAACTCTTTGCTTATAGGAGGCAGTCAGTAAATATTCCTTGATTCAGTCATTCCTATGTCACAATGGTAAAGGACATTAACACATGCATGTTTATAATACAGAGGTGAGCTTTAGTTCATGTCTAAAGCATTTTGTGGAGCAGTACTAATAAATTCTAAAATTACTGCCTTCAGTCCTAAGAAGGTCTTTGGAAGTAGTTATTTTCTTAACAACAGGCCTAGTTATCTGTGATCAGGTTCATAGCAAGCCAGAAAGAAAAATTTCTAAAGGGGCTAATGAAGTTTATTATTCATATAAGCCTGCCCCTTTATGATCTTTCTATTCCTTCCTCTCTGGCTACTTCCTTACTGACCAGTTACACTGATCATTTTGTAATTTTCTTGACAACACTGTTTCTTACCAATTACCTGTCCATAGCACCAGTATGGACCATTACCACAGAAAGGTACTTTTTTATACTGTATGGTGATTTGCTTTTCTTTTTATTGCATATACCTCTTGAAAGTAGAAAATCATGACTGTGTTTTGTTTAGTGCCTGGTACAGAATAGACACTTATATGTAAGGGAATGATTGCAGCAATGAAACGAAAAAACAAGACAGCCTTAAAGCACATGGTCTTTAGGGGCAAGCAGGTCCACAAACCTTAATCCCAGAAGGCAGTTCACTCCACAGCACAGTGGAATGGTGATACTCCTGTCTGATAAAAAATGCTATAGGTCAAGTATATTTACATATGAGTTTAGGGCATTAACTCACGGTCTAGTCAAGCATTTAAAACATACAGGCATTAACTTTGAGGCTTATGATCTTGTCCTTTATTCATTAAGTAGGTTCCTGGGTTTGTGTTGAATAAAGCTGAGGTCTCCACAATATAAATCTTGTTTTTTATACCTGTGATTGCTATAGAAATTTGGCCATAGATGTTCTAAAATCTCTCTTCCCTTGCCTGATAATTTGGAAGGTGAAGTCGCTCAGTCGTGTCTGACTCTTTGCGACCCCATGGACTGAAGCCCACCAGGCTCCTCAGTCCATGGAATTTTCCAGGCAAGAGTACTGGAATGGGTTGCCATTTCCTTCTCCAGAGGATCTTCCCAACCCAGGGATTGAACCCAGGTCTCCCGCACTGCAGGCAGACGCTTTAACCTCTGAGCCACCAGGGAAGCCTAACTAAAAAAGAGAATGAAAAATTAATCATAGCCAGATTAGACACTAATCTTTCTGTACTTAAGTGATTTTTACTTCTGATTTTTTGACATGAAATCTTATCTGTCATTTAAGATTTCAGAATTAATGCCAGCAAGAAAGATATCAATAGGTACTACATGGGCAACAGGAAGGACTTTGTATTCTTGAGCAGTGCTGTTTTGCCTTTAAAGAAAGTTTTTATGAGAGATCCATTGCCAGAGGCAGTCTTTGTCTTCCTTATGTTTGTTTTGATGTTTAAGATTAATTTTTTATTTCTTTTGCTCTGCTAACAAAATCATCAAATACCTAGAAAATCCAGACTGTCCTTCATAGGCATGATTCTCCACATTGGTGCAGCTAGCCATGAACTATCCTTTTCTTCTCCCTCTTTTTCCCAGATATCTCCCGGGGCCAATTCAGCACCTCTACCTGGCCATCCTAACAAGGTGATTTGTGAAAGGGTGAGACTTCAGAGCCTGTTCCCTCTCCTCCCAAGTGATCAGAATACTACCGTTCAAGAGGATGCTCACTTCAAAGCTTTCTTCCAGGTTCTTATATATTTACCCTTTGCCTTCGTAGGGCTGAAAGTCACAAGATACATACTAGGTTGTCTCTAGGAAGGCTTGAACCAACATTCCTAGTATCTTCCTACTTCTTATTTTCCGTTGTTTGTGGGAATAAGTATTCTTCTTAGAGGACATCTTTAACTTATTCAGCCAGCTTTTCTGAAGAATGTCTTCTCTTGAGCTGCTGTTACTATTTGACCACTTAATATTCTTGTTTTTTAATCTTTTGGTCTTAATCATGTGTCCTAATATGTCAAATTCTGTAGGAAAGTAGAAGACATTACAGAATATGTGAAATTTTATAGAGAAAGAAAAATAGAAGCATGTAAGATTTTTTTTAAAGCCATCACTGCTTTGATAGTAATGCACATTACAGACTTTGATAGATAATGTACATTTGAGAGAGAAAATATGGTAACTTGCCTTCTATGACTTTTGATATCTGTGGGTAAATGTGTTTAAAATTTCATTACATATGAAATGAAAACAAATTAAGGTATAAATGGATTTAAACTATCATAGGTTATTAACAAGATTAGTAGGATGTGCTCACAGAAATCATTGACTACTGTATTTAAAATCCATTTCTCCCCGAGATTCAGTAAGGGAAGTCATCATTACTAGAAAGGAGACTAAGTTACAGAATTGCTTCTGGATACTAGGGTTGTGGGCCAAGACATGTAATTGTACATGTTGAGGTAGTGCGAGTTGCTAATCAAAGCTAGGACTTCTGGATAGAGCCAGCTTACTTTCTGTTCATGTGGGAGTGGTAGGTTGGGACTGGAGACTGCTTCTGAAAGAGCAGTGTTTATCGCACATGGGAGAGGCGGGATTTGGAAGTTGATGCAGATGAGGACAGGTGCCCAGGTGATCTAGGGCTCTTCAGTCTGTTACTCTTGTTGATACTGTGTGTCAGGTTCTCTGCTTCGCATGTGTGGTCTCCTTTTGTTTTTAGCCATCGTAATAAAGTTCACCTGGATGGTTTTCTAGATGAAGAAATAGCCTCAGAGAATCTCACCGAGATGCCCGATTTACATGTCTAGTTATTAACAGAATAGAGACTCAAATCCAACTTCAGTTATTTCTTATCTATCATACCACTTTATGGGTATTTCTGTAAACACAGTTCACTGTATGTTAAAAGACATTGTTTATTGAATTGCGTGACATATTGACTGCTGTTTTGAGTACGGCATTAGCTGCAAGAACTTGAACTAATGAAGAAATTGACTTCATACCTTCACTACTGCCACCAGTAAACAGTTATTTGACACTTTCTGTGTTCTCTGTACTTCCTCTGAGTCTTTAAGCATTAAGGTAACATTAACTAAACTCAAAGGATAGCTGCCAAATGCAGTAGATTAAAACTCGTATTTTGAAAATAAAACCAAAAAGTTAGCCAGTTCCACTTGAGTGTTAGCAGAAAAGTGAAAGGTATTATTTTTTTATTCATAATCCTAATTTAACTTAAACCTTACTTTGCTCTAACTTAAAAATAGGCCCTCAATGTTCCCACGAGAGACTGGAGATTTTCTTTGTCCATTATTATCCCTACCACTGTTCCACGTGAAGCAAAGTAAATCCTTCTCACATCCCCTTTGAGATATTGTCAGGTACTTTCAACTAATTCTGACACCAAAATAGAGTGTGGTTTCCTAGTTGCAGTTACGGTTCTCATCATTATAAAACCTAGTTGCCATATGAAAAGGAGAGCCTGTGCAGCCATATCCTGTCCTCAGAGCCACTGCCTTAACGCATTGATTTCTCGCAGCTTTGCTCCAAGCTGTTTCCCTCCCAGCTCTTTCTACTTTTACTTTCCCTTTTTACTCCATCCATTCCAAACAGAATCACCTCACCTTTTCCATTTTCCCCCTAAACCCCCCCTCTACTTCATATTTTAGCTGAAACTATTCTCTTTTGTAAGGACATCATTTCTCCTGTAGCCTTCTCTAGGAGTAAAGAAATGATTGGCTTTTCGTGCTTCAAGCGTGGAATTGGATATGTGACGAGTAAGTAGGGTGGTCACAGAGGTGAAGGCAAGTGGATCCTTGTTTGTAACTGTCAGTCTTTG
Source organism: Aepyceros melampus (assembly GCA_006408695.1). Classification (NCBI taxonomy): domain Eukaryota; kingdom Metazoa; phylum Chordata; class Mammalia; order Artiodactyla; family Bovidae; genus Aepyceros; species Aepyceros melampus. Next base: position 157,862 of record SJXQ01010922.1, on the reverse strand, counting down.
AATAGAAAGCTCATCCTATTTTTGATCTCTTTTTTTGTCCTTTATCTTCACTACTTAACCAAGTTTGTATCACTATCCTTGTTTATTACTTTTTCACTCTGCTCTTTTTTTGCTTATTTTTCTAGTCAAAATATTTCAAATTTTGCGTGCTTTTTAATTTTTTTAAATTATGAAATATTTCACATATGTATGTTGTAAAGTATGAAGATGTATGTATAATTTTCAAAAATCTACCATCCAGCTTAAGAAATCACCTATTAACCAATATTTTTGAACATTTCTATAAAAATGATGGTTTTATTTTTCTTGCTTTGAATTTTTTTTTTTTTTTACAAAAATGGTTTAAGAAGCACATTTACATCTCTATAAAAATAAGCCTATATTTAAAATTAACATCAAGGTGTTTCTTGTCGTTTTTAAATTAAAATTAAGGCATAATTATAGTGGAATTCACCATTTTTGGGTACAGCTCTGTGAGTTTTGACAAAAGCATCAGATGTGGAACCAATACAATCAAGATATGATAGTTTCAGTACCCCCCCAAAATTCCATCACATCTGTTTGCCATCAGCCCCCTACAGTTTTAAAATTAGCAGTTTCATATAGCACAGGGAGCGCAACTCTGTGCTCTGTGAGGTGGGATGAAGGGGGATGGGAGGGAGGTTCAAGAAGGAGAGGATATATGTATACATATAGCTGATGCACTTCATTGTACAGCAGAAATTAACATAGCAAAGCAGTTACAATCCAACAAAAGCAAAATGAGCAGTTACTGTACTACCAACCAATTCAGTGATTGTGAGTGAAGATTGTATGCTTTTATTAAAAAGGTGCATCGTGGAGAACTTGAATTTCAGATGTGGCACAGCCCTTGATTTCAGGAATGTGTTTGTGTATTTAACATATATGTTATTTTTAATATCCTTTTCCATTATGGTTTATCATAGGATAGTGAATATAGTTCTTTGTGCTATACGATAGGAGCTTGTTTATCCATTCTGTATATAAAAACTTACACCAGTTTACCCCAGCCTCCCATTTCATCCTCCAGGCCTCTCCCCCTTGGCAACCACAAGTCTGTTCTCTGTGCCCATGGGTCTATTTCTGTTTTGTAGATAGGTTCGTTTGTGTCGTACTTTAGATTCCACATATAAGTGGTATCATATGGTATTTGTCTTTCTCTGACTTTACTTATTATGGTAATCTCTAGTTGCACACATGTTACTGCAAATGGCATTATTATTATTAATCTGAGTAGTATTCCATTTTATTCATATATTATATATATATATATATATAAATAAATCACATCTTCCTGATTCATTCATCTGTCAGTGGACATTTAAGTTGTTTCCATGTCTTGGTTATTGTCTGTAGTGTTCCTATGAACATAGGGGTGAATGTATCATTTTAAGAATTTTGCTGGATATAGGCCTATATGCCTCAGAGTGGAATTGCTGGATTGTATGGTAATTTTAGTTTTCTGAGGAAACTCAGTACTGTTTTCTATAGTGGTATACCAACTTAGAGTCCCACCAGTACTGTAAGAGGTTCCCTTTTCTCAGGTGTGCATCTTAATACAGCTAGATAACAACTTTAATCTGTATATTTACTGAAGTTAGGTGATTGAAATTTGTTGATTTATACAAATAAAGAAATACATTGTTTCTGAAAGAGAAGACTAATTATTGTAAAAATGTCTGTTCTCTTAACAAGTTCATAGACATAATAAAAATTTCAGCCAAAAAATAAAAAAAAAATTTTAGAACTTTACAGTTATCCTTAAATTCATAAGGAAAATTAACAAAGGAAGCACAGGAACATTTTCCAAAATTGTCATAAAGGGAAATATGCCATAATGATACTAAATCATATTGTAAAGAAATAGTTCCATCTTGTTTAAATACAGTGGCTATTTTTCAACCCTCGTTCTACATGACCTCTTAATTAGGTTGGTGAAAAAGTAATTGAGGTTTTGGACCGTGAATTTTAAATCGTTGTAACTTAGGCTCAGACACATCTTTATTGATGAAAATAGGAATCATTACAATCAACAGATTTTTGCCAACGAGAAATAAGTTTGTTTATTCCCATAGCATAAAAATCTGTGCCTTGGGATTCGACTGACTCTTGGAAAGCATTTTCTGCCTTCTCCTGGTTGTGGAAGCATTTTCCCTGCAAAAAGATGTTGAGATGCTTGAAGGATGTGGCAGTCAGTTGATGAGAAGTCAGGTGAATATGGTGGATGAGGCAAAGCTTCGTAGTCCCAATTCATTCAACTTTTGAAGTGTCACTTGTAGGATGTGCGATCAGATGTTGTGGAGAAGAGTTGGGCCCATTCTGTTGACCAGTGTTGGCTGCGGGCATTGCGGTTTTCAGTGCATCTCATTGATTTGCTGAGCATACTTCTCAAATGTAACAGTTTCACCAGGATTCAGAAAGCTGTCGTGGATCAGAGTGTCAGCAGACCACCAAACATTGACCATGACCTTTTTTGGTGCAAGTTTGGCTTTGGGAAGTGCTTTGGAGCTTCTTGGCCAACCATTGAGCTGGTTGTATAAAATCCACTTTCTGTCACACATCACAGTGTGATGAAAAATGATTTGTTGTTGTGTAGAATAAGAGAAGACGACTCTTCCAAACAATATTTTTGATTTTTCAGTCAGCTCATGAGGCACCACCCACTTACCAAGCTTTTTCACCTTTCCAGTTTGCTTCAAATGCCAAACAACTGTAGAATGGTTGATGTTGAGTTCTTTGGCAACTTCTCATGTACTTGTAAGAGGATCAGCTTCAATGATCCTCTGAATTGGTAGTTGTCAACCTGCAACTTCAATTATGCTCATTATGTCAAGGCTCTCTTCTCTTTTGCAAAGCAAGAACCACCACTGCACTGTGTGTTTGTTAGCAGTTCCTGGGCCAAATGTGTTGATGTTGTCCATTGTCTCTGCTGCTTTACAACCCATTGAACTTGAATAAGAAAATCGCTCCAATTTGCTTTTTGTCTAACATCATTTCCCTAATCTGAAATAAATATAAACAGCAAGTTACAAGTTATTAGCAAAAAATTTAGAAATATGCCTTAAAATGATGTATAACATAACCACATTTATTTAAGAATGTGTCTCAGTATCAAACAGAAAAGTGCAACATTGCAAAACTGCGATTACTTTTGCATCAACCTAATAGTTGACTCCTTGAAACTCCATTCCACTGGCTTTTACCTTCACACTCCACGCTCCTTTCATCAGCTACTCAACATAAAATGTTGGAGCTTCTTAGGGTTTAGCATTGGACCTCTTTTTCACTATATAAATCATTGATATTTTGAGCAATTTGTCACTGCCTGCAACTTCTTCGACATACCATCTATCTATATACCAAAAACTCCTGAATTAACATTTCTAATTGGAGCTTCAATTGTCTGCACAACTCCATGTGGATAATTCAGAGAGATCCTTTGATTTCAGGTTGTTCTTAATAGCTTTTCTATTTTTGTTGGTTTCATATTTATGCTTCAGATTATTTTATTTAGCTTTGTTTATAGCTTTTATGGAAGAAATACAGCATTTGAACATAGTACATTTACAGCATCAAGATAAATCAGATTGTGAACCAGTGGTGTTTTGTGTAATGAAAAATTAAGAAAAATCTAGGACTTAGGTTGTTAATAATTATTCAGAAGTTAGCCACACAGGCCTCTCTAAACTCAGGAAGCCACTGCTGGCCTAGTAATTATGGCCAATGATACAGTAATTTAATATTTTCACACAGTATTTTATCCTCTTCATTATGATGGGGACTGCATTAGTTATACCACTTGAGTCCCTTTGTAAGCACTCATTGCACTCACAGTCATTCTGTTCTTTGGCCTTTTACGAAAACAACAACAACAACAACACAAACTTGGGCCATATCAAAAGCAAAGTCCTGATTTTTTTTTTTTTTTTTTAATGTCTGCTGCAGTAACTTTTGAAAACAGAACAGTAAAAGTCTCCTCCTCCCCCATATCTTTAAGTAAAATAACATTCCAGGAGGATGTACTTTTAGAGTGGTTATGAAGTAGGATTTTATTCTGAAACATTTCGAGCTGAGAACTATCAAAGCTGTACTACTTAGAAAATTAAAGTCCTGTGTGAATTATGCCAGACAGGACTGTATATACCTTGTGTAGTTCAAAGGCAGTATTTTACTGAATTGTCTCTGGTACATCTTCACTAATAGAAACACATTTTACATAAATTTGAATATAGTTTAAGTCAAGACTTCGGTTTGTGGAGAATTAAGTGAGAATGTGTAGAGATCATTTTGTAAATTATATTGTGTGGTTCAAATTAAAGTTATTGATTTCCAGCTTTCCCCCTGCTTATTATTTACAAAAAAGGAATTGTCTTTGTGTTTATTCTTTATTAGTTGCTTTATGTAGAGTGAGTGTTTCAGTTTCCTAATTGCTTTCACGTCTCTTAGTTTTTTAAGGAACCTCCATACTGTATACTCCATAGAGGCTGTATCAACTTACATTCCCACCAACGGTGCAAGAGGGTTCCCCTTTCTCCACAACCTCTTCAGCATTTATTGTTGTAGACTTTTAAATGATGGCTATCATCATGTCTTTTATTTTTAATTAATAGAATTCAGTGAGTGTTTTTTCTCCATGCTTGCATGCTAAGTCGCTTCAGTCTTGTCTGACTTTTTGTCACCCCGTGGACAGTAGTCCGCCAGTCTCATCTGTCCATGGGATTCTCTAGGCCAGAATACTGGAATGGGTTGCCATGCCCTCCTCCCGGGGATCTTCCCTACCTGGGGATCTAACCTGCGTCTCTTTGCGTCTCAAGCATTGGCAGGTGGGTTCTTTACCACTAGCACCATATGTGGAATGAAAAATTTAGTCTTTTGTCAAAGATGTAAGGCAAATAGAGAAAGTCTGGAAGTTTAAAAGAGGGTTGGAAACTCATAAATCATGCTGTACTTGTGAGTCTGAGATGAATGGTGATCCTAATTAAGGCCCAGGTGGAGAGAGGACCAGGTTTCTGGAGATTTTACCTTTTGATTCTAGTTGCCCCCTTGTTACTTTGAGAAGGAAGTCGTCAGGGCTCACTAGTAGTTGCTGAAGTCGAAGACACATTTCAATCACCATTTTAAATCTGGAACTTGGAACCTGGTTCTGCATTATGGAAGGTTTCCATTATCTTCCAAAACTTCCTGATTGAGATACATAAATATATTTTATGTGTGTCTATATATATACATATGCACATGTGTTTGTGTGTATTTTTCCCCCCATGGCATTCAGCATTTAACAATTTCTGATTTGCTTTTTTTGAAACCATGCAGTACTTTCTTATGGGTGTTTTTTCACTTCTAATAAGAATGATTGGTAATAGAGATTTGGGGTTAGATAGATGTAATCCTCTACGCATTTTATTAGATGCTAAATACTGAGCTAGAGTTTCAAAGAGTACTCAAATTGATAAGGAATATGAAACAACATTGCATGTAATAAACTCTTTAATAATTCCCTGTCCCTAAATATCAATTTGTGGTTTCCTATTACTTTGACTGAAAAGTAAGGCTTATTACCATAGTGAATGAGCTCACTTCCAATTATTTCCTAGTCTTCCACGTTATTTCCTAGTCTTTATCTCTTACACACTGAGAACCTTTTACAACAGAAAGAGAAGGGATGGGAAATTTTCTCAGTCATCTCCATTCTTAAAAGTAATAGCTTTGTTGTAAAATAAGAATATGCTAATGCACAACTTAAACATCACTGAATATATGATAGCCTAAGTATTTTAAGGTTATTTTTGTGAACCTGTAGCATTCTCCTTAGTATCAATAACCTCAGATATGCAGATGACATCACCCGTAGGGCAGAAAGCAAAGAGGAACTAAAGAGCCTCTTGATGGAGGTGAAAGAGGAGAAGGAAAAAGCTGGCTTAAAACTCAATATTCAAAAAACTAAGATGATGGCATCCAGTCCCATCACTTCATGGTAAATACACAGGGAAACAATGAAAACAGTGAGAGACTTTGTTGTCCGTGGGCTCCAAAATCACCGTAGATGGTGACTGCAGCCATGAAATTAAGACACTTTGCTCCTTGGAAGCAAAGCTATGACTAACCTTGACTGCTAATATGCTAACTAGACAGCATATTAAAAAGCAGAGACATTACTTTGCCAACAAAGGTCTGTCTAGTCAAAGCTATGGTTTTTCCAGTAGTCATGTATGGATGTGAGAGTTGGACTGTGAAGAAAGCTGAGCGCCAAAGAATTGATGCTTTTGAACTGTGGTGTTGGAGAAGACTCTTGAGAGTCTCTTGGACTGCAAGGAGATCCAACCAGTCCATCCTAAAGGAGATCAGTCCTGGGTGTTCATTGGAAGGACTGATGTTGAAGCTGAAACTCCAATACTTTGGCCACCTGATGGGAAGAACTACCTCGTTTGAAAAGACCCTGATGCTGAGAAAGATTGAAGGCGGGAGGAGAAGGGAATGACAGAGGATGAGATGGTTGGATGGCATCACTGACACAATGGACATGAGTTTGGGTAACTCCAGGAGTTGGTGATGGACAGGGAGGCCTGATGTGCTGCAGTCCATGGGGTTGCAAAGAGTTGGACACACTGAGCAACTGAACTGAACTGTGGTGTTGGAGAAGACTCTTAGGAGTCCCTTGGAGAACAAGGAGATCAAATCAGTCAGTTCTAAAGGAAATCAATCCTGAATATTCATTGGAAGGACTGATGTCTGAAGCTGAAACTCCAGTACTTTGGCCACCTGATGCAAAGAGCCAACTCATTAGAAAAACCCTGATGCTGGGAAAGATTGAAGGCAGGAGCAGAAGGGGATAACAGAGGACAAGATGTTGGACAGCATCACCAACTCAATGGACATGAGTTTGAGCAAGTTGTGGGAAATGGTGAACCCTGACATACAGCAGTCCATAGGGTCAGTCACAAAGAGTCGAACACAACCAAACAACAACATTCTCCTCCATTTGGGCAGTGGATTTTTAGAATTCAGAGTTCCATGTCTTAGTTCACATTAAGCTTTGAGGTACAGGTTATACATATGAGGCAGCAGATAGTAAAGAATCTGCCTGCAATGCAGAAGACCCAGGTACAATCCCTGGGTTGGGAAGATCCCCTGGAGAAGGGAATGGCAACCTACTCCAGTATTCTTGCCTGGAGAATTCCATGGATAGAGGAGCCTGGGGGCTACAGTCCATGGGGTTGCAAAGAGTTGAACACAACTGAACTGACACTATGACCTTTTATACATATGAAAGCCAGTGATGATACATCACTAGTATTTTGTACCTTAAAAAGTCAATGTTAATGAAGTCTGTTGTAAGAAATTTGGGGATCACTTACTTCTAACATGTGCAGTTCATGTTTGAGTTTGTGAAGTCTTAGTTGTTCTGTCATTTTGTTTTAATCAGAATATCTAAATTTCAATGGTTATTTTTCACTTTTTTAGGATTATCAAAACATAACTGATATTCCTATTAAAATCAGGGGTTAAAACAAGTATACTTTTAATAGCACCATTAATTATAGGGTTTCCCTGATAGCTCAGTTGGTAAAGAATCCACCTGCAACCCAGGAGATCCTGGTTCAGTTCCTGGGTTGGGAAGATCCTCCGAGAAGGGATAGGGTACCCGCTCCAGTATCCATGGGCTCCCTTGTATCTCAGCTGGTAGAGTCTGCCTGCAGTGTGGAAGTCTGCCTGAGTTCTATCCCTGACTTGGGAAAATCCTCTGGGGAAGGGAAAGGCTACCCACCCAGTATTCTGGCCTGGAGAATTCCATATAGTCCATGGGGTCGCAAAGAGTTGGACACGACTGAGCGACTTTCACTTAACTATAGGAAGAAATAAGGTTAATGTGGTGAGGAAAATTACGAGAAACTTGTCTATGGTTCTGAAAACTACTTCCTATTTTTGTTACAATGACAAATTTGAATTATATAGATTGGAAATGGCATGATTTTGTGAATACGTTAGCTAAATAATTTAGAATGATCCAAAGCAGTTTGCTTCATTCCTATCAGTTTAATGAGTTGTTTTATATGCTTTGTATCTTAAAATCTAATGTTGTAGTAGGTAGCCTCATGTATTCTTTAGCTAATATTAACATGATTTTTGTTCTAGCAGCAGGTGCCAATCAGAAGTGTTCTAGGGACTTCCCTGGTGATCTAGTGGTTAAACCCCTTCACCTCCAATGCAGGAGGTGTGGTTTTGATCCCTGGTCAGGGAACTAAAATCCCACATCTTCACGGCACAGTTCCTGCCCCAAAGTGCTCTGATACCCAAATAGAATTTGCAGGAGTAGACTGGAGACAGGAGAGGCTGTTATTAGAAAACATATGGCCCTCATCAGACTTTGTTAACTTACAATTTTGACAGTTTTGGTGAGACTCAATTGGAAGATTGAGTTGTGTGAGGAATCCTGGAGAGTTAATAATTCAATTAAGTTATCCATACTAATTTTGTAGCTAGTAAGCAAGAAAGCTTGAGACTATGTTTCAACATTGACAGGTATAAGTTTTGAATTATCCACCACTCCCCTGATCTATCTGAAATGTCTTTGCCCAAGATATCCTTTTATGATATTTTAGTTAAGAACTGATGAAATAAATTGACTGTTTTTTAATGTTTTAAGTAAACTTACTTTGTCCACATAATTGCTTTAAAGAATAAATGTAATCACCTTAAACAGTGGGAATAAGGAGGTAGACAAGTGTGATTTAGAATCGAATCACAGGCCTTCTTAAATTATACCCTCTCTTAAATGGATCTCTCAGCTGCAAATTAATGCCTAAAAGAGTAACTAGTAACTGATGGGAAGGCACAGTAGAATTTCAGTTAAAATTGGAGTTTGAAGGAGGTGGTCAGGTACCATTTGTTGTTGTTTAGGTACTAAGTTCTGTTCAACTCTTTTGCGACCCCATGGACTGTAGCTCACCAGGTTCCTCTGTCCATGGGATTTCCCAGGCAAGAATACTGAGGTGAGTTGCCATCTCTTCTCCAGAGGATCTTCTAAACTCAGGGGATCTTCTGAACCCAGGGAACAAACCTGCATCTCCTGCATTGGCAGGTGGCTTCTTTACCACTGAGCTACCTGGGATGCTCAGTCAAGTACAATACAAATTGTTTATTACCCTATCATGTATGTATGTTGTTACCTGATTAGTTTTATGATGAATTTAAATAAAGAGCTACTTTTTCATTTGATCTTTCTTTCCTACCCCACCCCTGGCATCTTTTAAAAAGATATTTAATTCAAGTTAACAATGTATCTTTTTCCTCCTTTACACTTGGAGGTAAACGTACTCAAACATCTATGCATGTAAATAGTAATGCAAAAATCCTTCAAAACTCTTATTCTGTTGATTGATTTTGTTGCATTGGCAGAGTGAAGATAGTCCAAGTCCCAAGAGACAGCGCCTCTCTCATTCAGTCTTCGATTATACATCAGCATCACCAGCTCCCTCACCACCAATGCGACCATGGGAGATGACATCAAATAGGCAGCCCCCTTCAGTTCGACCAAGCCAACATCACTTCTCAGGGGAACGATGCAACACACCTGCACGCAACAGAAGAAGGTTAGTTGGTTATATTACTTATTAAATTTTTGGTCATTGGTAGAGTATTTTTAAACATCAGAAAGCATTTTTTCTGTAGGATTTTATAAATATATCAACACCTTTGTCTCTGTACACTCACACACAAACAACATTACAGGTTGTTTGAACTACCACGCTAATCATGAGAATTCATTTAGCTTGGGATTGACAGATGTAGAAATTGTATAATAAGAGGCTAAAGTGATTTACCTAAAATCAATCTATACCATCATATATGAATTCAACTACCTCAAGGTTTAAGACTTTTTGTGGGCTGACCTTCAATCCATGTCACTGAAAAATGAATTTTATAATTTACAATGGTATTCCAAAATCCCTGTAGATGATGACTGTAGCCATGAAATTAAAAGATGCTTGCTCCTTGTAAGAAAAGCTATGACAAACCTAGACAGTGTATTAAAAAGCAGAGACATTATTTTGCCAACAAGTCTGTATAGTCAAAGCTATGGTTTTTCCAGTTGTCACGTATGGATGTGAGAGTTGGACCATAAAGAAGGCTGAGCACCGAAGAATTGATGCTTTTGAACTATGGTGCTGGAGAATACACCCACTCCAGTGTTCTTGCCTGGAGAATCCCAGGGACGGGGGAGCCTTGTGGGCTACCGTCTATGGAGTCGCACAGAGTCGAACACGACTGAAGCGACTTAGCAGCAGCAGCAGCAGCTGGAGAATACTAAGGAGAGGCCCTTGGACAGCGAGGATATCAAACCAGTTGATCCTAAAGGTGAAGAGTCTTGAATATTCATTAGAAGGACTGATGCTGAAGCTGAAGCTCTAATACTCTGACTACCTGATGCAAAGAGCCAACTCATTGGAAAAGACACTGATGCTGGGAAAGGGAAGGCAGGAGGAGAAGGGGACAACAGAGAATGAGATGGTTGGATGACATCACTGACTCAATGGACAACAGTTTGAGCATGTTCCAGGAGATGTTGAAGGATAGGGAGGCCTGGTGTGCTGCAGTCCACAGGGTCGCAAAAAGTGGGATACGACTTGAACAACTGAACAACAACAACAGTGGAAATGTGGAAGTCTTAGGAATGAGCAGTCTCTTCTTCACCCATTATTATCCATTCCATTCTTACAAATAAATAACCTCTCTCCACAAATATTCTTTCTGTATTCTCTAAGGCAGCTGTAGCTTCATTAAGTTTCTTTTCAAATTGCAGACCCTGTGATATGAGGCGTGACTGAAGTTTAGTACAACTTTCAGTCCTCTCTTCAATGTGGGACTTGGCTCTTGCTTTTTCTTCTCCAGGGAATACATTTCCTGAGCTGCTTCCTGTTTAGTAGTGGCCTGAGGTCATACCTTTCCTCTTCCAAGGAAAGAGAGCATCCTTGAAGTGAGACAACTATGTATATTTCCAGGATGTTGATAATCTAAGAAGTACTGATGATCTCAAAGTAGTAAGGTGTTACAGACTGAATATGTTTCCTGAATATCCATAGGTTGATGCCTTAGCCCACAGTGTGGATGAATATGGAGATGGGGCCTCTAAGGAAGTAATTAAGGCTAAATGAAATCATCAAGACAGGTCCTTGATCCAAGAGGATTAGTGTCCTTACAAGACTCCAGGGAGAGAGCTTTACTAGAAAGCATGCTGGCACCTTGATCTTGGACATTAAGTCTCTAGAATTTGAGAAAATAAATTTCTGTTGTTTAAGCCAGTCTGTGATATGTTGTTAGGGCAGCCTTAGGGCACTTAATTTTGGCTCAGATGGTAAAGAATCTTCCTGTAATGTGGGAGACCCGGGTTTGATCCCTGAATTGTGAAGATACCCTAGAGTAAGGAATAGCTACCCATTTCAGTATTCTTGCTTGGAGAATTCCATGGACAGAGGAGTCTGACGGGCTATAGTCAGTGGGGTTGAAAGAGTCGGACACAGCTGAGTGACTAACACATAGGTAACTTGATACTGAAGGGATCTTGAAACCCATCATTTGTTGTTGCATATTAGACAAGATAAACCTGTTCCTGAGGTACATTCTGTTGAGACCATTAAACTTTCACATTATCTGGTGCATTATTATCCATTTATATGGGAATGTTTAAGTAAAATAATGTTACGCCAACCAGGTAAATATTTCATAGCTGTTAAATAAACAACAGGAGAAAATAACGTCTGAGCACCTGCTGTAATATTTCCTATTGTTTCATGGTGAAATGTGCCATAGATTCAGGAGGACTTGTAAAACAAGTGTACATTTAAAAAGGATAACACACAATTGTGCCCTACACTCAGGTTAAAATAGAACATCAAAATCTCTCCTTCCTGGAAGATAAACCCTTTCCTGTGATTTGTCGTAACTCCGTTGGTACATGTTTTTAATACATTCTAAAACACTGTAAATACATTCTAAAGACACAGTTTAGCGTTTTGTTTAATTCACCTAAGTGTATTCTTTGTTTACTAAGCAGTCTTTTTTAATGTGGGTAGCAGTAGTTCATTTATTGTGATATAATCTTCCATTGAATTAATATACCACAATTTATGTACCCACCTACTGTTGGGTAATAGTTATGCCCAGTTTGGGTAATCAAAAGAGTTCTATTAGGAGCCTTTGTGTACACAACTCCTAGTGTGCATGTGCAAGCATTTCATTAAGATAAAAGCCTAGGAGTACAATTGTAGGTCATCAAATGTGTTCTGGACCAGATAGGGCATGACAGTGTCTGTTGCTGGATGGCAGAAACTAGTTTTCAGGTTGAAAAGAAGCATCAATCTCCATGTTCGTGGAACACAAAGGAGAAATAGGGAGCATTTACCTAGAAAACAAGCTACAAATTCGTTAAGCCCAGCATTCTGTGTTATTTGTTACTTCCTTCTCACTTTAGTACTAGACTTCTGCTGCTGCTAAGTCGCTTCAGTCGTGTCTGACTCTGTGCGACCCCATAGGCGGCAGCCCACCAGGCTCCTCTGTCCCTGGGATTCTCCAGGCAAGAATACTGGAGTGGATTGCCATTTCCTTCTCCAATACATGCATGCCTGCTAAGTCACTTCAGTCGTATCTGACTGTGCAACCCTATGGACAGCAGGCCACCAGGCTCCTCCATCCATAGGATTCTCCAGGCAAGAATACTGGAGTGGGTTGCCCTTTCCTTTCCTTAGTACTTATAGGCTAGCTATAAGTTTAACTGCCAGTAGTTTTCTGCCAGAAGTAGGGTTTATAAGCAGATGCAGTATTCAGCAACAATCTGATACAATTTCAGATACAAAGATGAGCACACTGGGAAGTTACCAAACATTTGAAGAAAGCCAACAAAGTGAAAGAATGTCTCTGAAACTCAAAGAAAGAACTTGAAGTAACAGTTAATAAAATAACTAAAACAGTTAAGAAACAAGTGGAAACAGTGTCAGACTTTATTTTTTTGGGCTCCAAAATCACTGCAGATGGTGACTGCAGCCATGAAATTAAAAGACGCTTACTCCTTGGAAGAAAAGTTATGACCAACCTAGATAACCTATTCAAAAGCAGAGACATTACTTTGCCGACTAAGGTCCATCTAGTCAAGGCTATGGTTTTTCCAGTAGTCATGTATGGATGTGAGAGTTGGACTGTGAAGAGGGCTGAGCGCCGAAGAATTGATGCTTTTGAACTGTGGTGTTGGAGAAGACTCTTGAGAGTCCCTTGGACTGCAAGGAGATCCAACCAGTCCATTCTAAGGGAAATCAGCCCTGAGTGTTCTTTGGAAGGAATGATGCTGAAGCTGAAACTCCAGTACTTTGGCCACCTCATGCGAAGAGTTGACTCATTGGAAAAGACTCTGATGCTGGGAGGGATTGGGGGCAGGAGGAGAAGGGGACAACAGAGGATGAGATGGCTCGATGGCATCACTGACTCGATGGACGTCAGTCTGAATGAACTCTGGGAGTTGGTGATGGACAGGGAGGCCTGGTGTGCTGCGATTCATGGAGTCTCAAAGAGTCGGACAAGCCTGAGTGACTGAACTGAAGTGTAACATGAGAGAAGTACAAGAGATTGTATCCCTAAAAATCAACTGGAAATCTTATTGGTAAAATTAATGAACAGGCAGAAAAAGCATCTTGGTCCCTGGAAGATCAAGTAAAGAGCTTTCCCAGAATGTAATGTGAAAAGGGAAAAATGGAAAAGTGGGAAAGAAATTAAATATGTTGACAGTCATCAGTTCTAAATACATCTAATCATATTTCCAGATGGAAACAATAGAAGGGAACCATTTTTATAGAAATAGTATAAAAATCATTTTCAAGAATAAAGAACAGGTGTTAAGCAAGATCTTGGTAAAATTCAAGAATGTGCATAAACATTCAGAGAAAGAAAGTTGAGCAATAAGAGATCTTCCCTGAATCATACACCTTGATCAAGAAGGATTTATCCCAGGGTTGCAAGGATTTTTCAATATTTGCAATTTAGTCTGTGATATACCACATTAGCAAATGGAAGAATAAAAACCATATAATCACCTCAGTAGATAAAGAGACAGCTTTTGATAAAATTTGACACCATTTATGATTTTAAAACTTTTCAGAAGGTAGGCATAGAGGGAACATACCTCAACATAATAAAGGTCATATGTGACAAATCTACAGCTAATGTCATACTCAACAGTGAAAAGCTGAAAGCCTTCCCTCCAAGATCAAGCATAAGACAAAAATGTCCACTCTTGCTACTTATATTTAGTATGGTTTTGGACATCCTACCCAAAGCAATTAGATGGAAAAAAGAAAAAGAATCTAAATTGGAAAGGAAGAAATAAAACCCTCACTGTTTGCAGGTGATATAATACTATACATAGAAAATCCTAAAGATGCCACCAGAAAACTAGTTACTAGAGCTCATCAATGAATTAAGTAAACTTGCAGGATACAGAATTAATATACTGAAATCTGTTGCATTTCTACACATGAGCAACAAACTGAGAAATTAAGGAAATAATCTAACTTACCATTGCATCAAAAACAATAAAATATCTAAGAATGAACCTACCGAAGGAGGTAGAAAATCTTGTATTTGGAAAACTCTTAAGACACTGATGGAAAAATAGTAGGTGACAAAAACAGATGGAAAGATACACCATGATCTTGGATTGGAAGTATTAATATTATTAAAAGGACTGTACTGCACAAGGCAGTCTACAGATTCAGTGCAATCTCTTATCAAAATACAATGACATTTTTCACAGAACTAGAACAAATAATTTTAAATGGAAACACAAAATACCCAAATACCCAAAAAAATCATGAGAAGAAACAACAGAGCTGGAAGAATCAACTGCTCCCTAACTTTCAGATTATATTGCAAAGGTATAAGCATCAAAAAAGCAAGGTACTGGCATAAAAGGAGAAACATAGATAACTGGAACAGGATAGAAAACCTAGAAATAAACCCACCTACTATGTTTAATCTATGATAAAGGAGACAAGAATATACAGTGGAGAAAAAAGCCTCTTGGTGATGCTGAAAAAATTGGACAGGTACATGGGAAAAAATGAAATTAGAACATTCCCAAACACCATATAAAGAAAGAAACTCAATATGGATTAAAGAGACTTAAATATAAGACCAGATAACTATAAAACTCCTAGAGGAAAACATGGCAAACTCTTTGACATAAATTGCAACAGTACTTTTTTGGACCTGGTTCCTAAAGCGAAGAAAATAAAAGCAAAAATAAGAAATTGAGACTTAATCTAACTTAAAGCTTTTGCACAGCAGAGGAAATCAACAACAAAATGAAAAGACAACGTACTGAATGGGAAAAGGTATATGCAAATAATAGAACTGATAAGGAGTTAGTTAACTGTCATACATAAATAAACAGCTCATAACAGAAAAACAATTTGATTTTTAAAATAGGCAGAAGACCTGAATAGACGTTTTTCCAGAGAGGAAATGTGATGGCCAACAGGCACCTGGAAAGATACTCATTATCACTAATCATCAGGTTAATACAAATTAAAAGCACAGTGAGATATCACCTCACCCCTATTAGAACAGCTGTTATGAAAAAGAACATGAAAAGCAAATGTGAGCAAGGCTGTGGAAAAAAGAGAACCCTTGTTGTTGGGAATGTAAATTCATGCACCCACTGTGGAAAACAGTATAGATGTTTCTCAATGAAACTAAAAATAGAACTACCATATGATCCAGCAGTTCCATTCCTGGGTACATATTAAAAAAAAAAAAACTTAATTCAGAAAGATATGCACCTTGATGTTCATAGTAGCACTGTTTACAATTGCTGAGGTATTGAAACAGCCCAAGTGTCTAACAACAGATGATGGATGAAGAATACATAGTAGAATACCACTCAGCCATAAAAAGACTGAAGTTCTGCCATTTGCAGCAGAATGGATGGACTTGGCATTATGCTAAGTGAAATAAGTCAAGAGAGACAAATACTGTATGGTATCACTTATATGTGAAATCTAAAAAATACACCAAACTAGTGAATATAGCAAAAAAACAGATTCACAGATAAAACAAGCTAATGGTTAACCAATAAGGAGAGGGAAAAAAGGTGAGGACCAATACAGAAATAGGGGATTAAAAGGTACAAACTATTAAGTATAAAATAAGCTATAAGAATATGTTGTACAACACGGGCAACATAGCCAATATTTTTTAATGATTGTAAAGAGAATGTAGCCTTTTAAAATTGTGAGTCACTATGTTGTGTATTTCTAATTTATGTAATATTGTATGGCAACTATACTTCTGATTAAAACAGAAAACCTTTTTGAAAGAATTATTAAAAACTATATTCTATCTAGGAAGAAGAATAAATGCAGAAAGGACGATTTAATATGATGTGGTTAGAAAAGGAAAAAAGACATTGCTAAGTCTGAATAAAAGTCTCTTTAAAAAAAGATTAAAAATTTAAAAAAAATCTGGACATAAAATGGGGACAGAGCAGAGAGAAGTAAAAATATGCAATCCAGATATTTTTTTTTAATGTAAGTATGTGTTTAAAAATATAAGTGTAGTCACTGGAAGAATAAAACTGGTATATATAGCTTCCACACAATGAAACAGATTAACAGCATGTGGTCCAGAAAACTCAATCCAGCAAAGGTATGTAAGTGAGCCAGGAGGGAATAGCCTTGTGCTGTTTACAAATGATATGTCTGAAACAAAGTGATAAAGTGGTATCTATCATGATACAAAAGTCAACTGAGAAATATTTATCCATGTTTCAGTCTTCTGAATACATACGAAAGCATGAGTGATGCATATCAGTGTCATGGGGCCCTTTATACAGTGCACTGAAAAGGGCCTATCAACCCTGTGATATCCTTTCCAGTAATACGTAATGCCATGCAAGTCATGAGGAAACATCAGACAAACCTGGGTTAAAGGAGATTCTGCAGAGTAAGTGTGTCTTCAGAGGTGTCAAGGTCATGGAAGACTGAGCTGTCACGGATTGGAGAAGACTAAAGAAGCATGACCACTCTGCAATAGTGGGATCCTGTATTGGATTCTGAAACAGTGAGGGAACATTGTTAGAAAAACTGGCTGAAATCTGAATACATTCTGTTGTTTAATAGTATGATACCAAGGTTCATTTCTTAATTTTGATAAATTTTTTTTCTAATGCAAGATATTAGCATGAGGGAAAGCTGATAAGGGTTATGCAAAGACTATATGAAAAGTATCTCAAAACATTAAATTCTAAGGTATATGGCACCTGAAAATCAATGAAATATAGTTTGTCGGTTTTGAAGCAGAAATGTAAATAAGTTATGCTGAACATAAAGATAGAGGAAGCAATGAATGGAGCAGGAACCTTGAAGGTTAGTATTAAGAGCACTGTGGAAAAATTAATATTACAAAAGAATGTCCCTTGTTCTTTTTAAGATTGGGCAATTGAGAGAAAGAAGAAGCAGATTTAGAGGTGCATAATGCAACAATTAAGGGAAAGGTGACCTGTCCTCAGTAAAGACTGCTGAGATGGCTGTGTGCAGCTGTGTCTAGAAGAGGGCTGTTTCGCCTCTTGTGCCTGAAGTGGAGTACATTTTTATTGAGGCCTGCTGTTGTTTTGAATTGTTACCCATGCTGAGCCCTTGTAAAAAGCAGTGGAGCTGAATTGTGGAATTAAGTGATGTGAAAAATAGAAGTCTACTTATGATAACAACTGTTATTTGTGTTTAACTATGTAGATGACAAATGCATAGAGAGTAAAGTGATTACTTTCAGCAGCCAGTTCAGTTCAGTTGCTCAGTCATGTCCGACTCTTTTGAGACCCCATGAATCACAGCACACCAGGCCTCCCTGTCCATCACCAACTCCTGGAGTTCACTCAAACTCATGTCCATCGAGTCGGTGATGCCATCCAGCCATCTCATCCTCTGTCGTCCCCTTCTCCTCCTGCCCCCAATCTCTCCCAGCATCAGAGTCTTTTCCATTGAGTCAACTCTTTACATGAGGTGGCCAAAGTACTGGAGTTTCAGCTTTTCAGCATCATTCCTTCCAAAGAACACCCAGGGCTGATCTCCCTTAGAATGGACTGGTTGGATCTCCTTGCAGTCCAAGGGACTCAAGAATCTTCTCCAACACCACAGTTCAAAAGCATCAATTCTTTAGCTCTCAGCTCTCTTCACAGTCCAACTCTCACATCCATACATGACCACTGGAAAAACCATAGCCTTTACTACATGGACCTTTGTTGGCAAATTAATGTCTCTGCTTTTGAGTAGGCTATCTAGGTTGGTCATAACTTTCCTCCAAGGAGTAAGCGTCTTTTAATTTCATGGCTGCAATCACCATCTACAGTGATTTTGGAGCCCCAACAAATAGTCTGTAGCCAAATTCTATCTAAAAATTCTGTATATCGCTAGAGTATTTATGCTGACACTATCTCACAGTCATTTTAATTCTCAGTATTGTTACTCAGTTATTTGCAATTGTAAATAGATTAAATGTTTTTTAGTTATTATTTTCTTAAATTGTCATTTTGGGTGTGTGGGAACTATGTCTTTTCTATATGCCTTAGCCAGTAGACAAATATAAAATGCCCATTAGGCATAGTAGGATTAATGCCAAGATACATGCAGATTAAAATTTGTTTTATAATGTATATAAAATAAAAGGGACAAAATAGATTAAATCATAAGAACTTACTGATATTTGTCTATAAAAAGAGCAATTTTATACAGTTAAACTCCCACCCCCAAAATGACAGTGATTGGCTATTGATCTCTAATACTCGCAGAGCTGATTATCAATTTTGTTTTCTTCTGTTAGTTTTTTAAAAAACATGCATTCTATTTTGCGTTTAGAGCTGATGATGAACCACAGTGATTCTTTAATACTCAAGCCTATTTTAGCTTATACTGCTAATGGATTACAAAGAGAGACAGTACAGAATCCTGCTGGATCACAGCAGTAAACATTATAACAACCTGTTTGGCATTTTTACTGTATTACAGTCCTCCTGTCAGGCGTCAGAGAGGAAGAAGGGATCGTCAGTCTCGACTTAATTCCATTAGTCAAGATGAAAATTATCACCATCTCCCTTACGCACAGCAGCAAGCAATAGAAGAACCTCGAGCCTTCCACCCTCCGAATGTATCTCCCCGCCTGTTACACCCTGCTGCTCATCCACCCCAGCAGAATGCAGTAATGGTTGACATACATGATCAGGTATAATAACAGAATATCCAGGAAATACAGATGCTCAAAGTTGGTAGCAGTTTATTTAGGTTGATTGTTTTTTGTTGTAGATTACTTTTACCCCAAAGGAAATAGTTTTACCTAAAATGAATCTATTTTAGATAAGTTCATCAAACTTAAAAAAATTAAGATCAGGGTTATAAAAGCTCAGAATGATTTCATTGCAATAGGTGACTTGAGATGACTGATAGAGAAATTAATAGCAATGTCAGTTAGTCAGCTGGTGGTTTGAGGATATACTCTTGTTTTCTGCTTCCTTCCAGTTTCTTCTAGAGTAATCCAGTAGGCAAGACAGTTGGGTGCAGCTTTGCTTACAAGTTTTCCTAGGTCTCCACTGAGATGACAAGTACTGAGCTTTCTTTCCCTTTGTTCCTGCCAGGAACTGAGGAACTAGCTGAGAAGAGGGTTTGCCAGACCAAAAATTGACCAAAATTGTATGATTTTCTGAGGTCAGAGATACAAATGTAGACATATTCTTACAAAGTTCCTGGATTTCAAGGGTTAGGAAAAAAAAATCTTCCAAGTTTATATACAGCAGAAATTACAATGGAAGAAAGACTAGCATTCAGTTTTCCTTTTTTAAAAAAATTACAGCACTGAAAGATAAAAAATAATGAAACTACCATATAGTGACAATTGAAAGAAAATATGATCTTGCACATACTGTGTAAAAGAAAGCAATCACAAAAAGCCCCAGTTTGTATAATTTCTTTTATATGAAATGTCTAAATTAGGCAAATCCATAGAAACAAAGAATGAAGTGATTGCTTATCATTAGTAGAATAATTGGATAAACTATGATACCTTCATGCCATAACTATTAGAAAGAATTACTTAGAATTATGCCAGGAATACCTACACACTATTGCTGAGCAAGAAAAGCAAAATTGAATTAAGTGTTACGTTCAGTTTTGTAAAACAATTAAATATTTGTATACATAGGACGCTGAACATAGAGAAAAATATGGAGAAAGATACACTAGAGTTGGGGGAGTTGGTTAGTAAAGTGTAGGTAAAGAGAAGGTAGGTAGAGGTGGAATCAAAGAAAGAAAAGGTAAAGTCTTCAGAAGAGGTGGTATCTCATTTGTTATATTACTTGAGTCTACACATGCTCAGTTGCGTCAGTCATGTCCAACTCTTTGTGACCCTTTGAACTATAGCCCACTTGGCTTTTCTGTCCATGGAATTTTCCTGGCAAGAATACTGGAGTGGGTTGCCCTGCCATCCTCCAAGGGATCTTCTGACCCAGGGATCAAACCTGTTTCCAGCATTGCAGGTGGATTCTTTACTGTCTGAGGCTTCATCTATATAACCTATACCACAAAGCTTGATTCAACTAAGACACGGAATGCTGAACCACTGGGGAAGCCCCTGAGTCTACGTATTGAAACAATTGCGTATGTAAATACTGGAACAATGCAAGATACAGAAAACCTGAACAGACCAACAGCTATGGAAGAAATTGAAGGCATAATTAAAAACCTGTTTATAGACTACATCTGAATTCTCATTTCTATAGAGAACTGAAAGTTCAGTTTAAACTGTCCTAAATCATAGCCACAGGTAGAAATTTTCAAGTATATTATGTGAAGCTCCTTAATAATAAAACCTCATAGACAGTACAGCAAATGAAACCTTTCAACTACTTTCCCTCTTGAGTATAGATGCAGATGTTTAAATAATAAATGATAGCTACTGTTATAGTAAAATAGTCTATCCTGTTGGTGCAAGATAAATTCAACATTAGCAGATCTTCAATATAAAGGGAAAATGTTTTATTTTGTTAATAGAAGCAAAGATATAAAATTTTGCCATCATATCCAATAAAAGATCTTAAAATGGAAAAGGGGAGTTTTATTTTCTGGAGCTGTCAGTCAGGGTTATTGAAAGCATTCTGCCTGATTAAGGACAACTATCATCTCCCAGAGTTTGCTCAGTTTCATGTTCATTGAGTTAATGATGCCATCCAACCATCTCATCCTCTGTTACCCCCTTCTCCTCCTGCCTTCAGTCTTTTTCAGCATCAGGGTCTTTTCCAGTGAGTTGGGTCTTCACATCAGGTGGCCAAAGTGTTGGAGCTTCAGCTTCAGCAGAATAAGAGTAACTGGCGCCAAATGTAATTTGCAGTCAAATTCACATCAGCTGTGAAGTTAGTCAAAGTATTTGGGACTGCAGGGACCTAGAAAACATGCATATTCTCTTTAGAGAATGAAATCTTCTAATTTTCAAAGAATTTCCTCAGCTAAATTTTCAAGGACAGTAAGCAGTAAACAAAGTTAACCAAATACATGAGGAAAGAAAGACTAAATGAAAACCAATAGAAATAGATCCACAGAGAGTTTACATAACATTTCAAGCAACGTAATTAACGGTAAAACTTACCAGTGCTTTCTTGCTGATACCTGGACTGAGCCAGGGTGATGACTATCACTGCATCTGTTCAGTATCCTGGAATCTAAGCCAGGACTGGGGGCTTCCCAGGGGGCTCAGTGGTAAAGAATCTGCCTGCAATGCAGGAGATGCAGGTTCGATCCCTGGGTGGGGAGGATCCCCTAGAGAAAGGGAATGGCAACCCATTCCAGTATTCTTGCCTGGGAATCCCATGGACAGAGGAGCCTGGCAGGCTACAGTCCATGGGGTTGTGAAAGAGTCAGACCCAACTAAACAACAACAGGCCAGGACTGATAGAATAAGAAAAGAGCAAATAGCGTCATAAGTAATTGCAGATGAGATAATCATACAGGTAGAAAATCCCAAATTATTAAAGCAACAATACAGCAAATCAGTTGTATTTCTTTATACTAGTCAGCATAATTAAAATATATATATATATATATTTATACTAAACAACACAGCTTTTTTAACATATAAGCTGGAGCACTGAGGGTAAGGAGAAGAGATGAAAGTGGCAACTATAAAGAGACATTCTCTTTGTTTGCAATATGTAAACCATTCTTGGACACTGATTGAGAAAAAGTAAAAAGTTTAAAAAATCATGTATAACTTTGATTATACAATTGAAGTTTTGAACACTTCATTTTTTTTTTTTAAGGAACTTTTCATTAAGATATGTTGATATTGGCTGTGGCGGTTATTTTAAGTGCTGTCTTTTAGAAATAAGTACTGAAATATTTGTGAAGCGATAGGTTCATAGAATTCAATAAAGTATAGAAAGGGAGGAGTTGATAGGATATGTGGTCTTATGGTTTTGGAGGCTATGTGGTAGATACAAGGGTTCATTATACTGTACGTTATACTATGCATAGTACATATATATATGTATAGTACATTATACTATACATACATTGAGCATGTTTGAAATTCTCCATATCAAATATGCAAATAAGAAAGTACAACTGAAATCAGAATAACATGAAGGAAGTTAAGAGTCTTAACAGAAGATGTTCAAGTCCTTTTTGATTACAAAACTTGTCTAAATACATATTTGTCTTGAAAGATCCAAACTTGTAAAAACTGCTTTCAGAACTCACGTTTGTAGAGTTAGTATATTCCAAGTAAATTTCCAGTAAGTTTTTGGTGTAACTTGAGAAACGGATTCTGCGATTTCTACAGCATTTTAAAGGACCAGGGATTATTTAGAGCAGGAAAAAGCAAACTCTGCTTGCTGTTTTTCATAGAGTTCTGTTGGAATACAGCTATGCTTGTTTGCTCATCTGTCATTTGTGGGTGCTTTGTACAGGGACCAGGATGGCCCACCAACTTAAAATACTTACTTTTCTGGCTCTCAGTGAAATACCTGGCCAACTGACACTTTGGTCTTGGGTCTCTGAGGCCACGTGGTTCTCAAAGTATGTCTTGAATTAGCTGATCAGCAGCAGCACCTGGACATTTATTAAAAATGCAGATTCTCAAACTATACACTAGACTTATCAGGTATGGGACCCAACAATGTGTTTTAAGCCAATTAAGAGAACTTTTGGTGTATAATTCTGAAGTAAAGCAAGATGGGCAGAGCAGCTCTTCCAATTATTAGGATTAATTATAAAGCTGTATGAAGGCATTTTTGCCAGAATAATTAACCAATTTGGTATGGAAATAGACAAAAATAACCTATCAGCAATATAACAAAGCCTCCAAACTTACAAAATAATTTTGAGTAATAAATTTAGTAAGTGGTATTATTGATGAAGAAACCTTGGAGGTATAGTACTGTAATTTCTTGGAGGTTTAATACTGTAGTAGTGATCATGTAGTGACATGATATTCTAACAAAAAGCCTGAATATAAAATTGTTCTTTGTAAAATAACATTTAATACAGTTAATATAAATTAGGATTCCAGTGGATTTTGAAACTTAATAAAATTATTTGAGGTTATTTACATAAGAATAAATGTATAAAAATGGCCCAAAAATAAAATGAGAAGAAAGTATGATAATGAGAAGAACTTGTCTTACTAGATACTGACTTTTCTAGTAAGAGACTATAATTGAGACAACACAAATTTGGCACAAAATAGATCTAGGTATGTTTGGGAAGTTAATGAATAGAAAGAAAGAGGTTTCAGTTTAGAGGAAAGGGGAATGTTGATTTACCATTAAATAAAAGATTTATCAAAAGAGAAATCATAGACTTGAGAAAATATTACACGTATCTCTAAGTAAAAAGACAAACTGTAAGTAATGAATAGACAGCCTTATAGAAAGTGGGCAGTGAACATAGGATATAGATTATTTACATAAAAGGGAATCTAGATGATTAATAAGCATATTAAAAGATGTTCAACCTCTCTAATCTGAGAGATACAAATTTAAAGTAAACCCAGTAGATACTGTTTTTTTTCCCCTTTCCCCCCACTGTAGTATTTGTATAACAAGCAAGCATGCTTATTATGCAAATATTGTAATCTGCCTTGAGTGGAGGTGCTGAGAGTCTTGTTACTACCATTGGGATTGTGATTTAATCCATCCAGACTTTTCCTAAAGTTTAAAGTACATTCATGCCTTTACCCAGTAATCCCTCTGAAATAAATGAAACTAATGTGTAAGGATATATGTTCAGTGATGTTTTTTATGGTTATTTGTATTGGTAAAAGGTGAATACAACTTAAAGTCCTTTAGTATATGAATGATAGGATTGTGTTAAAGTGATGACTGTATTTGAAATATCTTGTTAGTGTCAAAAAGAATGAATTGGCTTTAATTTCTTTAAAGAGATATCTACAGTATTAATTGGAAAAAATAAATTGCAGGGTAATATCTCATTTCTGTTAAGAAGAAAACAAGCATGACAGTAGTTCATGCTTATGTTTATATGCTCATGGAGAATGATACAGGAGGACCTATTTTTCAATGTTGTTTGCTTCCAGGTAGATAGGATGGGAATAAAACTGACCAGGGGAGAAGGGAATTATTTAATTTTTTTAAAATGCTACTTAACGTTTCACTAGTTGCAATTAAACAAATGGTTTTTTCCCTCCTGTTGAATGTGATCAGGTTATTGGCAGACATGTTTCTTTTTTCCAGATTTCTTCCTCAGAAAAGTTTTCTGCTCTATAGAGCAGGCTTGAAGAGTTAATATAGCAATTCATTATCTCCTGGGCTTTTCAAGTATTTTTGAGTGAAGAGTCAGGCCCAGTTAAGTGGATATCATATACTGCTCTTGAAACAGCTTATCTCTACAGTAACAATATTTTGGTTGAACTGTTGCAGAAGTACATTGTGCAGTTAAGAGTAGAATCAATAAATGTCTAGATTTTAATTTTTAATAATTGATGTTTTATCCAAACTGTTAAAAGTTTATCCAAACTCACACTCACGTCTTTCTGTTCTGTTTCTTTTTTCAAATAGCTCCATCAGGGCACCGTCCCTGTTTCTTACACAGTAACAACAGTGGCACCACATGGGATTCCCCTCTGCACAGGCCAGCACATCCCTGCTTGCAGTACACAACAGGTCCCAGGATGCTCTGTGGTTTTCAGTGGACAGCACCTCCCTGTCTGTAGTGTGCCTCCTCCAGTAAGTCTGTGCAATACTTCTATAGAGTGGCTAAATATGTTGTATAGACAAAACACAAGAGACTTGGAGCTTTTCACTTTCAAATAAAAAAATGCAGTTTTATTGCAACAGATATCTCAGTTGTACCTGTACTGTAACAGTTCAGTAGAATTAGCTTTAAAACTTGATATGTTTTTATATTAATTAAATTACACATTTTAACATTCTTTGAAGGTCAAAGCATGTTCCTTCACATGTCTGCACTGTTTATAATTAAACCTTAATAAAGATTGTCCTTCAGGTTTTAACTTAGGATATTGAACTGATTAGTAATAGTCTCAGAGAATTTGGTGATCAACATTAATAGTCTCAGCACTTGGTGGGTTTTTAATAGGCACTTTGAGTTGCTTAGACTTACTTATTCCATACTTAGGAAGCCTGTGATGAAAGTAGTACCCTCATTTTCTAAATGATGAAAATGGTGTACTTAATATCATAGAAGCAATTAGCATGAGAAAATAGGAGTTCACACTCAGTTCTTTGCCTCTTATAAGCTTATACTTTATCCTTTACCAGCCCCTAGTTCAGCCCTCTTATTTGAAAAATAGGTTGCTGCAAACCAAAGAATTTAAATGACTTGTCTAAGGTCAATAAAGTCTTCAAAGTAAAGCACTTTGCTAAATCTTAATATAATCCTAATAATCCTGTCTGAATTTGAGATTAAAACAACACATACATACAAATACTAACACCAATTTAACAAATTAATTTACCCATGCATGGTTTCTCATTAATAGATTATAGAACCAATGTGCTAAATTAGCAAACTAAATTATTGAGAGATCATAAAGCATTTAGTTGTGAATTGGGCTGTTAGAAATAAAAAAATCTACAAGATTGAAAAGGACAGCTTCTTGCAAAGTAGTAATGTCTGTTACATTTTAAGCCAGTGGGAAGAGATTCCTTCTCTGTGGCACTTTCCCTTCATTTTCATAGGTATTACAAAAACTTAAGTAAAAGATAAAGTGTTTTGACTGATTTATAAGAGCTACATAAAATCCAGAATAATTATTAGTTACCATTTATTTTACTAATAAATGCAAAAATGCACAAGTATCTCATGTTACTATAGGTTATTAAGACATTTTTATGATTCTGGGAGGACTATGGCAGTAACATTTCAATCTGATTCTATAGTTTTTTTTTTAATTACTATTTTCTTATACTCAACAAAAAATAATGATTTCTCTTACAGATGCTTCAAGCATGTTCTGTTCAGCACTTACCAGTACCGTATGCTGCATTTCCACCCCTTATTTCCAGTGATCCGTTTATTTTACATCCTCCCCATCTTTCTCCTCATCATCCTCCTCATTTGCCACCTCCAAGCCAGTTTGTCCCTTTCCAAACACAGCAGTCACGATCGGTAGGTATCTTTTCTGTCTTTAATTTTTACAGAATGTTTAGACATAAAAGACAGATTAATTTAGTACATGTTTAAGTTGTTATCATTAAAAATTGTAACTATACTATCCTGATTCTTAAAAGAACTAAGAATCCCCACACATAGAAATATATATAAGCAATAATTGTACCTACAGTTACTTGGTTTATTAAGTTTTTCTAGTTATTTTATATGAAACTTGTCTAATCAAATTTATTCTTTTGTATCTGCAATCTTTTGGAAATTGAATCTGAAAAAAAAAACCACAGTTCTAGTTTTTCCTTTCATACATTTCTAAAGTGGGAAATGAAAATATTATAAAAATGTTTATACTTGTTAGAATAATATTTATATTCATTTAAGCAAGTACATAATCCTTTGAACCTCAATTGTTTTTTTTCCAAAGTCTGGTTTTATGCTGTCTTCTGATGAAAAGTAGATGAGATACTCTGTTAGCATAGTTCACTCTGTCCTGGAGCTGGAATATAGCTGAGAGGCATATTTCCAGGGGCTGGAGGGATCAGTGTGGGGAAACACACACAGGAAGAAGGCCCCATTGTATTCTAGACAGGCCAAGTTGAACATCTAAACCATGATTAAAGGAGAATAAGGGAAAGAACAAATGGAAATGCTTTGAGTGGAAATGGCCTTGTGAATGGAGCTTGATGGTTTACCCTAACAGAGCCTGACCACGCTTTACCTAGGATTTATTCACCGTGCTTAGTCTCAAGAAGTGAGATACGAGCTTACCTGGCTGCTTTCCTGAAAACTAGAATCCAATTATGACAGAAGTTTGGCTAATCTGAAAAGTTGAAACTACTCCCACAAGAAAATATTTTATTAGAATCAGGACAGGATTCATGCCAGGATGTTCCTTAGGAAGCTTCCAGTACCTGGGAATTCAAGGTTAAAGCTAAATTTAGCCATCATACAAGCATACATAAGCTTCCAAAGTAACTGTTAGCAGTTACTTGTATTTGAATAATGTGTTGCTGTTCTCTTAACTGTGGGAAGAAGTTAGACTAACATTTAAGAATACATGTTCCCAAGAGATCAGATTGAAAACATCAGCCCCAAAATGTGTACACAGATGTTCATAGCAGCATTATTCCTAATAGCCATAAGTGGAAACATTCCAGATGTCCATTAACTGATGAGTGGATAAACAAGGCATGGTATATGTATCCAGTAGATGATTATCCAACTCCAAAAAGAATAAAGTACTAATATACAAACTACAAGATGGATGAACCTTGAAACCATGCAAAGTGAAAGAAGCCAGATACAAGGGCCACATCCTGTGTGATTCCATATATATGAAATGTCCAAATAAGCAAATGTATAGAAATATAAAGTACATTAGCAGTTGTCTAGAACTTGGGAAGGACTGAGGGAAATTAGATAGTGGTGATGATTGTACAACCCTTGTGAATATACTAAAATCCACTGAATTGTACCTCTTAGCAGGGTGAATTTTATAATATGTGAATTTTATGTTAAGCTATTTAAAAAAAAAAAAGATTGAGGGGAGGGGGCAACATAGGCTATGTGCTTTGCAAAGCCCTGTGTGCTTTCTGAACATTGTCTTGGTGTTCAAATCACACTTGGAAGTAGGCTGTGAATATGTCTGTTCTACAGATGACAGATTAAGTAATTTCTATAAGATCCACAGGGCTCATTATTTACAGCACCAAGAGTTTGTCTAATGCCAAAGCCCGTAAGCTTTCTACTATAAAATAACTTTCTGCTGTGTTCTATACTATTTAGCCCTAGTTCTCATTTTCAGTATACACCATCTTTGATTTCATCTGTTAAAGATTGTGTCTGAAATTGATGTAGTTCAGTGTGCCATGACTTAAGTAACTTCAACTTTTATGTAACACTACATGACTTTTGTTTTTCCTTATATCATTTTTAAGGGAAAGTTCAAATAGTGAAAGAAATGTATCCTTTAGCGAATAGTGGAAATGTGTAGTAACATGTTTGAGAGATTTTCTTATTGAAATTCAGTTAAAGGCAGTAAGATTTTACTGTAGGCTATATGTCGTGTATGAATTTAGATTGATGTGAATTTGGGTTATTCAGGAAATGCATAACCCAAAAGATCTCTTTGGGTTTTTTGATTTTTGTTATAAGGCACAGTCTATCTATCTAAACACTGGAAGTACATTAGTTTGCTTTTTCCACCCCCCAGCCTCTGCAAAGGATAGAAAACGAAGTGGAACTCTTAGGAGAACATCTTCCTGTGGGAGGTTTTACTTACCCTCCATCTGCCCATCCCCCGACATTACCTCCATCGGCTCCTTTGCAGTTCCTAACACATGATCCTTTGCATCAGGAGGTTTCGTATGAGTAGTAAGTTTTCATTCATTGTTATTAATTTATTGCTTGCTTTGGTAACTAACTTGTTTTGAGTTCTGCTTCAGTATAACTCTACATGTTTCGAATTTAAAATGTATTCTAACAGTCAGTTGGAAAATTGTGTTTAGAAGCACACCTAAGAGTATTCTTGTTTTAAACTAGTAGTTGTACCTTTGTTAACATTTAAGAAATACTAAATACCCTTGAACAATAAATAACTTACTAGGTTTTTAAAAAAGAAGAGACTTTATTCAGCACCTTAAAAAGTTGTGAATGTGGAATGATCTTAAATTGTCTTAACATTCTTTCTCTACAGCCTTATCCTCCATTTATGCCTCGGAGGCTCACAGGACGCAGTAGATACCGATCCCAGCAGCCCATACCACCACCCCCCTACCATCCCAGCTTACTACCATATGTGTTGTAAGTTCTGTCTTATTTTTTAATGAGTTCTGAATTTTGACACCCTTGAGACACTCTTTCCTTTATGAACAATTTTATGTGTCTTAGATACTTTTATTTGATGTTAAGAGGTTGGGGTGGGGGGCCATTGAGCAAGGACAGGGGAGAAGTGGGGGCAGGGGTGCACCAGAAGTCAGGTAGAGAAGCTTAAATGGTTTGCCTCTTTCACAGCAGGCATCACTTGGCACTTTCCATGGTTATCTAGCATTTAATGCTGCCACTTCTCTCAAGGGAAGCGAGAGAGAGAAGTTATATCTGCGCCTTAGAAAATACTCAGCTAGGATTAGGTTTGTAACAGACACACCTGTAGGTTAAATATCATAGTTCTTTTTATCTTTCTCATGCAGTAAAGTCTAGAATTAGGTGATTCAGACATGGTCTGTTAGCTCTATAGCTCAGGAATGGGTCTACCATCCTCAAAATTTTATGGCTTTCTTGCCTGGAAAATCCTATGGACGGAGGAGCCTGGTGGGCTGGAGTCCATGGGGTCACTAAGAGTTGGACATGACTGAACAACTTCACTTTCACTTTTCACTTTCATGCATTGGAAAGGAAATGGCAACCCACTCCAGTGTTCTTGCCTGGAGAATCCCAGGGATGGGGGAGCCTGGTGGGCTGCACAGAGTCGGACACGACTGAAGCAACTTAGCAGCAGCAGCAGCTGCATGATATAAGATGACTTTTCAGGCTCTGGCCATCACATCCACATTCTAGCTAGCAAAAATGAAACTGAATCTCTCTGCATACCTGCTTCTTCTCAAGGATAATTCCTAGAAGTTGCATGTATGACTCCTGCTGACATCCTATTGGTTAGAATCTAGACCCATGTCTGTAAGTACTTCTAGAAAGGCTAGGGAATGTTGTTTTTATACCAGAGGGCTATATGCCTATATCATCGTATTTTGAAAATTGTATCTTTATCTTAAAATCAGATATTATGAATCTCCCAACTTTGTTCTTAAACTGATTTTATTTAAAGTCTTTTGCATGTCCATATAAATTTTAAAATCAGCAAATCAGTTTCTACTTTTAAAAAGCTGGAATTTGGTAGGGATTACGTGAAATCTATAGATGAGTTTTAAAAAGGAATTGACGTCTTTAACAATATTGAATCTTCTGACCTACTTATACAGTATATTTCTCTATTACCTTTTCAAATTTATCCTAGCAGTATTTTTACAGTTTTTATTTTACAGGTCTTGCACATGTTTTGTTAAATTCATCCATAATATTTCATGTTTTTTTATGCTGTTGCAAATGATAGTCTTTCAATGTCAGTTTTTAATTGTTTATTGCCAGTAAAATCAGTTTCTGTAAAGGTTGTCGCTGATAACACTGATCATTCTTTATCCCTGTAGCACTGGCCATGTTCTTCTCATCCTATTCATTGATATAATTCATTAATGTATCAATCCTTGTGTTGGTTATTTTCACTGCAGATCAATGCTTCCAGTGCCACCTGCAGTGGGCCCAACTTTCAGCTTTGAATTGGATGTGGAAGATGGAGAAGTAGAAAATTACGAGGTTAGTAGATGAACTGTGAGTTGATTTGGGGAACTTTGTATGCATAAAATACTGTACTACTCATTCATCTAATTAAACACTAGGTAAATCCATTGTATATTTCAAGATACAAATATGTCAAAAATTATTTCAACATGTACCACACAGTTATGATAACAAGATAGACTGGTGTTCTCTATTAGAATTACATATAATTCCTGTGAGAGAACGTAAATGAGAAAATGATGAATTATGATTGGATGTTCTGAAAACATTTTGCGGCCACAGAAGTGTGAATGGTTAGTTACTGAGGGATGGGAAAGCTTTTTCATGCCTAAGATTGAGGCAGGGAAATGCTGGATATTCTTGACGAAGAACATAATATCTGGCTAAAGTGAGAGGAGAAACTGGAGATTTGATTGAAAAACTCAACTGATTGTATTTGAGTGCCCTGTTCTTTCCCTGGTACAGAATGAACATAATTTTGAATATTGTGGGAGGAAGGAACCACTAAATATTTTGGTGTTCATTGATCAGATTGCGGTCTTTTAAAGAGTCAGAATTAGTAGCATGAAGAAATAGATGAAGTGGTTCAGAGTTGGTGGCAGGGTAACCAATTTTTACCAGACAGTAAATTATAAAACCATGTAAGTTCTGAACTATGAAAACTTGAAGCAGAAAAGAATACACTTTGAAAAACATTTTAGCACTAGAATCAACAGGATTTGATCATTGAATGGTTTATAGTAGTGGGAGGGTTGCAAGAGAAGATGCTCTGCAAGAGGACTGCAATAGCTCATGAAGAGGGCTGACTCCAAGATGCCAGGGCAAATAGACAATACCACTTAATTTAGATGATGTTGACATTGTTACATTATTTGAGGTTTGGAGTACAGTGGTCAGTTAAAGGGTTGGAAGACATATTTGGATTTGGAAATGTTGAATGTGAGTGACTGACTTTGTTTGGGTACTGCTGGCTGGTTACTGCTTACTCCAGCCTCACTCAGTCTCTATACAATATAAATATTGGAACAGGTTTTTTGTTATTTGTTTTTAGGTAAATGGAATCTGGGTACAGAGAGGAAAGACAACATAGTCTCACAGCATCCCTCCCCCTTTTTTAATGCATGTGGAAGAAATCAGGCCAAATGCTATATTCTTTTGTCATTTTTAAAATGCTATTATGTTACTTTCTGCATGTACAGTCACACTGCAGAGTCCTTTGGATTCCAGTCTCAGATTTCTTGAGAAATGGGCTATAATAATTTTATGTTTCTACACTGTTTATGCTAGTTTTGAACAGAGTAGTAAGAAAAGGAGTTGGTTATCCTTTAGGCATTCTGTACTAAAATTATAAGTCATATTGCTGAAAGCTAGACAGCTCTCTTGTTAAACAGATCATATACATATCAGTGGTAAAAACAGTGATACCATCCCAGTAAAAGAAAAATATTTTGTGTTTGGCGTTAGCATCTCTTTCTAAATTATATTTGGGGTTGACTATGTTTAATCTTCTGCAAAGTCGTACTTTAATCCAGTCAAGAAAGTATTTGCTATTTGTGGTTTTATTTCATAGTGTGCATGCCTCTAGTACTCCCTATTCCAGAGTACTCATGATTTTTTGAGTCTCTCCTGTACATCCTTGCTTCAGTGCCTTTACTCCCCTTGATTCTTCTTAAGAGCTTTGCCCACTTCTTGCACGTAGCTGTCTTTCAAGACCCAGCTAATGCTGCCTCTGTGAAAGGCATTTCTGGTCTCTTCCCAGGTCTGTATGAGTCTTTCTCCTTTTTGCCCTCATAGGTGTTATACAACTATGCCTAATTATTATGTCCTGCCTTTGGTTGTCTTGCCTCTGATCATGTAGATTTGCTCAGGGCTCAATATCATTTTACTATCCATCCAATAAGGCCTTAACATAGTAGTCATAAATTGTATTAGTTGACCTAAGTGTCCTATAGAATATAAAATAGAGGTATAAAAGATATATCACCTGTATCATAAATTTTATAGCTAATTGTAGTCAGCATCAATAAAATTTGACAAGTTACCATCTATTTAGCATTTAGAGACACTGAGGGGCCTGCATGGGGAATGGGGACAGGGTCTTTTAGGGACCCATTTCTCCAAATATAGCTGTACCAGAAGTAGCAGCAGTTACTACAGCATTGATTATTGAGTCTACAGAAAGTTCAACTATTCCTCTCATTGTCCATCAATGTTTCTTTGTTACCTATTCTCTTAACCAGTGGTAGCCTTAAAAAAAGGAGTTGGGGGCAAGCAACCTGTACATGGCTGCCTGATTGTAGAAAGCAAGCAAGCAGTTAGAACTATGAAAAACCAGGAAAATGGAGGGACTAGGGTAAAATCAATAAACATAATAGATACAATGTGTTGAAACTTACCACTTGAGTTAAAATCCATGAGTTCATGAGTGATATTTCAAAAAAAAAAAAAGAAAATAAATTCTTTGGTCTTATCCTTCCTATTTCATATAAATTATGCAACTAAGTATAGTTTGATATGAGGCAGTTGATCAATATAAGAAGCATTTTATCTAATAAATAGTAATAGAATATTACAATTTTTAATGAATGAATGGATCCTACGCTGTGTTCATCAGTGCTAACTAACATAAAAATAAGACATGCTGAGCTGTATGATGGAAATTGTAAAACCTTTCAAATTATAGGAAGTAGAGGGGACAAGGAATGTATTAAACACAGGAATTGATGTGGGGAGGTTCGGTCAGCAAAATTCAGACTGGGAACTTCTATAGGCCATTGACCTGGTTTCTTTAACAAATATAAGAGTAAAAATAGATACTAGAGACATCAGGCATTGGTAACATGGGTTTATTTGGATCCTAATTTGAACAAACTATTTCAAACAGTATTGAAAATAATTGAAACAATCAAAGATATTTATTTATTTATTTATTTATTTTTGACTGTTCATCTTTTATTATCACATAGCTTAGCCATGGAAGAAATGACTGTGGTCGGTACACATATGAAGATTATGAAGGCCATGGTTTAGATTAATTTGCAGGACAATTTTATAAGGTCCCCCTTTTCCTCCTTCAGAGTGGTCCCTGAGCATCCATCAGTGTTTGGTGGCTGCTTCTAGCAAGTCTTTGCTTCATTAATTTTGGTTGCTAAGTAAGGAGATCCACCTTTATCTGGGTGATTCAAAATCATGATTCTCCTGTGAGCTGCTCTAATCTTGGCCTTGCTAGCAGATGGGCTTATACCCAAAATGAGACTTGCTTCTCTCCTACTCATTTTCTGTTCAAATCCTCCTTTATAGTAGGATGAAAAGCTAGGAGTTGAAATCTTCTTCGCAGTTTCTGTGATTACTTGTCCTAGAGGTTTCCAGATCTGAAATGCATAGCGACCTGCAAAGCCAAGAGCTGCAATACCCAGCCCCACAGCCATCAAACTTCTTGCCAGCCCGCGGTCGAGGTCGGCGTCCGACGGCTGGGCGGGGGGCTGCAAGGACCCGGCGTAGCGCAGGCCATCGCGGGCGGGCGCGACGCCGACCCGGGCAGCCATCAAAGATATTTAACATTAAGGAATTACTAGTTTGGAGAGTGTAATGCTGTTATATTTTAAATAGTCTTTTATTTTTTAAAGTGCTGGTGGTTCTCAACCTGGGGACAGTTTCATCCCTTAAAAGGTATTTGGCAAAGTCTGGAGATACTTTTGTATAGACCATCGCACATGGGCTAAGTTGCTTCAGTCATATCTCACTCTTGGCAATCTTCCTTGCCAGGCTCCTCAGTCCGTGGGATTCTCCAGGCAAGAATACTGGAGTGGATTGCCATTCCCTTCTCCAGGGGATCTTCCAGATCCAGGAATTGAATCCACATCTCCTGTGGCTCCTGCATTACAGGCAGATTCTTCAGTGCTGAGCCACTGCAGATATTGTAGAGACCAGTGTTACTGCTAAACATCCTACAGTGCATAGGACAACCCCTTACAACAAAACTTTACCCAAGCCTCAAGTGTCCAAAATGCTGAGGTTGATGGACTGCCTTAAACATAAAAGCAGAACTATCCTACCACTGAAGTACAATGTTTTAGGTTTCTTTCAAAATAATGTGGGTGTAGGAGTGGACAGTGAAAAATGAAATAAAATTAGCCATGAACTGTTGAGCTGGGTAATGGGCATATGGAATTAATTTCTTTATACTATTTTTCTACTTCAGTATATATTTAAAATTTTTCCATAATAAAGCTAGTTTTAAAAAATATATATGTTTGAATATAAAATTCAAAGAATCTTTCTCTCTGTAGGCCCTGTTAAACCTAGCAGAGCGACTGGGAGAGGCCAAGCCTCGAGGACTGACTAAAGCAGATATTGAACAACTTCCTTCTTACCGGTTCAATCCTAACAACCACCAGTCAGAACAGACTTTGTAAGTACATTTTTCTGACATCTTTCTGTATTAAATTTCCTTTTCCATCTTCATGAAATAAAAGCTTGAAAGTCAAAGATAACTTGATGAAGGTAAGTTATGACTGTTTTCTTAGCCTAGGCTTGTGCTGTCCAATAAGATAGCTGTTAAAGTTAAAATTTTTAGTTGCACTAGCCAGTAATGCTGTATCAGAAGATATAGATATATGGCATTTCTGTCACCTGAGAAGGTTCTAGACAGTGCTGTTCTGGATTTTTATGTTGCCTACAAATCTTACGGTTTTAAACTCTAGAATGTTTTATATTAGATCGAAAAGTCTCATACCTGTAAAATTTGAGGGAATTACCTAAAGATTCTGCTTATTATAGCATCTTTCTTATTAGCAACTCTGCTGAGATACAGTTCACATTTAAAGTGTACAATCCAGGGGGCGGTCCTAAGATCGCAAAGGAGTAGGACGGGGAGACCACTTTCTCCCCCACAAATTCATCAAAAGAACATTTAAACGCTAAGTAAATTCCACAGAACAACTTCTGAATGCCGGCAGAGGACATCAGGCACCCAGAAAAGCAGCCCATTGTCTTCTAAAGGAGGTAGGAAAAAATATAAAAGACAGAAAAAGAGACAAAAGAGGTAGGGATGGAGCTCCATCCCGGGAAGGGAGTCTTAAAAAGAGAGAAGTTTCCAAACACCAGGACACTCTCACTGTTGAGTCTGTGGCAAGCCTTGGAAGCACAGAGGGCAACATAACCTGGAGGAAAATAAATAAATAATTAAAGCCCACAGATTACGAACCCAATGGTAACTCCCCCAGCAGAGAAGCAGCGCTGATACCTGCACCCGCCACTAGCAAGCTGGGGCTGGGCAGGGAGGCGGGGGCTGCATTGCTTAGAGTAAGGATCTGGCCTGAATGCCCTGAGGGCAATCTGAGCGAACTAACTTGGGCTAGCCAACCAGACTGGGATAGCTACCACGCAAAAAGCCCTAACCTAAGACACTGCCAGGCCTGCTCACAGAACAAAGGACTGAGCAGAGCTAGCCAGCTGCAGACCATCCCCCTCCAGTGACAGGCAGCCAGAGCTGGAAGGGGGCAATCACAGCCCCAGAGAGGCATTATCTACCAAACTGCAAGCAGGCTTCTTTGCTAACTAAGACTTCTTGGGGTTCTGGACAGTCAACATCCACCTGAGAAGGTGTGCCGATTGTACACCCAGCAAACCGAGCTGAAGGGACGGGGGAGGCGATAAGTCACAGTGACAGTGCTCGCCAAACACCTCATCACCTGAGCTGCTCGGACCTGGGAAGGGCACAAAATGCGGGCCCAACCAAGTCTGTGCCTCTGAGGACTACCTGAGTGCCTGAACCTTAGAGGCTTAGACCTGGGAGGTACATGCAGCCCAGGGCCGGCCTTGGACGGTTCCTGGCGGAGCAACCTAGAGCCTGAGCAGTGTGGGCAGGGAGGGCACACGTGTCGTGAGTGGGGGCAGGCCCATTGTGGCTGAGGCACTGCGAGCACTCGCCAGTGTTATTTGTTTGCAGCGTCCCTCCCTACCCACAGCGCTACTGAACAAGTGAGCCTAAAAAAAAGTGTCCACCACCCCTGCCTTTGTACCACTGAGGAAATCACTGAAGAGACCAGCAAACAGAAGAAGCTAAAACAGGGAACCGCCTTGAAAGTGACAGGTGCAATAGGTTAAAACCCTGTTGTTAGTACCGACTACGTAGGAAGGGACCTATAGATCTTGAGAAATATAAGCTTCATCAGGGAACTATCTGAAAATGACTGACCCCACAATACCCACACCACCACCAGAGAAAGTCCTAGATATATTTTTACGATCATTCTTTTTTTTTTTTAAGTCCTCTATTACTCCTTTAATTTTCACTTTTATAACCTACTATTACTTTGCAAAAAAAAAAAAAGACCCTATTTTTTAAAGTAAAGTTCATATATATATTTTTATAACTTTTGTGACTGTTTTTTTCTTTCTTTTTTCTTCTTTTCTTTAATATTGTGTTTTTGAAATTCCAAACTCTAGATTTTTAATCTTTGCTTTTTGGTATTTGGTAGCAATTTTGTACCTTTAAGAACCCAATTTTCAGTACCCATTTTTACTTGGGAGCGAGATTACTGGTTTGACTGCTCTCTCCCCCTTTGGACTCTCCTTTTTCTCCACTAGGTCACCTGTGTCTCCTCCCTACCCCCTCTCTTCTCTAACCAACTCTGTGAATCTCTGTGTGTTCCAGACGGTGGAGAACACTTAGGGAACTGATTACTGGCTGGATCTGTCTCTCTCCATTTGATTTCCCCTTTTATCCTCCTGGCCACCTCTGTCTCCTTCCTCCCTCTTCTCTTCTCTGTATAAGTCCATGAACATCTCTGAACGGACCAGTTGTGGAATACACATAAGAAGTGTTTACTGGCTAGCTTGCTCTCTCCTCTGTCAATTCCACCTCATCTCATTCAGGTCACCTCTGACTCCCTCCTCCCTCTTCTCCATGTAACTCTGTGAACCTCTCTGGGTGTCCCTCACTGTGGAGAAACTTTTCATCTTTAATCTAGATGTTTTATCAATGGTGCTGTATAGAAGGAGAAGTCGTGAGACTACTGTAAAAATAAGACTGAAAACCATAAGCAGGAGGCTTAAGTCCAAATGCTGAGAACACCAGAGAACTCCTGACTCCAGGGAACATTAATTGACAGGAGCTCATCAAACGCCTCCATACCTACACTAAAACCAAGCACCACCCAAGGGCCAACAAGTTCCAGAGCAAGATATACCATGCAAATTCTCCAGCAATATAGAACACAGCCCTGAGCTCCAATATACAGGCTGCCCAAAGTCACTCCAAAACCATTGACATCTCGTAACTCATTACTAGACACTTAATTGCACTCCAGAGAGAAGAAATCCAGCTCCACCCACCAGAACATCGACACAAGCTTCCCTAACCAAGAAACCTTGACAAGCCATCTGTACAACCCCACTCACAGCGAGGAAACTCCACAATAAAGAGAACTCCACAAACTGCCAGAATACAGAAAGGCCACCCCAAACTCAGCAATATAAACAAGATGAAGAGAAAGAGGAATAACCAGCAGGTAAAGGAACAGGATAAATGCCCACCAAACCAAACAAAAGAGGAAGAGAGAGGGAATCTTACCTGATAAAGAATTCCAAATAATGATAGTGAAAATGATCCAAAATCCTAAAATAAAAATGGAATCACAGATAAACAGCCTGGAGACAAGGATTGAGAAGATGCAGGAAAGGTTTAACAAGGACCTAGAAGAAATAAAAAAGAGTCAATACATAATGAATAATGCAGTAAATGAGATAAAAAACACTCTGGAGGCGACAAACAGTAGAATAACAGAGGCAGAAGATAGGACTAGTGAAGTAGAACGGTAGAAATAAATGAATCAGAGAGGAAAAAAGAAAAACGAATTAAATGAGGACAATCTCAGAGACCTCCAGGACAATGTTAAACACCCCAACATTCGAATCATAGGAGTCCCAGAAGAAGAAGAAGAAAAGACCATGAGAAATTACTTGAGATAATAGTTGAAAACTTCCCTAAAATGGGGAAGGAAATAATCACTCAAGTCCAAGAAACCCAGAGAGTCCCAAACAGGATAAACCCAAGGTAAAACACCCCGAGATACATACTAATCAAATTAACAAAGATCAAACACAAAGAACAAATATTAAAAGCAGCAAGGGAAAAAAAAACAAATAACACACAAGGGGATTCCCATAAGGGTAATGGCTGATCTTTCAATAGAAACTCTTCAGGCCAGGAGGGAATGGCAAGACATACTTAGATGATGAAAGAAAATAACCTACAGCCCAGATTACTGTACCCAGCAAGGATTTCATTCACATATGAAGGAGAAATCAAAAGCTTTACAGACAAGCAAAAGCTGAACGAATTCAGCACCACCAAACCAGCTCTCCAACAAATGCTAAAGGATATTCTCTAGACAAGAAACACAAAAAGCGTGTATAAACTCAAACCCAAAACAATAAAGTAAATGGCAACAGGATCATACTTATCAATAATTACCTTAGTAAATGGGTTGAATGCCCCAACCAAAAAACAAAGACTGGCTGAATGGATACAAAAACAAAACCCCTATATATGTTGTCTACTAGAGGCCCACCTCAAAACAGGGGACACATACAGACTAAAAGTGAAGGGCTGGAAAAAGATGTTCCATGCAAATAGAGACCAAAAGAAAGCAGGAATAACAATATTCATATTGCTTTAAAATAGACTTTAAAACAAAGGCTGTGAAAAGAGACAAAGAAGGCCACTACATAATGATCAAAGGATCAATCCAAGAAGAAGATGTAACAATTATAAATATATATGCACCCAATGTAGGAGCACTGCAATATGTAAGACAAATGCTAACAAGTATGAAAGGGGAAATTAACAATAAGACAGTGATAGTGGGAGACTTTAATACCCCACTCACACTTATGGATAGATCAACTAAACAGAAAACTAACAAGGAAACACAAACTTTTAAACGATACAATAGACCAGTTAGACCTAATTGATATCTATAGGACATTTCACCCCAAAACAATGAATTTCACCTTTTTCTCAAGTGCACATGGAACCTTCTCCAGGATAGATCACATCCTGGGCCATAAATATAGCCTTGGTAAATTCAAAAAAATTAAAATCATTCCAAGCATCTTTTCTGACTACAATGCAGTAAGATTAGATCTCAATTACAGGAGAAAAACTATTAAAAATCCCACCATATGGAGGCTGAACAACATTCTGCTGAATAACCAACAAATCACAGAAGAAATAAAAAATAAAATATGCATAGAACAAAATGAAAACACAAGAACTCAAAACCTGTGGGACACTATAAAAGCAGTGCTAAGGGGAAAGTTCATAGCAATACAGGCATACGTCAAGAAACAAGAAAAAAGTCAAATAAACAACCTAACTCTATACCTAAAGCAACTAGAAAAGGAAGAAATGAAGAACCCCAGGGTTAGTAGAAGGAAAGAAATCTTAAAAATTAGGGCAGAAATAAATGCAAAAGAAACAAGAGACCAAAGCAAAAATCAATAAAGCCAAAAGCTGGTTCTTTGAAAGGATAAATAAAATTGACAGACCATTAAGCCAGACTCATCAAGAAACAAAGGGAGAAAAATCAATAAAGTTAGAAATGAAAATGGAGAGATCACAACAGACAACACAGAAATACAAAGGATCATAAGAGACTACTATTAGCAATTATATGCCAATAAAATGGACAATGTAGAAGAAATGGACAAACTCTTAGAAAAGTACAACTTTCCAAAACTGAACCAGGAAGAAATAGAAAATCTTAACAGACCCATCACAAGCACGGAAATTGAAACTGTAATCAGAAATCTTCCAGCAAACAAAAGCCCAGGTCCAGATGGCTTCACAGCTGAATTCTACCAAAAATTTAGAAAAGAGCCAGCACCGATCCTACTCAAACTCTTCCAGAAAGTTGCAGAGGAAGGTAAACTTCTAAACTCATTCTATGAGGCCACTATCACCCTAATACAAAAACCTGACAAAGATGCCACTAAAAGAGAACTACAGGCCAGTATCACTGATGAACATAGATACAAAAAATCCTTAACAAAATTCTAGCAATCAGAACCCAACAACACATTAAAAAGATCATACACCATGACCAAGTGGGCTTTATCCCAGGGATGCAAGGATTCTTCAATATCCGCAAATCAATCAGCGTAATACACCATATTAACAAATTGAAAAATAAAAGCCATATGATTACCTCAATAGATGCAGAGAAAGCCTTTGACAAAATTCAACATCCATTTATGGTAAAAACTCTCCAGAAAGAGGAATAGAAGGAACTTACCTCAACATGATAAAAGCTATATATGACAAACCCACAACAAACATTATCCTCAAAGGTGAAAAATTGAAAGCATTTCCCCTAAAGTCAGGAACAAAACAAGGGTGCCCACTTTCACCACTGCTATTCAACATAGTTCTAGAAGTTTGGGCCACAGCAATCAGAGCCGGAAAAAAAAATAAAAGGAATCCAAATTGGAAAAGAAGTAAAACTCTTCACTGTTTGCAGATGACATGATCCTCTACATAGAAAACCCTAAAGACTCCATCAGAAAATTACTAGAGCTAATCAATGAATATAGTAAAGTTGCAGGATATAGAATCAACACACAGAAATCCCTTGCATTCCTATACATGAATAATGAAAAAATAGAATGAGAAATTAAGGAAACAATTCCATTCACCATTGCAAGGAAAAGAATAAAATTCCTAGGAACATATCTACCTAAAGAAACTAAAGACCTATATATAGAAAACTATAAAAAACACTTGTGAAAGAAATCAAAGAGGACACTAATAGATGGAGAAATATATCGTGTTCATGGATCAGAAGAATCAATATAGTGAAAATGAGTATACTACCCAAAGCAGTCTAGAGATTCAGTGCAATCCCTACCAAGCTACCAATGGTGTTTTTCAGAGAACTAGAACAAATAATTTCGCAATTTGTATGGAAATACAAAAAACCTCAAATAGCCAAAGCAATCTTGAAAAAGAAGAATGGAACTGGAGGAATCAACCTGCCTGACTTCAGGCTCTACTACAAAGCCACAGTCATCAAGATAGTATGGTACTGGCACAAGACAGAAATATAGATCAATGGAACAAATTAGAAAGCCCAGAGATAAATCCACCTTATCTTCAACAAAGGAGGAAAGAATATACAATGGGTTAAAGACAATCTCTTTAAAAAGTGCTGCTGGGAAAATACACAATGGAGTATTACTCAGCCATTAAAAAGAATACATTTGAATCAGTTCTAATGAGGTAGATGAAACCGGAGCCTATGATACAGAGTGAAGTAAGCCAGAAAGAAAAACACCAATACAGTATACTAAAGCATATATATGGAATTTATAAAGATGGTAACGATAACCCTCTATGCGAGACAGCAAAATAGACACAGATGTATAGAACAGTCTTTTGGACTCTGTGGGAGGAGAGGAAGGGATGATTTGGGAGAATGGCATTGAAACATGTGTAATATCATATATGAAATGAATCTCCAGTCCAGGTTCAATGCATGATACTGGATATTTGGGGCTGGTGCACTGGGAAGACCCAGAAGGATGGTATGGGGAGGGAGGAGAGGGGTGGTTCAGGATGGGGAACACATGTATACCTGTGGCAGATTCGTGTTGATGTATGGCAAAACCAATACAATGTTGTAAAGTAATTAACCTCCCATTAAAATAAATTTATATTAAAAATAAAAATAAAATGTACAATCCAGTGGTTTTTAAGTATATTAATAAGAGTTTTGCAACCATCATCACAGTCAAACTGATATCATTTTCATCATCCCCAGTAGAAATACCTTATCAATTAATAGCCACTCCCCATTTCTCCCCAACCCTCCAAAGCCCTGACTCAGCCCCCCACTAATTTACTTTATCTCCATAGATTGGCCTGTTCTCGACATTTCATATAAATGGAACCAATATAACATGGGGTCTTTTGGTTCTGGCTTCTTTGATTTAACATAATGTTTTCAAGGACCACCATATTGTAGCTTGTATCATTTCATTCCTAATGGGCTACACCATTTTACATTCCCACCAGCAATGTACAGAAGTTTACTTTCTCCACATCCTCACCAGTGCTTGTTATTGTCTGTTGATTCTAGCAGCCCTAGTGGAAGTGAAGTGTTATCTCTTGAGGTTTTGGTTTTCATTTTCCAGCTGGGCTAGTGATGTTGAGCTCTTACTATACTTACTGGCCATTTATGTATTTCTTTGGAGAAATGTGTATTCATATTCTTTGTTTTTTTATTGAGATGTAGGAGTTACTTATATTATATATATATATAGGTCCTTGTAAGACACCTATGATTTTTAAAAATATCTTTAATTCTATGAGTTAGTTGTCTTTTCACTTTAGATTTATAAAGCATCTTTAGTACCCACCTTTATTTTAAAGGATAAAGTTCAATTTATCTGCCTTTTTTGGTTGTTGTTTCTTATGATTTTGATATCATGCTTAAGAAACCATTGCCTATTCGAATGCAGAGTTCCAAAGAATAGCAAGGAGAGGGAAGAAAGTCTTCCTCAGTGACCAATGCAAAGAGAGGAAAACAATAGAATGGGAAAGACTAGAGATCTCGTCAAGAAAATTAGAGATACCAAGGGAACATTTCATGCAAAGATGGGCTCAATAAAGGACAGAAATGGTAGGGACCTAACAGAAGCAGAAGATATTAAGAAGAGGTGGCAAGAATACACAGAAGAGCTATACAAAAACGATTTTCACTACCCAGATAATCACAATGGTGTGATCACTCACCTAGAGCCAGACATCCTGGAATGCGAAGTCAAGTGGGTCTTAGAAAGCATCACTACGAACAAAGCTAGTGGAGGTGATGGAATTCCAGCTGAGCTATTTCAAATCTTAGAAGAAGATGGTGTGAAAGGGCTGCACTCAATATGCCAGCAAATTTGGAAAACTCAGCAGTGGCCACAAGACTAGAAAAGGTCAATTTTCATTCTAATCCCAAAGAAAGGCAATGCCAAAGAATGCTCAAACTACCGCACAGTTGCACTCATCTCACATGCTAGTAAAGTAATGCTTAAAATTCTCCAAGCCAGACTTCAGCAGTACATGAACCGTGAAC
The DNA here is from genome assembly GCA_006408695.1 of Aepyceros melampus. NCBI lineage: Eukaryota > Metazoa > Chordata > Mammalia > Artiodactyla > Bovidae > Aepyceros > Aepyceros melampus. The sequence continues at coordinate 113,695 of SJXQ01010922.1, read as the reverse complement.
TTCCAGATTTTCAAGCTGGATTTAGAAAAGGCAGAGGAACCAGAGATCAAATTCCCAACATCTGTTGGATTATTGAAAAGACAAAAGAGTTCCAGAAGACCATTTACTTCTGCTTTGTTGACTACATGAAAGCCTCTGACTGTTGGATCACAACAAACTGTATAAAATTCTTCAAGAGATGGGACTACCAGACCACCTGACCTGCCTCCTGAGAAATCTGTATGCAGGTCAGGAAGCAACAGTTAGAACTGGACATGGAACAACAGACTGGTTCCAAATAGGAAAAGGAGTATGTCAAGGCTGTATATTGTCACCCTGCTTATTTAACTTCTATGCAGAATACATCATGAGAAATGCTGGGCTGGATGAAGCACAGGCTGGAATCGAGATTGCCAGGAGAAATATCAATAACCCCAGATACGCTGATGACATCACCCTATGGCAGAAAGTGAAGAAGAATTAGAGTCTCTTGATGAAAATGAAAGAGGAGAGTGAAAAAGTTGGCTTAAAACTCAACATTCAAAAAACTAAGATCATAGCATCTGGTCCCATCATTTCATGGCAAATAGATGGTGAAACAGTGGAAACAGTGAGAGACTTTATTTTGGGGGCCTCCAAAATCACTGCAGATGGTGACTGCAGCCATGAAATTAAAGACACTTGCTCCTTGGAAGAAAAGTTATGACCAACCTAGAAAGCTTATTCAAAAGCAGAGACATTACTTTGCCAACAAAGGTATATCTAGTCACAGCTATGGTTTTTCCAGAAGTCATGTATGGATGTCAAAGTTGACCACAAAGAAGGCTGAGCACCGAAGAATTGATGCTTTTGAACTGTGGTGTTGGAGAAGACTTTTTAGAGTTCCTTGGACAACAAGGAGATTCAGCCAGTCCATCCTAAAGGAAATCAGTCCTGAATATTCATTGGAAGAACTGATGCTGAAGCTGAAACTCCAATACTTTGGGCCAGCTGATGTGAAGAACTGACTTATTTGAAAAGACCCTGATGCTGGGAAAGATTGAAGGCAGGAGGAGAAGGGGACGACAGAAGATGAGATGGTTGGATGGCATCACCGACTCAATGGGCATGAGTTTGAGTAAACTCCGGCAGTTGGTGATGGACAGGGAGACCTGGTGTGCTGCAGTCCATGGAGTCACAAAGAGTTGACATGATTGAGCAACTGAACTGAACTGCCTATTCCAAGGTCATGAAGATCTACAGTTGTATTTTCCTTAAGAGCTCAATAGTTTTTAGCTCTTACATTTAGGTTTTTCATTTTTTAGTTTATTTCATATATTGTGTGAGGTAGTCCAACTACATTCTTTTGCATATGAGTGTCCAGCTGTTTCAAGACTGTTGAATATAATTGTATCATCAGTATTAAGGCTGGCTTGGATGTTAAACCAGAAATTTTCTTGATGATCTCTCACTAAGCAAAACAAAGCACTCTTACTAAATGTCTTAACATCATGCTTTTTTAAAGGTATTTGATAGATTAGTTTTAAAATTTAGATGGTATTTTGATAAGTGAGATAGTAAATGGCTTTATGGTTTCTATAGTTGTAACAAAATAGAAACTACTTGGTTTTATGGTTAAACAATCTTTCTGGTTTATTTCAGGTGTGTCGTATGCATGTGTGATTTTGAGTCAAGGCAGCTACTTAGAGTTTTACCCTGTAACCATGAGTTCCATGCCAAGTGTGTCGACAAATGGCTTAAGGTAAAATGATGGCATCTGAAAAGAATAAGATTGAATTTTCTCTTACTGATCATAGTTTATGGTTTGGTGGAGGGTGATTAAATTGAAACACAGCTTTCATAATTCTGACCATTTTCTCCTTTGTGTATATGGGAAGGAAAATTCCAAAAACACAAATTCTGATAGTATGCCAGGGCGAAATTATTTCAAGGACTTCTTATTTTCTTCTTCTTTTTTAATGGTAGGATGAAGGGACTTCACTGGCAGTCCAGGGTTAAGACTGCCTTCCAATCCAGGGGGCGCAGGTTCAATCCCTGGTTGGAAAGCTAATGTGTTGTGGGGTGTAGCCAAAAAAAAAATTTTTTTAATAGTAGGATGAAAATGTGATACAGTAAAATAACTGAAGTCAGCTTTAGGGTTGGTTTGTTTTAGATTATTCTGAGTAGGAGATGATAATACTGGCTTAGATAGCTTGACAGTTGGTGAGGAGACAGATGAGTTAAAATAGAATCAGTCTTCCATGTGAGCACAGATTAAGGGTACCCAGTTTTGTCCAAAATGAATCCTAAAGGTAAAGAATCTAAGCTTTTTAGAAAACAGAACTTATTACATATGCATAGCCCTGATATGTGAGAGCAGGGTGACCGGAAAAATTACATATGCATAGCCCTGATATGTGAGAGCAGGGTGACCGGAAAAGCATGGGTCCCATGTGGCTGGTGGCTAGAGTGTGAGGGGAGTAGCAAGAGAAGGGGATCCAGAGGCAAAACCAGGAGTCACCTTTCTGCAAAGTCACTGTGGAGTGTACGAGAGTTTGGACTGGATCCTGAAAGCATGTTTTAGAAAGATCACGGCCCCTCTTTGGAGAAGGTAATAGAGGAAATTGATGAAATAAGGACGTACTGGGCCACTGGGCCAGGTGAAGAACAAATAGTACAAGCTGGATGAAAAGAAGTGTAGTTAACTCGAGAGCTATCATAATGTAGAAATGAGAGCATTTGATAAAAAATGCTTTGTAGAGCATGAGAGCAGGTGTTGCTTATGTTTCTGATTTTAGCAGCACAACGAATGGTAGTGCCATTTGTTGAGATGGAGTTTTAATTTTAAGCCAGTTATTACATTTGTCTGAAGTGGTGATGGATAGTCTTGTCTATGTTAAACCAAATAAAGAATTACTCATAGGCTATTATTGTTTTAGAGGTTTGTGGAGTGTTTTTAAGAGATTAAATGATTGTACTTTCTTAAGGAACAAAGAATGTAAAAACTATGTGGAAAGTAAAAATAGTTCTGTTGCTTTTAATATGTTTCACAGTATAAGTCAAAATTCAGACAAGTGCTCTCTTTTTTGTTTTAGGCAAATCGTACTTGCCCAATCTGCAGAGCTGATGCTTCAGAAGTGCATCGGGATTCAGAATGACCAACCTAAGAGCACAAATTTAGTTTGGGTGTTCCTCATCACATGTATATACGGACTATCCATTGAACTTAATCTGTGTGGCTTCCAGCCCTCCTTTACCAAAAGGGTCAATGGACCTTTCTTTGCACTGTGTGACTTAATCAACTATAAAAGCTTACAATTAGTCTTCACAATTATGGGATTGTTATACTAACCGTGTGATTGGAACTCCAAAGACTTTTTCTTTAGCTTAATTTTGTGTGTGCACTAACATTCCCTGGTTTTTGTGTGATCATTCCGAGTGTTGCTGCAAGATTACAGTGGACGTGATCTTTTAGCATGTGCTTTCATAAAAAGTGGTAGCTCCAGATGATATAGCAATCTACCTTATATAGAGCCTTCAGAAACTGTGAGTGGAAATGAGTGCAGCGTATGACTGTTGATGGTAAATGTATCTGTGTGTGTGAGAGAGAGAATGTGTGAAACTACTTGTGTGAGGGCATGGTAGCTAACGTGTGTATGAGATCCTATATACCAGCATGTACCAAGAATGTGTGTGTAGTTTTAATTATGCTGCAATGTATAATCTGGTGTGTTATTTAAACAGCACTAGTACTGTACACTGGTTTTTCCCCTTGTGTTTGCTGTTGCACACTGATTGCTAAGGGTGCATCAACTATAAGCATTGAATACTCCATCCCCCTCCCTCCCAGTGAATGGAATGAGAAAAGCCTTCTTCCTTTGCTTCAGGCAGCTGTCACCTTCTCTTCGTTGGTGGTCCCAACTGGGTCACTTAAGGAAAAAGTGTAATAGATTCTCACTCCATGAACCTGAAATTTTGATTTTTGTCGTGAAAAAGAAATTTTTAAATCTCCAACTTGCTGTTTCCAAAAAGAAGGTGCAATATCATACATCATCAGTTAGCAATATTAGCATTTCAATCAATGATTTGAATGTTGATACTCTCTTGGTTTTCCTTTACATTTTCAGTAAGCTTCTTAGCCAGACGTGCTTGTGATTTTTTTTTTCTTTTAATGTTTAGGTTTGTAGTCTATTCTGAAGATATTTGAGTAATATATTTGTAAGAATACCACTGGTTCCATGAAGTCTCACCTCCTCTACTTCCACCAGAAAAAAGCTGTTAACTCAGCTTGACTTCTGATATGTTAATTGTTCAAGCTCCCGTAGGCAACTAAATTGTTTTAAGAAAACTCTTTCTGTTCTGCCAAGCTCCAATTCTGAAAGTTGTCTAGTTCTTCTCCCCTCAGTAAACGTGCTTCTCATTGAAATCCTCATTTCCAGGATAGATCAAGTGCTGTGACAGCTCGAGTTCCTTAGACCTGGTGTGCTTTGATGTTTTATCACTTTTCTTTTTTGTTGAATGAGAAAAAAGTTAATATAATAGGTGTCCAGAATACTTGCAGTATAAATGAAGATTTGATTTTTGTATAAAAAATAATGCTGTAAAACAGGAATTGACCGGCATTTAGTTGCTCTGAAAAGAATACATAGCTGTGTGGGTTTCTTTTTTTTTATAAATAGGTTCCTTGAGCATAATTCAGATCGTTTCAAGTCATTTTTCTAGCAATGTTTGAATTCCCCTCTCATTCTTCTAGTGTCTTCACCATTGTCTGTCTCTTCCTGCAGTTGATGTCCTTGTTCTGATTGCAGTAGCACAAGCTGCAATTCTCCAGTCAGGACTGTGATGACTTGCTGCCAACCTCAGCTTTCATTTGGCTCTGTGTCCGTTTTCTACTCAGACAGTGTTAACTACTTGTTACTGCCATGCTACTTGCCTTCCCTTGAAGACTATAAGCTCATCACAGCTTAGAGTTCAGTAAAGTCAATTCACACAGAAGCACAATTTTGCCCTTTTTCAGACACTGTTGCCTCTATCTAGTCCTACAAGTAGGATTTTGCATACTTTGTTTGCCCCTGTATTTGTCAGTGCATCAGAAATACATCTAAACAGTGGTAAAATGCACATGTTACTTTTAAATCATTAGAGTATTCCCTACCTGTTCCTAATGAATAAAGTGTGTTAAAGACCAAAATTACTGGCGTAATAATCAACTACATTACAAATCACATATAGTTTAATCTTTATTTTTTTTAATTAAAAAATCATGTTTAAAATGGCAAAAGCCCATCTTATACAAGACTCTTTTATATAGCTGCAAAAAATTTATATCTGTACAGATCTAACATAACATTACTACACTCAGTATTCATTTTATTGAAGCATGCAAGTAAAGCACTTTTTCTAATTTATATAGATACTTAATTAACAAGGCACACTGTACTAATGACTAGGAAAAGTAGCTCTTTCTTCCCTCTCTGGGATGGTGAATTCTTGTCATACTACCCCTTTTCCATTAAATTTTGAGAGGCCGTTGGCAATTTAGGAGGCAGCAGGGTCTATTTTGGTAAAATCCAGAATTGTTGCACTCTTGTGGCTGATCTCTCTTTGGGAATGTCTTTTCTTCGCATGGGGCTCTTAGAGATGTGTGCAGATTTGCTTATTAAGTAGTTAGTGTGTGTTAGGAGCGTACATGCATGTGTTCCAAACCAGCTCAACCTAGCCACATTTAGCAACTGTGTGGCTAGCAGAAGAGAAAGAACAGTTGATTTGTACCCAGCTGTTGACTCCTTTGGTGATGCACCAGATAGCAGGCAGATGGTTTCTTGCCTTCTTACCCTTTCCTCCTAAAACAATATTGGCTTTACCACCTTAACTCTGCTGTGTTTTTTTGTTTTGTTTTGTTTTCCTTTGCATGAACTACCACCTTGTTTTTAGCACCCCCTCTTCCCCAAAAGAAAAAAACAAAAAACAAGGCCTCCAGGTATCAAGATCTCATTAGGATTTTCTGTCCTGAATTTTTTCGAACAATATCTAGAAAATGTGAAAGCCTATTTAGATTTTATACACTCTCTGAAATGTGATTTGTTAAGATTCTTATATTTGGGCCTCTTATAATATTTTAAATGAGATCTACCAACTGACGAGAATATTTTTCACAGATATCTTTAGGCCTTTATTAGAAAACTATTTTCCCCCTGTTGGTACATTTGGTTACCTCATTTTGCTGTTTGTTTCAGATTATGGAAAGCTCACAGGGGTGTATTTTGGAATCATTTGCTGAGTCATTTCCTCAAATCATACTCCATTGTATCAGTTAAATATAGTTTTAAATGTACGTATTATAAATATCTGTAACCAAATCATTTGAAGGCTTGATAAATTTTTAACAAAGTTTGTACATTTTTTATGAAAGTTACTAGTAATGCTTTACTAAGTAGTGCAATGAATTTTTATTTTTAATCCCTGTGCCCAATTTTGGAGTTGAGAGGGTTGTTGGTAATAAATGTATGATGTACACTTAAAACATTGGTTTGTGTTTGGTATTACTGTGTTAGGGAAGGGTAGGGGTCGTGTGTGTTTGGAGGGAGGGATGTAGGAGACTTCCAGCAGGAAGATAAAGCTCTTGAGCTCCGAGCAACCAAACTTAACTTTGAGGCAGTAATTCAGATTTTGTTTCTGTGTTTGTGTAAACAACTTAGAAACAAAACCAACTTGCTTTATAACTCATGTGGCATATATTTATATCTTTAAAAAGGCCAAGAAGATAGCTCGAGTGTAGGCATATGTACATGGTGTAAGCTCATTGAACAGTAAAGTTACATTAAGTGGGTGCCTGGAGTTCTTTCTATTTGTGTTAGCCGTAAGATGCAAGAGATAGTTGGGCAGATTGGTTCACATTAGCTATAGTATGTTATGTCTAACTTGTCCACAGAATATGGAAAGAGGAGCTCATCATTTTCCATACATGTTTGTGTAATTGCTTTCCTTTGACTAAAAAAGGAGAGTAAAGCCATCTACTTTATATATTATTACATGCTAAAAGTAGAAATAGAATGCCAAAAAAATGAGGCTAAATAATAGAACCCAATTCTTCCTTTTTCAGGAAGCAGCCCTTTGGCTCCGGTACGTCCTTGACAGAAGCATTCAGAGAAGTGACCAATCAGGGTCACTGATTGTGTCCCTCAGTTTTCCAGCATACTAGAAAGAATGTTTGCATTTGTACTGTGAATGTCTCAAAACGTGTTCTGTCTTACATCACAGAGGCATTTGCTGCTCAGTCAGTACCTGTGCATTCTCTCCCACCTCCCTACCTGCTACTGCAGGCAGCGAGTCCCCTGCGCTGGTTCTGCCCAGGGGACCACAAGAGTAGGCCAGGCAGCGCTCTCTTCTGCCGTGGTGATGGCAGCCTGGATCCTGAGTCACTACCTAGAAGAGCCACTGGATTCCATGGGCCTTCTGTTAACAGTAAACTGAGGTCCTTAAGACTACTCTTTGTCAGATTTTGTCTTTGCCAATTTTCCCCCCTCCTTTCAAAAGACTTAAGTCTGTTTAGTCTTACTTTAACTACACTTTGATAATGCTAATCCTCAAGTGTACCACCACTGGCTACAGTTAATGTTTAGTGGATCACAAGGTCAGATTTGCACCACATGATAAAATTGTTCCGAATGTTTGCCGTCAGGTCATTACCAAGTTATCGCAGGTCTCTGTGTGCTTCAGGCTAATGATAATGGAACAGTACCTTTGATATCCCTAGACTTCTCAATTTTTTCATTGCATGCCTTAATACACTACAGTATGATTAGAAATTTTTACTGCTTTTATAGTTGAACATAATTTATTTCTATATCAATACATAAATACATAAAAAGCAGACTTAGTTTCTGTGAACATCATATATAGCTTCCCTGGCTAACATTTGAGAACAGAATTTCCTGTTTGTTAGTAAATTCCCAAATTAAACATTTGTTTATAGCACCTTCCAGATTCATACTTATTTAAAAGATTAACTTGCCAATCAGAGAATTGGGCATTGTGAAGAGAGCAACAAACTCTGAACCCATACAGAGTGTGTGGGGTAGACTCCTACTAAAATTGCTCTAAAGTGCAGGTGCTCTTAACCTTTTTCATGTGGTTCTTCTGCCTCCCAAACTGGAAGGAACTATAGGAATGAGAAAGATTGAAGGGGAAAAAAAGAACATAGAGCCAGGGATACTGAATGTCACCTTACTCTTTGGAAATGGGCTGTAGGGTCAGTATAGATGTTTCCTCACTAGAAAGATGAGAATTAATGCAGGGTGAAGGAACCCATGTTCCCTTCAAACCTCTGTTTCTTGGTCTACACGTGGAAAGTTTAATGGCGGTCAACAAAAGGACCTACAGCCTACACCCAGCACCCTGCATTGTATACAGTCAACATGTTCACCAGCTGCTTTCTTAGCCTCCCTTTCAGTGTTAGAATCCCCTTCCCACAACCATTCTGTAATAGTAAACTTGAGATCCTAAGGCAGCCTCCCTCTTCCCACTACCCTAGCACCTTCAGGTTTAGATGAGACTAAGTTTTACATTGGATTTCCCTGATGGCTCAGACGGTAAAGCGTCTGTCTACAATGCAGGAGACCTGGGTTCGATCCCCTCAAGGAAAATTATCCATCCTTGGTGGTAGTAATAGACATTTCTGTAGTCAGTGTCAGCAATGTGGTATCCACATGTTTTAGTTGGTTCTTTTTCTCCCCTTTTACTCTTGGATATATTCATACTGAACTTCAGCTAAATCAGAAGACTATAACCTTAACTCCATTACCAAAACAAGGCCACCCTTGCCAAGAGAAAATGGATCACTGTCTATGGCTATTCAGGCTTAGAATGTTTTAATTGCAATAAGGAAGAGCATAGATTGCGTTTACTCTAATTCCGGAGTATATAAAGGAAACTTGGATCCTCTGTCTAATCCAAATTGCTAAATTTTAGTCAGGGAAGCAAATCAGAATGGAGAAATTGAGTTCAAGTTCCGTAAATTTCTGTTTCCCACGAAATGAGAGATCCAAGTCCTTAGGACTGTTCACAGCACAAATGTGCTCCACAGGTTTTTGTTAAGCAGCAGTGTAGGCCAGGAAGCCTTCAGAATCAGGAGTTCCAATACTATGTGTATTTGTTTCCTCTGAGTGCCTCAACAGATTACCACAAATTCAGTGATTCAGAGCAATTTTAATCTCTCAACTTCTGGACCAGAATTTCATAATCGTTGCTTTTCATTGGAGGCTCTGGATGAGAACCGTCCATGCCTCTGTCTCCTTGGAGTTCTTTGGCTCATGTAGACACAGAACTTAAGTCTCTGCCTGTCTACACATGGGTCTTCACATCTCCCTTGCATCTCTTATGTGCTTCAACTGCATGGAAGTCCCCACTCCTCTGCATAGAAGCCAGATATGGAGGTGCTTTAAGGAAAGCCAGGTTTGTCCGATCTCAGTAAATTGTTTGAATGTTTCAATGAATGAACTCAAGATTCCAGAATTTCTTATCAAAATGACCAAAATAAGTAAACTGTGAAATGTACCATCAGGTAAGTGAGCAAATTAGCAATTGTTTTTTTAAGGGTAATAAATAAGAACAAGCCTGGCAACCTGTGTCCCAGGTGTGTGGTTTGATCCAAGATGGCTCCTTTGTTGAATCAAAATCTGATGAATCTTGAAAACATGGTAAATGAAAGAATCCAGATAAAAAGCCACATATCAAGATACTCCACGTCCAAGGTCAGGAGCAGCAGCAGTGAGGAGAAAGCCCATGTTCAAGGTAAGGAGCAGCGGCTGTGCTTTGCTGGAGCAGCCATGAAGAGATACCCCATGTCCAAGGTAAGAGAAACCCAAGACAGTAGGCACTGAGAGAAGGCGTCAGAAGGCAGATAGACTGAAACCACAATCACAGAAAACTAGCCAATCTAACCACATGGACCACAGCCTTGACTAACTCAATGAAACTAAGCCGTGCCGTCACCCTACTCCAGTACTCTCACCTGGAAAATCCCATGGATGGAGGAGCCTGGTAAGCTGCAGTCCATGGGGTCGCTAAGAGTAGGACATGACTGCGCAACTTCACTTTCAATTTTCACTTTCATGCATTGGAGAAGGAAATGGCAACCCACTCCAGTATTCTTGCCTGGAGAATCCCACGGACAGGGGAGCCTGGTGGGCTGCCGTCTATGGGGTTGCACAGAGTCAGACATGACTGAAGTGACTTAGCAGCAGTAAGCCATGCTATATATAGGGCCACCCAAGATGGTCGGGTCATGGTGGAGAGTTCTGACAAAATGTGGTCCACTGGAAAAGGGAATGGAAAACCACTTTAGTATTCTTGCCTTGAGAACCCCATGAACAGTATGAAAAGGCAAAAAGATAGGACACTGAAAATGAACTGCCCAGCTTGGTAGGTGCGCAATATGCTACTGGAGATCAGTGGAGAAATAACTCCAGAAAGAATGAAGGGATGGAGCCAAAGCAAAAACAACACCCAGATGTGGATGTGACTGGTGATAAAAACAAGGTCCGATGCTGTAAAAGGAATATTGCATAGGAACCTGGAAGGTTAGGTCCATGAATCAAGGCAGATTGGAAGTGGTCAAACAGGAGATGGCAAGAGTGAACATCAACATTCTAGGAATCAGTGATCTAAAATGGACTGGAATGGGTGAATTTAACTCAGATGACCATTATATCTATTAGTGTGGGCAAGAATCCCTTAGAAGAAATGGAGTAGCATCATAGTCAGCAAAAGAGTCCAACATGCAGTACTTGGATGCAATCTCAAAAACAACAATGATCTCTGCTTGTTTCCAAGGCAAACCATTCAACATCACGGTAATCCAAGTCTATGCCCCAACCAGTAACGCTGAAGAAGTTGAATGGTTCTATGAAGACCTACAACACCTTTTAGAACTTACACCCAAAAAAGATGTCCTTTTCATTATAGGGGGCTGGAATGCAAAAGTAGGAAGTCAAGAAACACCTGGAGTAACAGGCAAATTTGGCCTTGGAGTACAGAATGAAGCAGGGCAAAAAGGCTAATAAAGCTTTGCCAAGAGACTGCACTTGTCATAGCAAGCACCCTCTTTCAACAACACAAGAGAAGACTCTACACATGGACATCACCAGATGGCCAACACTGAAATCAGATTGATTATATTCTTTGGTGGACTTCCCTGGTGGCTCAGATGGTAAAGCGTCTACCTACACTGCGGGAGACCCGGGTTCGAGCCCTGGGTGGGGAAGATACTCTGGAGAAGGAAATGGCAACCCACTCCAGTACTCTTGCCTGGAAAATCCCACGGACTGAGGAGCCTTGTAGGCTACAGTCCATGGGGTTGCAAAGAGTCGGACACGACTCTGAGCGACTTCACATATTCTTTGGAGCCAACCATGGAGAAGCTCTATAAGTCAGAAAAATCAGGACCGGGAGTTGACTGTGGCTCAGATCATGAACTTATTGCCAGATTCAGACTTAAATTGAAGAAAGTGGGGAAGACCACTAGACCATTCAGGTATGACCTAAATCAAATCCCTTAAGACTATACAGTGGAAGTGAGAAATAGATTTAAAGGACTAGATCTGATAGAGTGCCTGATGGAACTATGGATGGAAGTTCGTGACATTGTACAGGAGACAGGGATCAAGACCAGCCCCAGGAAAAAAAAAAATGCAAAAAAGCAAAATGGCTGTCTGAGGAGGCCTTACAAATAGCTGTGAAAAGAAGAGAGGCGAAAAGCAAAGGAAAGAAGAAAAGATACATCCACTTGAATGCAGAGTTCCAAAGAATAACAAGGAAAGAGAAGAAAGCCTTCCTCAGTGACCAGTGCAAAGAAATAGAGGAAAATAATAGAATGGGAAAGACTAGACATCTCTTCAAGATAGATATACCAAGGGAACATTTCATGCAAAGATGGGCTTGATAAAGGACAGAAATGGTATGGACTTAACAGAAGCAGAAGATATTAAGAAGAGGTGGCAAGAATACACAGAAGAACTGTACAAAAAAGATCTTCACAACATGATTATCTTCAGATAATCACGAGAGTGTGATCACTCACCTAGAGCCAGACATCCTGGAATGTGAAGTCAAGTGGGCCTTAGGAAGCAGCACTACAAACAAAGCTAGTGGAGGTGTTGGAATTCCAGTTGAGCTATTTCAAATCCTAAAAGATGATGCTGTCAAAGTGCTGCACTCAATATGCCAGCAAATTTGGAAAACTCGGCAGTGGCCATGGTACTGGAAAAGGTCAGCTTTCATTCCAATCCCAAAGAAAGGCAATGCCAAAGAATGCTCAAACTACCGCACAATTGCACTCATCTCACACGCTAGTAAAGTAATGCTCAAAATTCTCCAAGCCAGGCTTCAACAGTACATGAACCATGAAATTCCAGATGTTCAAGCTGGATTTAGAAAAGGCAGAGGAACCAGAGATCAAATTGCCAACATCCTCTGGATCGTTGAAAAAGTAAAAGAGTTCCAGAAAAACATCTCTGCATTATTGACTATGCCAAAGCATTTGTGTGGATCACTGCAAACTGTGGAAAATTCTGAAAGAGATGGGAATACCAGACCACCTGACCTGCCTCCTGAGAAACCTGTTTTCAGGTCTGGAAGCAACAGTTAGAACTGGACGTAGAACAACAGACTGCTTCCAAATCAGAAAGGAGTACGTCAAGGCTGTATATTGTCACCCTGCTTATTTAACTTATATGCAGAATACATCATGAGAAACGCTGGGCTGGAAGAAGCACAAGCTGGAAACAAGATTGCCAGGAGAAATATCAATAACAGATATGCAGATGACACCACCCTTATGGCAGAAAGTGAAGAACTAAAGAGCCTGTTGATGAAAGTGAGAGAGGAGAGTGAAAGAGTTGGCTTAAAGCTCAACATTCAGAAAACTAAGATCATCGTATCCAGTCCCATCACTTCCTGGCAAATAGATGGGGAAACAGTGGCTAGCTTTATTTTTTGGGGCTCCCAAATCACTGCAGATGGTGACTGCAGCCATGAAATTAAAAGACACATACTCCTTGGAAGGAAAGTTATGACCAACCTAGACAACATATTAAAAAGCAGAGACATTACTTTGCCAACTAGGGTCCATCTAGTCAAGGTTGTGGTTTTTCCAGGAGTCATGTATGGATGTGAGAGTTGGACTATAAAGAAAGCTGAGCATTAAAGAATTGATGCTTTTGAACTGTGGTGTTGGAGAAGACTCTTGAGAGTCCCTTGGATGGCAAGGAGATCAACCAGTCCATCCTAAAGGAGATCAATCCTGAGTGTTCATTGGAAAGACTGATGTTGAAGCTGAAACTCCAATACTTTGGCCACCTGATGCAAGGAGCTGACTCATTTGAAAAGACTCTGATGCTGGGAAAGATTGAAGGCAGAGGAGAAGGGGATGACAGAGGATGAGATGGTGGATAGTAGCATCACCCACTCGATGGACATGAGTTGGGTAAACTCCAGGAACTGGAGATAGACAGGCAGGCCTGGCGTGCTGTGGTCCATGGGGCAGCAAAGAGTCAGACACGACTGAGCAACTGAACTGAACTGAACTGATCGTATGATTCCATCTATGTGAAATGTCAAAGGCAAATCTGTAGATAAGGGAAGTAGATTAGTGGTTGACTACAGCTGACTTAGGGTTGGGAGTGACCGCCAAGGAGTGTGAGTTTCTTTTAGGGGTAATAAAAGTATTCTGAAATTGCGATGGATGCAAAATTCTGTGGATGCATTGGAAGCCTTTGAATTGTACAGTTTCAATGGGTGACTTCTATGGTATGTGAATTACATCTCAATAAAGCTGTTTTTTTAAAAAACACAACATAATACCTGTCAGAATGTCTATCATTAAGAAGATTAACAATACCATGTGTTGATGAGGACATGAAACAAACAGAATTCTCATACACTTGTTTTTTTTTTAATTTATTGATTTTAATTGGCGGTTAAATACTTCACAATATTGTAGTGGTTTTTGCCATACATTGACATGAATCAGCCATGGGTGTACATGTGCCCCCCATCCCAAACCCCCCTCCCCATCCCATCCCTCTGGGTTGTCCCAGTGCACCGATTTTGAGTGCGCTATTTCATGCATCGAACTCGGACAGACCGGTCATCTGTTTCACATATGGTAATATACATGTTTCAATGCTATTCTCTCAAATCGTCCCACCCTCGCCTTCTCCCAGAGTCCAAAAGTCTATTCTTCATATCTGTGTCTCTTTTGCTATCTTATGTATAGGGTTGTTGTTACCATCTTTCTAAATTTCATGAATATGTGTTAATATACTGTATTGGTGTTTTTCTTTTTTACTTACTTCACTGTGTATAACAGAGTACGGTTTCATCCACCTCATTAGAACTGATTCAAATGTATTCTTTTTAATGGCTGAGTAATACTCATTGTGTATATGTACCACAGCTTTCTTATCGATTCATCTGCTGATGGACATCTAGGTTGCTTCCATGTCCTGGCTATTATAAACAGTGCTGCAATGAACATTGGGGTACACGTGTCTCTTTCAATTCTGGTGTCCTCAGTGTCTATGCCCAGCAGTGGGATTGCTGGGTCGTATGGCAGTTCTATTTCCAGTTTTTAAGGTAATCTCCACACTGTTCTGCATAGTGCCTGTACTAGTTTGCATTCCTGCCAACAGTGTAGGAGGGTTCCCTTTTCTCCACACCCTCTCCAGCATTTATTATTTGTAGACTTTTTGATTGCAGCCATTCTGACCAGCATGAGATGGTACTTCATTGTGGTTTTGATTTGCATTTCTCTGATAATGAGTGATGTTGAGCATCTTTTCATGTGTTTGTTAGCCATCTGTATATCTTCTTTGGAGATATGTCTGTTTAGTTCTTTGACCCATTTTTTGATTGGGTTGTTTATTTTTTGGAATTGAGCTTCAGGAGTTGTTTGTATATTTTTGAGATTAATTCTTTGTCAGTTGTTTCATTTGCTACTATTTTCTCCCATTCTGAAGGCTGTCTTTTCACCTTGCTTATAGTTTCCTTTGTTGTGCAAAAGCTTTTAAGTTTAATTAGGTCCCATTGGTTTATTTTTGCTTTTATTTCCATTACTCTGGGAGGTGGGTCATAGAGGATCCCGCTGTGATTTATGTCAGAGAGTGTTTTGCCTATGTTCTCCTCAGAGTTTTATAGTTTCTGGCCTTACATTTAGATCTTTAACCCATTTTGAGTTTATTTTTGTGTATGGTGTTAGAAAGTATTCTAGTTTCATTCTTTTACAGGTGGTTGATCAGTTTTCCCAGCACCACTTGTTAAAGAGATTGTCTTTTCGCTATTGTATATTTTTGCCTTCTTTGTCAAAGATAAGCTGTCCATAGGTGTGTGGATTTATCTCTGGGCTTTCTATTTTGTTCCATTGATCTATATTTCTGCCTTTGTGCCCATACCATACTGTTTGATGACTGTAGCTTTATAGTATAGTCTTAAGTCAGGCAGATTGATTCCTCCAGTTCCATTCTTCTTTTTCAAGATGGCTTTGGCTATTCGAGGATATAACAATTATAAATATATATGAACCCAGCATAGGAGCACCTCAATACATAAGGCAAATGCTAACAAGTATGAAAGGGGAAATTAACAGTAACACAATAATAGTGGGATACTTTAATATACCCCACTCACACCTATGGATAGATCAACCAAAGAGAAAATTAGCAAGGAAACACAAACTTTAAATGATACAATGGGCCAGTTAGACCTAATTGATATCTATAGGACATTTCACCCAAAAATAATTAATTTCATCTTTTTCTCAACAGCACATAGAACATTCTCCAGGATGGTTCACATCCTGGACAATAAATCTAGCCTTGGTAAATTTTTAAAAAATGAAATCATTTCAAGCATCTTTTCTGATCATAAAGTGGTAAGATTAGATGTCAACTATGGGGAAAAAACTATTAAAATACAAACATATAGAGGCTAAACAATGCACTTTTGAATAACCAACAAATCCTAGAAGAAATAAAAAAAGGAAATCAAAATATGCATAGAAAAAAAGGAAAATACGACAACCCCAAACCTATGGGATTCAATAAAAGCAGTGCCGAGGGGAAGGTTCATAGCAATACAAGCTTACCTCAAGAAACAAGAGAAAAATCAAATAAATAACCTAACTTTACACTGAAAGCAACTAGAAAAAGAAGAAGAACCCCAGGGTGAGTAGAAGGAACAAAATCATTAAAATTAGAGCATAAATAAATGAAAAAGAAACAAAGACTATAGCAAAAATCAACAAAACTAAAAGCTGGTTCTTTGAGAAGATAAGTAAAATAGACAAACCATTAGCCAGATTCATCAAGAAAAAGGAGAAGAATCAAATCAAAATTAGAAATGATAACAGAGAAATCACAACAGACAATACAGGAATACAAAGGATCATAAGATACTACTATCAGCAACTGCTGCTGCTGCTGCATGTCGCTTCAGTCGTGTCCGACTCCGTGCGACCCCATAGACGGCAGCCCACCAGGCTCCCCCGTCCCTGGGATTCTCCAGGCAAGAACACTGGAGTGGGTTTCCATTTCCTTCTCCACTATCAGCAACTATATGCCAATAAAACAGACAACTTGGAAGAAATGGATGAATTCTCAGAAAAGTATAACCTTCCAAAACTGAACCAGGAAGAAACAGAAAATCTTAAGAGACCCATCACAAGCATGGAAATCGAAACTGTAATAAACAATCTCATACACTGCTGATGAAAATATAATTGGGACAACCAAGTTAGAAAACTGATAGCTATCTACTAAAGCTAAGCATACCCTGTCACCCAGAAATTTCTCTCCCAAGTCTTTACCCAACAGAAACGCATGCTCAAAAAGGTATGTACAAGGGTGTTCATAGCAGACTCTTAATAGCTCAAAACCTAAACAACTCAAATTTTTACCAGCTACTGAACTGATAAATTGTGGTTGATTTTTACAATGGTATTTTAAACAGCAGAGAGAATAAACTACAAATACACAGAGCAACATGGCTGAATCTCAACAAATATAGTGAATAAGACAGAAAAGAATATTTCTGATTATTCCAATGATTGAAAGTTCAAAAATAAAATGTGAGCAGTCATTTTCATGGTTATTCTTGGCAGCAGTGGAGGTAACCAGAAGGAGCAGAGAGTATGAGGGACATCTGGGCTGTGAGGAATTTTCTTTTTGTTAATCTATGTGCTTTGTTACACAGTGGTTCAATCTGATAAATTCACTGTAATTTCTACTTAGGATATTTTTTTAAATGCTTTGTTCTAGACTTTTGCCTTTTCAAATAGTTTTATTTTTAATTGAAGGACAATTGCTTTACAGTATAGTGTTGGTTTCTGCCAAACATCAACATATTTTCAATTTTCAACTTTTAACTCAATTTTCTGTATATATAATTTTATGAACTTTATTTTTTAAATAAATGGTGAGTCCCATTCTGACCCTTTGAGAGAAGCAAGCTATACAGTGCACATGGGCAAATTCTTCTTTATTAGGAGTATAATTGCTTTACAATGTGGTGCTTCTGCTGTACAACAAAGTGAATCAGCTATATATACATATATATACGTATATACATAAATCCCCTCCCTCTGGAGCCTCCCTCCCACTGCTCCTACCCCCCATCCCCCCTCTTTGTCTTCACAGAGCACAGAGCTGAACTCCCTGTGCTATACAGCAGCTTCCCACGATGAATTTTTATCATTGGGTTTTGTTTTTTGGTTTTTTTGCCACGCAGCTTGCAAGATCTTAGTTCCCCATCCAGAGATTGAATCTGGGCCTAGCTAATGCCTGGACTGCCAGGGAACTCCCAATTTTTATCATCTTAAATGAGCCATACTAGCCACATCAATACTCCCAGTGTTGCATCACATAAAACTTAGGCTCTCCAGGTTGAACACTTCCCTCATGTAAAACGTCTGTATTTTAAACTTGTTTTCAAGTTAAAGTTGACAGCAGCAACGATTTCCAGAATATTGCCTCCATGCTAATAATGGGAAAGTGTTGAAGTATGCTTCACACCACACCACACCAGGGGGCACTGTTGTACAAAACCAGGTTCCAAACAAAAACCGTGACAATATTGCTGTGCATACAAGCATCCAAATGTACTTTAATGTTGCTTCTATTAACAGAGAGCATAATATTAAAAAGCCTGTTTCCCAGAATAATACAGGATCACTACAGCCCAGAGACTCCTCTCTTCCTAAGCAGTGTTGTGTTTATTCCATGCAAAAACAGAGCTGAAAGTTTAAATGGTTTTTTAATATTTAACTTACAGCCGTTTTAGTTTTTCTTTCTCTTTTTTTAAGCTGTATTCTAAAATGTAGCTTTGTTTAGCTCTCAAGTTAAGTGCTCTTGATGTTGATCAAGACTGATTTCTGTGAACTTGACTCCTGTGCTGCTTCTACAACCACACAGGTATAGTGAGATTGGGGCTATACTATCTGCCAAAGCTGCCCTTACCAGTCACAAGCTTACAGTATCTCCTAAACCTCCAGTTGAATGAACAGTTTCCAGTCTCACTGGGCTTCGCTATGGTTCCTGACACCACTTGTGGATCCTCCCTTCTTAAGGTGCTGTTGTCTGTTACTGTCCTCTTCTGGCTCCATCCTCCTGTTTCTCTCTGAGTTTCCTCTCTCCCCTGGCTCTCTGTTTTCTTGGCCTGCCGCTCTAATATTAGGGCTCCCTAGAACGCGTTCCTCACCCTCTGGTTTTCTCGTTCTGCATCCTTTCTCTGGAGTGACCATATCCTCCTACTGATCCAACTGTTCGCTCAGTCCTCCTGATCCAGAGGCTCACATCTCAGATCCCAACTTCACCCCAGAGCTTCTGCCCCCTGCCCTTGGTTCTGGCCTCAGTGCTTGACCCCCTTGCCTTGTAGTTTACCCTCTAACAGCAATAAAATTGCTTACGGTTTTCCAGACACATCATTTTTCCAGCTGCCTGCTGGACACTTCCTCCTGAACTCCCCTGCCCCGAACAGCCCATAGGTACTCCAGTTCAGTACATCCAAATATGATCTCATCCAGTTTCCCTCAGACTTGTGTCTCCTCCCGCATCCTCTTTATTTCCACTGCTGACCTCACCACCC
Organism: Aepyceros melampus; assembly: GCA_006408695.1. Taxonomy (NCBI): domain Eukaryota; kingdom Metazoa; phylum Chordata; class Mammalia; order Artiodactyla; family Bovidae; genus Aepyceros; species Aepyceros melampus. The sequence goes on along the minus strand of SJXQ01010922.1, from coordinate 94,600 downwards.
ACCCAAATGGCACAGCCAGAAACAGAGAAGTCATCCCTGACCCATCTGTCTTCCGCCTCCATGACATCTCATCAATTTCCCTTTGTCTCCTCCCCTTCCTCCATAGCCCCTAGTTCAGCTTCCATCACCAGCCTGTTTAAGATCTCTTCTAGCTTCGCACCCCATGCCACTCATATTCAGACCCCTCCACAGCCTCCAAAATGAGTCATTCAGAATATCAATCTAACTCCCTTCCCCCCAGTCCCCACCCATGGCCTCAGACCCTTAAACAGCTATCACTGCCTACAGGTCAAAGTCCAAGCTTACAGCATGAGTCCCTCTCCAACAAAAGCCCCATTTGGTCTGCTGCCGACTGTGATTCCAGCCTCAATGCTCCAGATCTCTTTCCCTTGTATTTTACCCTCTAACGCATCAGTCTGCCAAAGGTTTCCCAGACACACTGTGTTCTTCCTCTCTTCATTTTTTCAGGCAGACTCCTCTGCCTGGAAGGCACTTCCTCCCCTGCTCTCTCCTCTCATGACTCAGATCAGGTATCATCAGGAGATCTTTCTTTATCCTGTGAGTCAGATCAGATGCTCTAATTCTTCTGTAATAGCCTTTGATGAACCATTTCCCTCCCTTGGGGTATGGTCAGCACTTGTTCTTGTGGGGTTTCCACTGGCCTGTCAGTATCTGGAGTCTGCACTGGGGCGTGTCTTTACCTCTGGGACCTAGCTCAGAACATGGCACAGAGTAGAGGTTCAGGGAATGTTTCCTGGGTGAAAGAATGGAGACTGGCTCCTGGCTTGAACAGTTGGGTGGCTGGTGGGAACAGTCACCCAAGGGAAGAACCTGCAGGAGGAGCAGATATTGGCCAAGTGAAGATGGAGAGCAGAGAGTGTGTGTGGAGGATGCGGTCCTGGCCTTTAGATTCCTGGTGAGGTGCACACACAAGGGGCAGATGTCCAGTGGGCAACTCAATGACCAGGTCTGGAGCTGGGAGAAGCCTGGGACATTGCGTGTTGGAAGTATTTAATTGTGTCCCCTAAGAAGACGGGGCTGACTTCAGGAGGGAGTCCGTTCGGGGCTAGCTGGGGGGCCCCCACACTGACACTCCTTTACTGAAATGTGTCAGGGAAATGCTGCTCCAGCTGCCCAAGACTCTAGTTCAGAGTGAGCTACCCTTCCTGGATCTGTGTGTGGGGTGAAGTGGCTCAGGTCACCATTAACTCGGCAGGGGGAGCCACACCTTCATACTTGCCTGACTCACTTGAAGACTGTGATCAGGAGCACGCCCTGTCCTAGGCACTAAACACAGAGACCATCAGCTCTTTGACTATGCAGGGTCCAGCAAGGCTGACTCTCCTGAGAGGGCCTTGCTCGTGCCCTGGGGGCTGGAGTATTATGATCCTTCCCAGGAGCCCGCCTACATACAACCTGGAACCAGAGGCATGCTGGAGGAAAGGCCTCAGAATTTCTTCAAAGGCAATGTGGCAGGAAACTCAGGTCCCAAGTGACTGTTTGTTCACAGTCTCTCAGTCCACTTTGTGAATTGCACAATGAACAGCCGCAGGGGCTGCTTGGACCACATGCCCGCAGAGAGAGAAAGGAGGCAACCAGCAGAAGCTGTGAGCTCCAAGCCCCTTTCTCAGCAACTCACTAGCCAAAAGTTATGCTCCTAGTCACTGGTCTGCAGAGAAAATTCTGCTTCCAGGTTATCCACTGGCCTCACCATGACCTTGCTTAGTGGACATCCATCCAGAAGGAGGCCAGGGGAGTGGCCCTTTCTTATAATGTCGCTCACTCCCTGTGTCAGGGAGTGTGCCTTCTCCAGGATTTACAGAGGAAGGAAAGGACAGTAACTTAATGGCACCTCTCCTGCCTCAAGGCCTGGAGAAGCAGAGGACGTGTCTTCCAGAGTAGAGGAGAGAATGAAGCAGAAACACAGAAATGAGCAGAGATGGGAGAAGAGATTCTTGATGGCTCTTCAGCCCCTGGTTCTTGTCCCACCTGTGTCTCAGCCTCTCCATGAGATGCCCTCTCCATGATCTTTACAACAAACTTCCAGGGGTTTGACTCTGCTAAGTCCACTCCAACTCACAGAGAATCCTAATAGTCCTGGGAATGTGCCAAATGAACTCTGTGCCCATGGGTAATTAGCTTAACCTCTTTGGGCATCATTTCCTCATCTTTCAACTGAGGATAATAAGATTCTTCACAGAATGAAAGGAACTAAATTTAAAAATGTAGCTCGAGGGAAAGTGCTCACGATAGTACCACCCACATGGCAGGCTTGTGACGGACGATTTCCCATTGACTCCTTCTCTAAGAGACCACAGGCCCCCAAAAGTTCTAGAGCGAAGATTCCAGATCATGCACATGCTGGTGATGGTTGGTTGGAACCCAGAACTGGATAAAAAGGTCAATCCTTTCTCCCCCTAAGTAGGGCCAGAGCACTGAGTGTCTTCTGAACGAAAAGGCAGCGCCTTCTCTGGCTGATCAAAGGCAGACCTAGATGCTTGTCTGACAGATATTCGTCATTTCCTACCATTCCCTCTTCTTCCCTAAAGTCCCCACCACCCTCCCCACTCACCACACATTCTCAGGAGGAAATGGACTTGAGTCCTGGCTCTGGGTGACCACTGAGTTGTTAAAGCCAATGAGAACATATATTTCCCTGGGCAGGTAGGGCTTTGAAGGGCAAGTTATGATGAACTTCCAGCTTATTTGGAATGTTGGTTCAGAAATGCCCTGTGTCCCCTGGATGTAAACATGGATGTATGTGTCCCTCCTAGCTACCCAGAGTCATCCTATAGGAATTAGCCGCAGGATGAAGCTGACCCCATGAAGGCAAAGGAGATTCGGAAAGAAATGGGCCCAAAGTTCACTTTGGTCTGACTTCTGGCCATATGAGCCAGCAAAGCGCCTGTTCAATTTGGCTTTTCCGTAACTGGCAAAATAGGATCCTAACTGAAAGAACCACGCAGACATCTAGGGTTCGTGATTTCAAAAAGATGCCATGAACAGAGTCAGTGTTTAAACTGAAGCAGCAATGGTATTTGAGATGAAAGATTATTTATTCAAATTTCTCCCCAAACACTGGAATTCTCCACCAAGACAATTCCTCTAATCACACAGATTTGGCTATTGCTCATGTGTCAAATATCTCCGGTGGCTCAGCAGTAAAAGAATCTGCCTGCAATGCAGGAGACCCAGGTTTGATCCCTGGGTCAGGAAGACCCCCTGGAGAAGTAATTGGCAACCCACTCCAGTATTCTTGCCTGGGAAATCCTATAGACAGAGGAGTCTGGAAGGCTACAGTCCATCGAGTCACAAAAGAGTCAAACAGGACTTAGCGACTAAAAAACAACAACACATGTCAATAATGAATAGATCTGCATCGCTCCTGACTCTCAGACTGGATATCCCTCAGGCAACTCTGAGAAAGAAGAGAGGTGCTCGCTTGTTAACAGGCTGGAGAGTTGATACAGTGGAAGGCCTGGGCTATTGATCAGGGCATCCTTCCAGAAGTTAACCCTTTCAGGTTGCAGTTGTCAGCAACAGGAATCCTGAATTTCTGACCTTATGTTAAAACCACATAGAAATATTTGGATATTATGGAGGCCCACAGCTGCCACATTTACTTAAGTATAAAGTAGGAGGGATCAAGAGAGACAACCTATAGTCAAGCTGTTTTATTTAAAAAAACAAAAACAAAAAGCTGTGTTATAAGGCAGGGCATTATTTTCCCCCTGCATAACAAAGTATTCCAAAACTTAGAAGCATAAAATAGTGTACATGTATTGGGTTGACCAAAAAGTTTGTTCAGGTCTTTCCGTATGGAAATCTCCTTATGGAAAAACCCGAACGAATTTTTGGGCGAACCCAATATTATATCACCCAGTTTCTGAGAGTCAGGAATCCTGGAGTGGCTTCCCTGGTTCTGCTCTGACCAGAACCAGGTCTCTAATGAAGACATGATCAAGCTGTTAGCTAGGTCTGCAGTCTCTGGAGGCTTGACTGAGACTGGAGGGTCTGCCTCCAAGCTCATTTTTGTGGTTGATGGAAGCCCTCACTTCTTCACTTAGGGCCTCTCCATAGGGCTGCTTAACATGGTAGCTTGCTTCCCCTAAAGCAAGTGATGCAAGAAAGAGTTCAAACCGTTCATGACCCAGTAACCTCATAACCTCGTCGCAGAAGTAACATGGCCTCTCTTTTGCCATATGCTATTGGTTAGACAGAGCAGCCTGGCAACGGTGCAGGAAAGGACTTCTTCAAGGGGTGCATACTGGGAGGCAGGGATTAGAGGGGGCCTGCTTAGCGGCAGCACATGTCAAGATGCCCCTGGAGGCACAGGAGAACGCCTCTAGGGGCACAGGAGGATAACTGCATCCCCTGAGGCCTGTCATCAAAGTCCTAAGCAGCTCACTGTAAAGGAGGAATGTTTTTGATGTCTCCTGATTTATCCCTCTTGTATTAAACCCTGAATAATTATGTTATATCACCTCTTCCACCAAACTTTTACGTATCTGAGGTGCTCTCAAAAACCCCATGGCATACATGGGGAGTGTGCAGGGCTAAGCTTCTCCCAGTGTGAGAAGCAGGGCAGGGGGATCTGTTTCAGGACTGCCAAGATGGCCTGGGGAGGCTAAAATGACAATCATTTAGATGAGTCAGCAGCTAAATTAAAAGCCTGTCTGCAGTAGCTTGTAAGCATATATACACATACACACACGTACCCTGGCAACAACCCAATGCCCACCAGTGAAAACTGGTTAAATAAATGATGGTATGTATGGCTGGACATTAACATGAGATTCTTTCTTTGTTTCAGCTGAGACCCCAAAGGCTGAGAATACGTGATAGAGGCTTAATTTCCTTGTATCCCAAGAGAGAAGCCAGACCACACATACAGGATATGCCAAGGTAGTGTAAAACCATCCTTGCTGGCATAAATGCTCTCCCCATCCACCCCACAAAGGGACAAAGGGCTGGAGAGTTACTGGAGTGCTGAGGCCTCTCCTCGCCACACCCCCTCACACCTCCTGCTTCCTTCTCACCTAAAGCTATGTGAGGAAGTGTAGGGGTTGCATGAAGAGGCTGAGAGCCGACTCGTTGGAAAAGACCCTGATGCTGGGAAAGACTGAGGGCAGGAGGAGAGGGGACGACAGAGGGTGAGATGGTTGGATGGCCTCACTGACACAATGGATATGGGTTTGAGCGGACCCTGGGAGTTGGTGATGGACAGGGAGGCCTGGCGTGCTGTGGTTCACGCATTTGCAAAGAGTTGACACGACTGAGCAACTGAACTGAACTGAACTGAAGAGGCTGGGCAGGGCTGCAGACCTGAAAAGCTGCCTTCCCACTGATGGTGCTGAACAGCAAGCCTGGGAGCAGACTCCCTACATTTGAAGGTCTGGAAGGACAGACACCAGAACTTTAGCAGTGACTCTCTCTGTAGTCGAGACTGGAATTAAGGATCAAGGAATGGGAAAAAAACTGATGCTTCAATTCAAATTCTTCTATAATGTTCCAAATAACATGTTTGTATATTACAAAAAAAGGAGAAGATCAGGGCTTAACTTGGCAGTCCAGTGGTTAGTGCTCCATAGTTCCACTGCAGAAGGGCACGAGTTTGATCCCTGGTCAAGGAACTAAGATCCTGCATGCCAAGAGGTGCTGCTAAAATAAAATATAAAAATAAAATAGATTTTTTTTAAAGGAGAAAATAAAGAAATAAAAAAAAAGACATGTGATGAACACATAATAATAAATTGCTTGCTCTTGGGGGTAGTACTGGGAAATATTATTTCTAGTGATATCAGATTTTCATTATATTGAGTTATTTTATAATAAGTGCATTTTATTTTTAGAAGCAGAAAAAATATCCAGAGACAACATTGAATGATTGGATGAATGAAAGCTTGGACCAGAAAGAACAGCTTGGCATCCCTCTTCTCTCTGGCTGAATGCAGGACTCTGACTAGTTGGTAGGACGACCGCTGGTTAGTCCAGTCTCTGCCTCGGGAGAGCTGCTAGCCCCAGAGAACTCCTCTTTTCTCTGGCTGCCCACACCGAGGAGGGGACTTCCAGCCAGCACTGGGAACAGGTGTTCAGGACCAGTCACCATAGGGACACAAGTACCTTGAGAGTCCTGTCCATCTCTGGCTGGGACTCTGCCACTCGCCCAGACCTCAGTGCTCCCTCGGTTCTCCCTCTGTGAGCCTGGCCCCCCAGACTCCCACCCGCCTGTCCGCTTACCCTTCTTCCCTCTTTATTGTCCACTTATCTTCAAACTTGGTTAACTTTCTGACAGGGAAACTGAAGAACCCTGGGACAAGGGAGTCACCTAGGGTCAAGCAAGGGGTGATAGGCAGGGTGGGGCTAGGATCCAGGTCTCCTTGTGGCTGCTAGCACGTTATTCCATGAGTGGCTGTCTTGTAGGAGGTGGGAGCAAGGGAACTTCTTCTTCCTTCCCTCTCCTTCAACCAGTAGTACACTTATTTTTTCTTCAACAAGTAAATGGGTTCGGCAGGGTTTGGAGGTTTTGGTTTTATTTTAACACTGGATAACTAGAGGAACTGAAGAGAACACTCTTTACTTAATCTGCCCTGTGTAAATCTCAGCTTCATCAGACAAGAAGCCCAGAGCTCTGTCACACAGCAGTTATCTTCCTGCACCCCTGCTCCTCCTTTATCCACACATTAGCTGGGGTGGCTAGGGAAATATTCCTGGTGCAGTAAACCCAAGGAAAGAGCTCTGCAGCCCAGAGCTTGGCATCCCCAGGAGTCACCCCCTCCCCTAGAGCAGTACACACCAGCTCTAGGACTACTAACTGCCAGCAGAGCCTCTCCCCTCTGCTCCACATCACTCCCTGTTGCCTCATGGCCACACTCTTCCATCCCCCATTCGAGGAGCGACTCAGAAAAATAGGGTGGCCCCAGAGTCGTGGCCCTGACACGCGGCCAGACAATAGCCTTCTTAACGAAATGAGGACACTGTAAAGTTCAAGTGGGTGTTTACTACTGAGCTCTGGCTCATACACTCAGTAATCAAACAGCAGGAGTCTCATCAAACAAAGACTGTAAAGTTCATCTCAGCCTTCTTGAGGAAAAGATGGCTGGGATCTGGGGGTTTTCAGGAGGCAGAGCAGGTATTGGGAGCTGCTGTGCGGTGAGAAGTGCCCAAGGCTGCAGGCTCAGAGCCTCTGCCGGCTCAGCCCTGACTCACAAGCTGGGGTTTGGCCGTGCAATATGCTGGGGGGTGGCAGTGGGGAGTGTCAGCCGTGACCTTCCGTTTTTGTGTGTCTCCTGGGCTTACCACCCACTCTGCTCCCAACATCTCCATCCTGTTCTCATTTGGGCCTTGATCAACTTTGGAGACAAAAGACATGAGCAACAAAGGGCTTTGTGTTTTCTGAAAAGGATGTTGATACGGAACTCAACAAATCAAATAGCTTGTGTTTTCGGAACCTCCCCTTTTCTGGCTGCTGTTCTTGGCTCTAAATCTTTCTGTGTGCCCTGACTTACCCCCTCTGGCAGCAGTGAGTCTATGGACTGAGTCTCACAATGCTGATTCTAGTGAAAATAAGCATAATATAGGGAACCAAGCATATTAGAATATAGTTATTAAAGTATAAACAAATTTGTGATATGGAAAAATGCTAGTTTACTAATGCATTAAATGACAAGATCTAGCAATAGGGTGGAGAAGGTGATGGCAGCCCACTCCAGCGCCCTCGCCTGGAAGGAACCATGGACAGGGGAGCCTGGTGGGCTGCAGGCCATGGGGTCGCACAGAGTCGGACACGACTGATCGGCTTCACTCTCACTTTTCACTTTCATGCATTGGAGAAGGAAATGGCAACCCACTCCAGTGTTCTTGCCTGGAGAATCCCAGGGACGGCGTAGCCTGGTGGGCTGCCGTCTATGGGGTCGCACAGAGTCGGACACGACTGAAGCGACTAGCAGCAGCAGCAGCAACAGCAATAGGTCTAATTATGGCTGAGATTTTGAAGAAGTGATGGATGTAAGTGATATTTGAGGGTCTCTGTGATGACCAGAGAGAGGGTGATGGTGAAAATGTTCAGTTGTGACAAAGTCATAGGTTCTCTGAAGCATGTGGTTTGTTGCCTACATGCTCAACTGAAGGGAAATGTAAACTGTAGTTAGAGGTTAATGAAAATCAGAGTGTAAGTTTTTTCCTTAATGGTTAATACCGAAATCAGATTGATTATATTCTTCCCAGCCAAAAATGGAGAAGCTCTCAACAGTGAGCAAAAACAAGACCTGGAGCTGACTGTGGCTCACATCATCAGCTGCTTATTGCAAAATTCAGGCTTAGATTGAAGAAAGTAGGGGAAACCACTAGGCTATTCAAGTATGACCTAAATCAAGTCCCTTATGACTGATTATACAGTGGAGGTAATGAATAGATTCAAGAGATTAGATCTGGTAGACAGAGTTCCTGAAGAATAATGGACAGAGGTTCATAAAATGGTACCGGAGGCAGTGACCAAAACCATCCCAAAGCAAAGAGATGCAAGAAGGCAAACCAGTTGTTTGGGGAGGCTTTACAAATAGCTGAGAAAAGAAGAAAAGCAAAAGCAAGGGAGAAAGGGAAAGATACACCCAATTGAATGCAGAGTTCCAGAGAATAGCAAGGAGAGACAAGAAGGTTCTTAATAAACACTGCAAAGAAATAGAAGAAAACAATAGAATAGGAAACAGTAGAGATTTCTTCAAGAAAATTGGAGATATCAAAGGAATATTTCATGAAAGGATGGGCATGATAAAGGACAGAAACAGTATGGACCTAACAGAAGCAGAGATATTAAGAAGAGGTGGCAAGAATATACAGAACTGTACAAAAAAGGTCTTAATGATGCAGATAACCACAAAGGTGTGATCACTCACCTAGAGCCAGATGTCCTGGAGTATGAAGTCAAGTGGACCTTAGGAAGCATCACTACAAACAAAGCTAGTGGAGGTGATGGAATTCCAGTTAGCCAATTCAAACCCTAAAAGATGATGCTATTAAAGTGCTGCAGTCAAGATGCCAGCAAATTTGGAAAACTCAGAAGTGGCCACAGGACTGGGAAAGGTCAGCTTTCATCCCAATCCCAAAGAAGGGCAGTGCTAAAGAATGTTCAGACTGGACAATTGGACTGGACTGGACAGTTGCATTCATTTCCCATGCTAGTAACGTTATGCTCAAAATCCTTTGAGATAGACTTTTAGCTGTACTTGAATCGAGAATTTGCAGATGTACAAGCTGAGTTTAGAAAACGCAGAGGAGCCAGAAATCTAATTGCCAATATTTGCTGGATCATAGAGAAAGCAAGGGAATTCTAGAAAAATGTCTACTTCTGCTTTATCAACTATGCCAAAGCCTTTGACTATGTGGATCACAACAAAGTGTGGAAAATTCTTAAAGAGATGGGAATACCAGACCATCGTACCTGTCTCCTGAGAAACCCATATGCGAGTCAAGTAGCAACAGTTGGAACCAGACATGGAACAACAGACTGGTTCCAAATAGGGAAAGGAGTACGTCAAGGCTATATATTGTCACCCTGCTTATTTAACTTATATGTAGAGTACATCATACGAAATGCCAGGCTGGATGGTTACAAGCTGATATCAAGATTGCCAGGAGAAATATCAACAAGTTCAGATATGCAGATGATACCACTCTAATGGCAGAAAGTGAAGAGGAACTAAAGACTAAAGAACCTCTTGACAAAGGTAAAAAAGGAGAATGAAAAATCTAGCTTAAAACTCAACATTCAAAAAACTAAGATCATGGCATCTGGTCCCATCATTTCATGGCAAATAGAAGAGGGAAAAGTGGAAACAGTGACAGATTTTCTCTTCTTGGGCTTCAAAATCACTGCAGATGGTTACTGCAGCCATGAAATTAGAAGATGCTTGCTTCTTGGAAGGAATGCTATGTATGACAAACCTAGACAGCATGTTAAAAGGCAAAGACATCACTTTGCTGACAAAGGTCTGTATAGTCGAAGCTATGGTTTTTCCAGTAATCATGCATGGATGTGAGAGTTGGACTGTGAAGAAGGCTGAGCACTGAAGAATTGATGCTTTTGAACTGTGGTGTTGGAGAAGACTCTTGAGAGTCCCTTGGACTGCAAGGAGATCCAAAGAGTCCATCCTAAAGAAAGTCAGTGCTGAATATTCATTGGAAGGACTGATACTTAAGCTGAAACTCTATTACTTTGGCCACCTGATGCGAAGAACTGACTCATTAGAAAAGACCCTGATGCTGGGGAAGATTGAGGGCAGGAGGAGAAGGGGATGACAGAGGATGAGACGGTTGGATGGCATCACTGACTCGATGGACATGAGTTTGAGAAAGCTCTGAGAGTTGGTGATGGACAGGGAATCCTGGCATGCTGTAGTCCATGGGGTCAAAAAAGTGACTGAACTGAACTGAACTGAACTGATGGTCTTTCTAGCAGTCATGTATAGATGTGAGAGTTAGACCACAAAGAATGTTGAGTGCAGAAGAATTGATGATTTTGAACTGTGGTGTTGGAGAAGACTCTTGAGAGTCTCTTGGACAGCAAGGAGATCAAACCAGTCAGTCCTAAAGGAAAACCAATACTCACTGGAAGAACTGATGCTGAAGCTAAACTCCAATACTTTGGCCACCTGATGTGAAGAGCCAACTCACTGGAAAAGACCCTGATGCTGGGAAAGATTGAGGGCAAGAGGAGAAGAGAGCAGCAGAGGATGAGATGGTTGGATAGCATCAATGACTCAATGAACAAGAACTTGGACAAACTCTGGGAGATAGTGAGGGACAGGGAGGCCTGGTGTGCCACAGTCCATGGGGTCACAAAGAGTCAGACATGACTTAGTGACTGAACAACAAGGAAAAACAGACCCTCTCGGTTCTCTCTGTGGGTCTCTGACTGTGAGTAGCCAGGTCAAGTCTTTTGCCTGTAGTGGTTCCTTGCCTGGCTGTGCTGGCCTGGGTCTCACAGCCTGGCCCCCAATTTGTTCTTACCTCCCACTCTCTCTGTCTCTCCTCCTTTGGCCTCTCTTGGGTGCTATTCATGCAGGGCTGAGGGTTAACATTTTCAGATTAAGATTTACTTGGCAAGGGGCAGGAGTTGTATATATAATAACTCATCTGATGACCCCTGTAACATGGACAGGTAGTGAGTGTCAGACATTATTTTGTCAGTGTCCAAAATCATGTTCTTCCCACTACGCTTGGGGCTCTTTCCCCTAGGAGAGCAATGATGTCCCTGCCTCCCTCTGGCTCTAGAAAGTGTTCATCTAAACCAAGAGCTGGGCCTACGATCGTGGGATTTTCAAGACTGCCAGTGTACCTCGGGCAGAAGGATGCTCCCTTGGCCTTGCCTGTCTTTTCAAGGGCTCTGGCCTGGCATACCCCAACAAGTGGGAGATTCCAAATGTCACCTTGCAAAGATTTAAAAGTGCCTTTCCCTTCAAGGTCACTACCAAAACTGAAAAAAAGGATCCAACCCCAAACCTCCCACTCCCAAGGCCAGACTTCCTTGCGTTTATTGTCCCTGTGTCCTGTAAGCATTAATCAGAAAGCCTCTTTGGCTGGACACAGGGGAAATAAAGGTCGCACTGTCTCCCACATGCAGAGCTCTGAGGCTGAACAAAGGCAGAACCACAAGACACATGTCTGCTTCTGTTCTCTTTGCCTGGAATTTAAAAACCTGTTCATTAGACCTTTTTCTGGATGGCTCACCAACCCCCTATGCATTTTATCTGAAGATAGTCACATGAGTTTGATGATATTTTTGCATTCTTGCCCTGCATGCATTTAACTTTGCTAAGTTATTTAATTCAGCCATGCCTAGGTCTTCTCTCCAAGTTCTGAAGGTGCTTCTTTGTAACATTTCTTACATCTGAACCTGTTTTTCAGTTAGCTCACACCTTGTCTCTTACTCCCTGAGTATAACCATTTATTTAGCATCAAGTGCCTAAATAAACTGAGTGCCCAGGGACCCATACGTTGTTTCATTTGCCATCGTCTTGGGAGTCTTGTGGACACTAGCCCCATTGGCTTTCAGATCTAGGTGTTCTGGGGGCCTGTCCCTCAGGTGGGAGTCTTAAATCTGTGGGACTGGATACCTTGTTTCTAACCCAGTGGGACCCATTTTGGACTTCCAGCCTCCAGAACCCTGAGATGATAAGTTTGTGTTATTTTTAAGCCACTAAGTTGGTGGTAACTGGTTGCAGCAGCAATTGGAGAATGATACAGAGAAGTGAAGGGGTGTCATGCAAACAGTTTGGAGGGGGCATGACGAGAGTCTGGAGAGGGCCCACCTGGCTCACAGCTTCTGTTCAGCCCCAGCCAGTATTTCTTAGAGGGAATAGAGGGACAGAATTGTCAGATTCTTCAATTTTCCAAATAAGGCAAAAATACAATTTCCATGTAAAAAAAAAAAAAGTTGTGCGGGGTGGGGGGTGCTAGATGTGTGGTCCAAATTATTCACTCCTCAAAAACAGTGAAATCACCCCCCTTTTAAAACTGAAGAACTAGAATGTCAGTTTATGGAAGTAAATCGCTCAAGGTCGTATAACTTGCCAGCAGTAATATTCCTTCCTTCCAACCTGACTTGCATTAGGAAAAAATTAACTATATATTTGAATTTCAGAAGGCAAGACAAATTAACTATCAAGTTACTACCTCAATTACACCCAGAAAACAAATATGCCCAAGATAGTTACGCCGGAAAGATCCTTGTGCCCTAGAAGGTGTCAGGGACATTCAAACATTGCACTTGAGCAAAGTGAGCAAACAGAGGCCTGAAATTACAAAAGAAGCTCAAAAGCTCTGGTGGTTTAAAAAAAAAAGTTCCATATACTATAACCAAAACGTCTGCTTTTTGAGAAAGAGTTATTTACTGAAAGTCAGGACAGCCTTTACTCATTCATTTATTCTTTAATTTGTTCATTCATTCAGCAGAGTTCCAGAAACATCCATTAAGGAGCTTACTTCAGCCATGGAGACAGGGGAGTAACCAGTAAATAAAAGCTATGTGAGATGGACTGAATTGGAAGAGGCCCCAGTAAAGAATTAGGAGAGTATCCAAAATGAATAATAATAAATAATCTTCCTGGGCACTCATTATGTTCCAGGCATTTTCTAAGTGCTTTACAGGTATTCGTTTATTTAATCTTCACAAAACCTTTGAGGAGAGCAGTAGCCTTCTCCCTACATTTACCTTAGAAAATCCAGGCACAGAATTCATCACTCACCGAAGATCACAGAACTAATAAATGGGTTTAGATTGTCTGGCTGGCTCCATAGCCTGTATCTTTCATCATCTCACTCCAGCTGTTGGGAAGACAAGGCAAGTGTTGAGGCCGCTTCTAACCAGAGGGATTGGGGAAGCCTTCGTGGAAGAGGTGGTATTTGGGTTAAGCCCTGAAGGTGAAGGGAAAGAGCATTCCAGACTGAGAGGGGAGATACAGAGATGCAAAAAAGAAAAAAATTGTATTGGGGATAAGCAGTTGCTAGCAGGAGTAGGCAGACAGAGTGGATGGGGAGGGTGAGATCTCTGTTAAGTTTTATATTATTCTGAAGGTGTTAGGAAGTCAGAGTTTTTCTGAGCAGGGAAGGCTCCATTCTAACACTTTCTATGTATCCTTTCAATCAATACTTACTTAACATCTAATTAAACACCTGTTTGAACAGTTAAGTTAATACTAATTTTGAGTGCTGGTAGAGGGGAATTGTTTCTGCTATCAAAGAAGTACACCTTAATTGAAGGCACAGGAAATAATACTTCAAAAAACTGTACCACATTAAAAAATATGACAAGAGGTGTTCCAAGGCAGTACCTGAGGAATTGTTCAACAAACCATTTTGTGAAATTTGGCAAATTTCAGGGTCTGTTAGTTCTCTCTCTGGCTTGGGTTGAGGGTTTGCAAGGGCAAAGTAGGGGAGCAGTCTGGGGAGCCAGTTGGAGAAGTTCGTGGTGCCACATACACGGCTAGCCCTTGAGATACCAAACACGGGAACAAATGGTTAATGTTGGATCTGGCTCCCTAGCACCTTCCTCCTAATCCGCATCATGGCCTAGGGAGAGGAGAGTTCCCTATAATCAGAGGCTAGGAGGAAGGCACTGGCTGGAAATAGGAGCCTAGTGATTCCCTTGATTCAGAGTGAGAAAATTCCAAAGCCTCTCTTCTAGACTGCAGTCTAATGATCTACATATCACTGGGGAAAACTGTCCAAGATTTGGAAATGGACAGGGGAGATTACTAGGTTTCCTTTCAGTGGAATGTTTATTACTGCCTACTGTAATCACTGTGATTTTCTGATTCTACAGGTTTACGTAATTTGATTTCTTATTGGCCAGGCTATTTATTTTTCTATCTCTGGAAGAGTTGAAGTAAATTTGTAGAAAAAATTATAATAATGCAGAAGTTTCTTATGTATAGCAATGCAAGTGAATTTTGTTTGGTGAAGATACAACTGATTTCTCCTCTGTAGAAAAGGTAACCCGAAACATTACATTTTATTGCATGAAGATATTAACCAGTTTTACATGTATTAGCAGAACCATTTTATCTTTCCTCATTGCCTCTTCCTCAAATTCTCCTTTGAAACAGTCTTAACATCTTTTCTGGTGCCTTCATTCATTTCTGGGTACCAGTAAGATGCCCCCTAATTAATCTTTACTGTGGGACCATTGTATTTTTACATTAAAAAATGATTTAAAATCTGCTTTAACACTGTTAATTCATGCAGGTTTTCTAGCATCTAGGATAATCAGAAGAAAGGAAATGCCACTGTTTCCATTATTGAGCCAAAAGTTGTTTCCAGAAATTTTAACTGAGATGCTTGTTGGCAATTCTTTGAGAATTCTAAATGGCGTTTTAAAACAAATGCTTTATGAGAATTTAGAAAGAAAAAGGAAAAAACATTTACTATTATATTGCCAATTACTGCGCTAGGTGATTTACCTATATTATCGTAACCCTTGGGAAATCTTTGGAGAAGGCAATGGCACCCCACTCCAGTACTCTTGCCTGGAAAATCCCAGGGACGGGGGAGCCTGGTGGGCTGCCATCTATGGGGTCGCGCAGAGTCAGACACGACTGAAGTGACTTAGCAGTTAGCAGTTGGGAAATCTTTGAAATAGGTAAGGTAAGGTAAGGTAAAGTCATTCAGTTGTGTCCGACTCTTTGCGACCCCGTGGACTGTAACCTACTAGGCTTCTCTGTCTACGGGATTCTGCAGGCAAGAATACTGGAGTGGATTGCCATTTCCTTCTCCAGGGAATCTTCCCGACCCAGGGATCGAATTCGGGTCTCCCATATTGGAGGCAGACGCTTTAACCTCTGAGCCACTAGGGAAGATCTTGAAATATGTATTATTGTCCTAATTTTGTAGGTGAATAAACAGGATATATTTGATTAAGTATTGTAGCACCTATCTGCAGATCAAATCACATAAGTGGAAAATTACAGTAATGGTTCATAAACCATGGCAGTTAAAAGGGTACATGGTAAATAAGGGTATAAAATTCAATAAAGGTGAGTGAAAGGACAACCAGAAAGACTAAAGTCCTAAACAAGAAAAACTGGTGGCAGTGCTTGGGCGGGAGCTCTTAAATACACGGGTACAGTTTGAAAGCTTCTTTAGATATCCTGTTTGTTTAGACCTCACCTCACGACTAAGACCTGCCCACACATCCCCCCTCTGCTGTCTGCTGGCCTTCCTGAGCAGGAGAGGGAACTTAGGCCATGTCAATGCCTGCCTTCCTACATCACTCTCAAAGGGATTGTGTGGTCCGCCTCCTCAAGGCAGCCCCACAGACCATGTGGCTGATGAAGCAGCTTCTTAGAAAGACTGGATCCACAGATCTGCTGCATCTGTGATATTTCCTCTCTCAACTGCAAGATCTGATGCAAAATGGCATAATGCTAAAATTGTAAACCTGGGTTGTTGCATTCTTCTATACTTGCCTCTTATATCTCATACAAAATAAGTTTATCATTAAGTGAAAAAGGAAAATCTGGAGGGAAAAAGGTTTAATATATTAGTTTTGATTTTGAAGTGAAAGTTGCTCAGTTGTGTCTGACTCTTTTTGACCTCATGGACTATATTGAGTGAGTGAGTGAAGTCGCTTAGTCGTGTCTGACTCTTTGCAATCCCATGGACTGTAGTCTACCAGGCTTCTCTGTCCATGGGATTTTCCAGGCCAGAATACTGGAGTGGGTTGCCATGTCCTTCTCCAGGGGATCTTCCTGACCCAGGGATCGAACCCAGGTCTCCTGCATTGCAGGCAACTCTTTACCCTCTGAGCCACCAGGGAAGCCCATGGACTATATAGTCCATGGAATTCTCCAGGCCAGAATACTGGAGTCAGTAGCCTTTCCTTTCTCCAGGAGATCTTCCCAACCAAGGGATCGAACCCAGGTCTCCTGCATTGCAGGCGGATTCTTTACCAGCTGAGCCACCAGGAAAGTCCAGTTTTGATTTTGATCCACCTCTTAAGAGCAGAGACAGAGGCAGAAGGAGAGCAAGGACGGGTCCAGGTGTGCCTAACCAGCCTAATTAGCTGAACCATATCACTGCCCTGCTGCTGCCAGACCTCAGGCTCTTCTCATCCCCGTGGCCTCCTGATCAACAGTGCTTTTTACTTCTACTTTATCAACACTCCTGTTTTTGGACACCATCTCCTCAAAACGCAAGACAACTTTTCGGGAGAACTTTCAAGCATAAGATCTGGGACTCCAGGCCCCAAGAGTCTCTTCAGTCCTCTCTCACTCTCAAGTCCTGCCTCCAGGTCACCCACCCTACCGTCCAGCTCTTCTATACCTCCTCTCTGTGCCTGCGTCCTGCGTGCTTTATTTTATATTCTCATGAACATGTCTCCCATCAAAGACACATACACATACATACAGCCCAGACTAGTGTGTTAGGGGTTCTGCAACTTATTGACATATATTTGTTGATAGAAACCAGAGCCTGGGGCGGGAATTTTGCCTGACGCTAACACATCTCCTCTGCCTCTGGAAGCTGCCACAATAATCAGGTAGATTCGAGCCACCTGTTCCTACTCTCATTACATTCTAGGCTGTCTGCTCAGGTGTTTGAAGGAGTTTGGGCCTTCTGTTTCGGTGGCACTGGGACACAGCTCTGGGAAAGCTGTGTTCCTCCCCAGGACTCCTGTTTTCTGAAGAGTGGAGAACCTTCTGGTTGCATTCAGAACCCGCTGCTGTTTAAAGCAGGTATTGCCACTGTTTGATAAAAGGGGCATGTGTGTAAAGGCCTCCAAGCTGGTGCAGTGTGGATGGTTGGGGGAGCCTGAAGTGGCGGCTGGGAGGAGGCCCTGCCCACGGGCTGTTCCTGGAACACTTTCCGGGGCCTCTGTCTCCCTGTTACTGTTACTGGGGGAGCCTCACCCAGGTCGTCCTGACACAGTCTAGTGCCTCAGGAGCCCTGCTTCCTCCCTGCGTTCCCTCCATTGGTGCTTAAGCTGAAGGCTTGACTTCACTCTCACTTGGCGCCCAGGGTGCCTTCTCGTCCATAGTCTATGATGATAAGCTGTGACTGTCACCTCCCCAGCCCCGACCTAGGCACCCAAGTCTGCGCTTGGCCCCGGCAGCTCCCCAGTTGGCTCCCTGTCAACAGAGGCAGTATGGCCGGTTTGCCGCACCTTGTTCTGTGTGAATCTATCTCCTCATTGCTCAGGCCACCTGCTCCCAAGGCTCACACTTCTTTTCTGAAACCCTGAGCTGTTCTCGCCAGCCTTCCCAGAGGCCTGGTCGTGAGGCTCTGGCATTTCTGTTTTTAGTTCTGGGCTCCGAGAGGGGAGGGGAAGGCAGACTTTCTCTCTTGCTGAGCCCGAGGGCCGATCCCGGGCAGAAAGAGGGACACAGAGGGGCAGGAGAATATGGGTGTGGGCAATGGGAGGGCCAGACGGCTCGGGTCTCTGTGTGCCCTGGGCCCGTGGGCAGGAGGAGATGGGTCGGGAAGCCTTGAGATGGGGCAGCTCGTGGCCGTCTGGTGCTGGTGGCTGGGGAGGGTCCACACGTCCCAGGCTACCGGGGTCAGCGAGGCGCCTGGGAAGGTCACTGCTGGCTCTTAGGAGAGCAGTTTCAGGAGTGTGGCAGAGCTTGAAGACAGATGGGGAAAGTCAGCAACGAGTGGGCAGTTGGCAGGCGGAGACCCTAAGTGTACCCCATTCTCCCAATATGCTTTCATGAGGAGGGAGAGGCAGGGTGCTGACATGCAGGGGACATTAACAGGGAGAACTGGTTTGCACTGGTTGTGTTTGCTTTTGCCCTAGAGACACATGCAGATACTCAGAGAGGAAGCCCTTGGAGAAAGGGACAGGCTGAAAAGGTGTTACAAAGGACATATTGACAAAGCCTAGTCCCCAGATCACACTGCAGGTGGGAGGGAGGCAGCCTGTGGAACCACAGGTGTGACTGACGGGCTCAGGTAAGGCCTGCTAAGGCCCTTGGCTTAGAGTCTAAAGGTAGCACCTTCTATGCTCTCCCCAAAGCTGGGTCTCCCCCAAAGTTGAGTCTCGTCATTTTAACAGGGCCTTGCCTGAAGCTCAGGGCAGCCTTGTGAGAAGAATGTGGGCCCCTCAGGGGAAGGAAGAGGATGAGTCTCTCTCTCACACACACACACACACACACACACACGACAGCCAAACCCACAGAAGGAAGAGGGTGAGTCACACACACATACACTCACACATACATGACAGCCAAACCCAGAGAGCAGGCATGAATTTTTCTTTCAGTCACCTATAAGGAAGAATTAGATGGAAAACAAGAAAACACCCAGGGTAAAATAGACCCCTGTCCTTTCTAACCCCCCTCCCATTGCACAGGGGCAAATGCAGAGCAGAAGAAAGCCTCCAGTCTGGACTTGAGTGCACCCTGACTAGGTGTCTTGGTAAACACACGACAGAGCTTCCTAACCAGTGCAGCAGGTCATCCACTGACCCTCTCAGCCCTGGGAATGAGTGGGGTCTGGGGTCAACTGCCTTGCCTGCTGCTCAGAGCTTAGAGTTCTGCCAGGCTGTTTATACATATTGGATTGGCCCAAAATTTTGTTCAGGTTTTTCCATTAGATGTTATGGAAAAACCTGAACAAAATTTTGGGTCAACCCAATAAAAAGACACTCTAATACCTGCTGAATGAATGACTGCCTGAATGTATTCATTTTGATGCATATTAGAAAAAAGATCTATAATTAACATGTTAATCCTATTAAGATCATAAAAGGCACCGCTGAATGAGTGACAAAGTGTATTTACTGTGCACTGGAAAATATATATAATTAGCAAATTAAACCTATGGTTTCACAAATATTCTCTAGGACAAGGCTATGTTTAGAAAAAGAATTGATGTAAAGTTGATTTCAGGAGAAACAAAACAGCATAATTACAAGCAGATCAGATGGGCAGTCATCAGACAACATACACTGTCTCCACCAATGCCTGCATCACTCACGAGGGCCTTGTCATCATTCTGTCTGGGTCTAGGGAGAGCAAGGAAACTCACTGTCAGGGGCTGCGTGTACATTTTGCGTTGGTATCTCCTTCCACCTGGTACCAGCCTTCTGAATATTACCTCTTCAGAAGTACTATCAGCCTTAGAAAAGTTAAATAACTTGTCCAAGATCAGTCAACTGTAAATGACAGCCAGAATTCAAGCTTGGCTCCAGCTGACTTCACAACCCCACTCCTGTCACTCTCTTCCAGACACGAAGGAGAGTGAGTCAGTCTACAGCAAATGTTCAGCCTAGGGTAGGAAGAAAGAGGGAGTTTCCTTGGAAGGTTCCCTCTCTACATGAAGTCAGTGATAGTCCATCTGCTGAGCCATGGTAGGGGATTTGAAAAGAAAACACCCTAACTGATAGAAAATGAAAAGAAATAAAGGAACTGGGAAAGGAAGACCCTTAGAGAGGGTAGAACACCCATGGCACCCCATGTCAGGAACTAATACTTGTGGATTTGTTCTCTGCAAGATACCTTTACACTTATCCCCACATTCGGGGGAAGTCGCAAGTTTTCACAAGTCCCCTCCTTTCCTAGAGGAGGTACTCATGTGGCAGGTTGAATGGTGGTCCCCTGTGTTGCTCAGGGTTCTCCAGAGAAACAGAGCCAATAGGATGTATTGATTTATAAAGAGAGAAAGAGGTTTATTTTAAGGAATTGGAAAATGTGATTGTTGGGGCTTGGCAAGTCCAGAATCTGATGGGGGAAGTGCCAGGCAGAGACTCAGGGAAGAATTGCAGTTGAGTCCAAAGGCAATTAGGTCGGAGACTCAGGAAGAGCAAATACTGCAGATGAAAGGCTGTTTGCTGGCAGAAGTGTCCCTCCTGCTCTGGGGAGGTCAGCCTTTGTTTTATTCAGGCGTTCAACTGATTGAGTGAGGCCCAATCATGGAGCATGGAGGACAATCCCTGAATAATGTTTGAGCACATATCTAGGCACCATGGACCAGAGAAACTGACACATAAAATTTACTGCCATCACATCCCCCAAAAGATATGTCCATGTCAAATCCTTGGAACCAGTGGGTACTACCCTATCTGAAAAAAGAGTTTTGGGAATTAGGTATTTTGAGATAAGTAGATCATCCTGGACCATCCAAGCAAGCCTTTAATCCAATGACAAGGGTCCTTACAGGAGACACACAGAGGAGAAATGCACAGGAGGGAAAAAGGCCACATGGAGACAGGAGACAGGAGTGACAAAACCACAGTCCAATCAGCCCCTAGAAGTAAGACGAGACTAAAAAAGTTTACTCCCCTGGAGCCTGCAGAGGGGGTGCAACCCTGCCAGCCCCCAGATTTTGGACTTACAGCCTCTAGACTGAGGGAATACTTATGTAGTTTGAAAACACCCAGTCTGCAGTGATTCCTTACAACTGCCTTGGAAAACAAATTCAGCAGGGCAATGGTGAGTGCCCCTCTCCCTTGCTTGCGTGCTGTGGTTCCTCAACCTCAGACTTGCACACACAGAAGGAAGGCGAGAGGCAGTCTTTCTCTACTCCTTGTTCTTTTTGGGTACTTCAACTCCAGGCCCCCAGTCCCCTAACAGGACCCTTAGCCTCTCTTCTCCATCTCCTGCCCAGGCCCCACTCTGCCAAAACAGCTCAGTTCTGCTTCCCCACTGCTAGCTGGCATCTCTTGCCTGCTCAGCACCCCAATCCCCTGTGCCTGCTTCCTTCTAGACTGCCTGTCCCCAAGGACATGGTTCTGATTGTCTCATTGGGCCCAGGAGGACTTTATCCTTCTACTCAGCCTTGGACCCACCTGCTATTACCGTCACTCAGGTCAGCAGCATTTGTCCTGTGTAATCTAGGAATCAGACCTCCTTCAAATTTCTAGAGGCACTGAAAAGTCCCTGCCCTCTGTAAGTTTACCGTCTGCTCAGTAATTTCCCATCTCCTCCTCTCCTGGAACACATAGCCTGTGGCCACCCGTTTCTAGCAATTTGCTTTGTACCTGCTCCTCCTCTGACTTTCTGGGGACAAGGATCCCACGGTGCAGGATACTGGGACCAGGATCTAATCACGGGCTCTCTTTGAAGTGCCATTTGTTGATCTTTGCTATGGAAGAAGCCATAGGCCAAACGGAAGTAAGGCAGGGGCTAAATTTAACACAAGGAGTTACAAACTGTTATTTCATCAAAGCTGTGTGTTTAGCTACAAACATGCTTAGCTATGTTTGTATAAGAAAAGATAAGAACCAATGATGTAATGTTTCCCAATCTAGAGTAGTTAAAATTTACATAAGTGTTAACACAGTCACCAGAAAAACAGGAGGTGAGGCCTGATTTTAAATCTTACATCTTAAAAAAAAAAATCACATTGCAAAAGCCACTTTAATAATCAAGATATTCATCAGTATAGATTTGTATTTATTTATCAATGTATCATATTCTTTGAGTACGAGTATGCTTTCTCTACATCTGAATTTCTTAAACAAAAAATCCTCTTTCATATCTTTGGTATAGTCATTCTCACTTTCAGTAATCTAAAACATGTTGAATCACTTTTAATAGTTTAAATAATCTACCCTAGACATAAATCATGAAGATTAAGACTGAACTGGGAAATTCCCTGGCGGCCCAGTAGTTAGGACACGGTGCTTTCACTGCGAAGTGCCTAGGTTCAACCCCTGATCAGGGAACTATATTAAGATTCCTGATCTAAGAGAGCTAAGCCACCCAGTGCAGCCAAAAACACAAAAACAAACAAATAAAAAGACTGAACTGAACTTTAGCTCCAAAAAGGCCATTCTGTCTGTCTCAGCTTTCTTTCGCCATTTCATACTTTATCCTAGCCCATTTTAATTTAATTCACAATTCATTGAATGCTACTATATTCATTGAGTGCTTCTATGTACTTGGGGCTCCCCTTGTGGCTCAGCTGATAAAGAATCCGCCTGCGATGCAAGAGACCTGGGTTTGATCCCTGGGCTGGAAAGATCCCCTAGAGAAGGGAAAGGTTACCCACTCCAGTATTCTGGCCTGGAGAATGCCATGGACTGTATAGTCCATGGGGTCACAAAGAGTTGGACATGACTGAGCAACTTCATTTTAACTTTCACTTTCATGTGCTTGGCACTATGCAAGATTCTGGAAATACAAAGATGAACAAAATAGCTGTGGTGATCCTAATGGGGTCTACTCCCAGTGTCATCCTGTCGAACTGCTGCGTACTGGAGCAGCAGTTCTCAAAGTGGTCTCAGGACCCTTGGTAAGGGAGGAGGAGTCCTTGAGACCAGCTGTGTGTGAAGCCCAAATATATTTCTGTGTTCATCATAATGCAGATTATTCTCTTTTTTTGTAGTACTTAGGGTCTATACAGTTGCTGTGAGGGCCAAGGTAGTGAATACCAAACTGTTTACTGCATCTAAGGAAGCAAAAGATTAGGTTCCTGCAAACCTTTGGTCACAACATTTTTGTCAACTGATTGATATATAACCTTGTTTGGTGTGTGTTTCTGTTTAAAAGACAACTTACTGCGAGAGAATGGGAAACTTCTAGGGCATCTCCCATCTACTTCCCTACCTTCCCTGGGAGGATATCATGGTATGATTTATCAGGCCTTCCAGGTTCTGAGGAGGAAGGGGCTTCTGCCCCAGTCCCCTCAAAATAGGGCTTCAGAGTGTGAAACTCCTTGCTGCAGCCTAGAGCAGGCTTCAGCAGTAAAATGTCCCACGTTCCACATTGCAGTCAACGGGCCCTTTTTGTCTCCGTGTTGTCAATTTTGCTATCTGTACAGGGACCGAGGGAGTTGGCACCCTAAAAGTAACTGGTTGTATATTTACTCTTCAACCAGCCAGGCCCATCTTTGGCCTGATGTGTGCTTAACAAATATGAGCAACCGAAGGGCAGCTGTCGCATGAGTGGCCTGCCCAGGGACACTGCTCGCAGCTGAGCCATGGGGCCCCCAGAGCCGCAGCCTGAAAACCAGCCAGGAGACTGTTTCCCAGGTCAGCTCTCAGTGCTGGGCTTTACTGATAGAGACTAGAAAAGAAGGGAGAGGACTTTTTAAAACAAAGTTTTTATGTGAGAAAAAGCAAACTGGATGTGAAGAGATGAATGGGAATGAAGAGTGGACATTAATCAGCAAATGCTGCTGAGGGTTATGCATACCCTTCATCATATTTAGGAAATGTAAGAGAATTTTTGAGTTATTTTAGAATTACTCTTTGGTGGTCTAGCTGGTTTCTCTGGTTGCAGCACTGCTTCAAGACCAGACCATGGTTTGCTTCAGAGTCCATAAATACTAATATGTAATGATTAACTAGGAATTTCTGTGCCTGGAGGGGAATCCATGATGCCTAACACTCCTGAACTTCCCAACAAAATAGCAGGAGACAATTCTATTATTTGTTATGTAATTATAAATTCCTTAAGCTTTCTACATGTAAATATTCAGTGGAATTTCTTAGTAGGACTATTCCCATCATTTGGTATTGTGCTCAGTCGTGTCTGACTCTTTGCAACCCTTTGGACTGTAGTCTGCCAGGCTCCTCTGTCCATGGGATTTTCCAGGCAAGAATATTAGAGTGGGTTGCCATTTCCTCCTCCAGGGGTTCTTCCTGACCCAGGAGTCGAATCTGCAACTCTTGTGTCTCCTGCATTGAAGGCAGATTCTTTACCTGCTGAGCCATCAAGGAATCCCATCATTTGGGGCAGAAGAAATTTTTATCATGCAGGACAATTTCCGACATTGCAAAAAAGTTCTTATCCAGTAAAACTAAAAGCATCTGTTGCTCATTGTGACAAATAAAGATTATCCCCCAGGACACATTTTGTAATATATCCCTTTGGGGTATGGAACTGCCTCCCTTGAGAATGATTGCCACCCAGAGGTAGACGAAGAATACTGGGGAATTTCAGCTCCAACCTCCCTCAGCCTAACTCTGTCGTAAGGTTTATTTCACTCCTGCGGTCATCTTGATGGGCTGAGTAAAGGGGCCCCATCCCGAGAGGTGTTGTTATGAACTAAATGTTTGTGCCCCCTAAGCTCATATGTTGGACTCCCCCCGAGTGTGATGTCTTGGGGAGTGGGACCTTCACCGGAAGTGGCAGTAGCGTAAGAGGTTTTTTGTTTCACTGTCACATGTGGTGCTTGCTCTGGATTTTGGTTGTTGTACTTTAATGAGTTAAAGAAGTTTCCAGATATCCTACAGGACAAACAGAGCTTTTCTCTTGGTTTCCGTTTTTTAAGTTGGAAACAGGTGTGAAAGTGAAGTCGCTCAGTCGTGTCCGACTCTTTGCGGCCCGTGGACTGTAGCCCTCCAGGCTCCTCCGTCCATGGGATTCTCCAGGCCAGAATACTGGAGTGGGTTGCCATTTCCTTCTCCAGGGGATCTTCCCGACCCAGGGATCGAACCCAGGTCTCCCGCATTGCAGGCAGACGCTTTAACCTCTGAACTTTTTCAAAATCTAATTTTGTAATTTTCCTCATTTGTTAATGTAACAGATCATATCAAAAGACCTCTAAAGCTGGATCATCCTCACAGTCCAGAGACAAACATTTGGTCATTTGGTATCATTCTTTTCATACATAGTTAGATTTTATTTACTATTCTTTAAGTCAATTTCATTTCTCAGTTTGTGCTCGCCTGTGATAGTTCAGTAAATGTGCTAGCTATATGCTCCCCATTCCATTCATTTGTTTTTAAAAACAGCAGTATAGAGTGTTCTCTTCTTAAAAACTGATTTTTTTTTTTTTTTTGGCTGTGCAGCTTGCAGGATCTTATCTTCTCAACCAGGAATAGAACCCCAAGCCCCCACAGTTGAAAGCCCCAGACCACCAGGAAATTCCCCCAAATAGATTACTTCTAATCTTAGCTTTCCTTAAGTAGAATGTACAGTTATGTGGTAGATAAGGCTAGGATGGTGATGTGTTCAAATGAACATATACCAGTGAAATCAAAATAAGCAAATCATCAGCCTATATCCCTTACCACCAATCTGGCTATGGAGGGGGTCCCTGAGCCCCTCAAATATAAGATTCCTCCCTTATAAAATGTATCAACAGTTCTCAGTCCTAATGCAGCTTAGATAAAGTGCAACGGTATTGATTTTCCTTCAGTCTCAGGAAACTAAGGGTTTTAAGTATCTTGAGGCCTGTGACTGTGAAAGAACCTTAAATCCTCTTGTTTAATCTCTTTATTTTCCTTCTTTGCTCTAAACAATATATCAGTAAATGTTTTGCCTGTGTGTGAAACCAATATGAAGAACACTACTGAGATTTTGATCGTAGATTTCTGTTTCTACCTTTAAGAAACTCAGAAGAAAATAATTTTTCTAGTGGAAAATAAAATCATCAGGTAGAATAGTGCATCCAAAACAGGAAACTAACACTCAGACACTAACTGTCCCACTTTTAAGCTACTGTCCAGGCAGACAGGAAGAGTTGAGAGTCACATTTTTTTTTCTTCCTTTTCAGAGAGGCGGAGCTCAAGATTAGTTTGGAATTCAGACATCTATTTATGACTGCTCTGTGGTAGTTAAACCAAGAAAACAAACGGCTGCTCTTCTCACTGATTCAAACACCAGGTACAGAGCTCCAGGATGGAAATTAACGTGTATCCTCACCATGCCTTGGGGTTTCCAGGCCCCCATGTAAGTAACTTAGTGATTTGATAGATTTTTATCATTGAAAATCCAATCAGGAAAAAAAAGGAGAAAATGACCAGGAGAAAGAGGAAAAGCTTTAGTTTTAAATCTATCACACCTAGCAGTTTTTCTAATGTCATTTTTTTTTTTTTTAAACTGCTGACTCCTGGTAGCAGTAATTCTCTGGTTGCTAGTTGTCTCTAAGTTCCTGTGTTGAAACTCACAGCCTCCTAAAAATTCTAAACACAAAACCAAAAATGAAATCTTTCCATTAGATTCTTGATGCTTTCATCACATAAAGAGGGTAAGCTTTTACTTTTTGAAACATCTGCTTCATAAATGTAGTTTTTTTTTCTATAAGTGTAGTGTTTACTGCAGTTACTTTTATTTTTTCCTTTGCTTTTGAAACATGGTATATAGAGCTGCCTGATTGGTAGTTCTTTTTCTCCCAGCTATATACCTATTGACTGATTATACTGGTGAGGGAAGTACATTTATTTTTAAGTTAATTAGTATCTGAACCAAATTAAATGGAAATTACTTATGTTTATCAATATATATCATATGCTATATTATAACATAGCTTATTTAACCTCAAATTTTTACTGAGAAGTACGGAAATGCAGATGTTTCAGAAAATCATCATCATAATTCAATTTGGTGATTTATTTTAAAATGTCTATATATATTCAATTTAAAGATCATTTATAGTTAAGGAATTGATTTATAAGCACCTTTCAATCAAATTATGTCATTCTTGCAATTATTTTCAACACAGTCTACTAGTTACATCACTAATGCCTAATTTCAGTTTATCTTCTGAGAATTTATTATTTTTTATTTTTTAGTAGCACTTCCATTTAAATTCAGGTCAGATTTTCTGACCTTCTAGTTGGAATTTTGTAGGGTTGTTTTTCCCTCATGTCATCAATGAAATGTGAGAAATGGTTGCCTCTGGTTACAAAGTTACTCCTATTTTTCAAGTGACTGCTTTTTTAAAATGCACTTTGAAATGACCATTTCATCCATCTGCTTAATGTTTGGTCGTTCTACAGCCACATCAGTTGTGAAATCCTCCATGTATTTCACATAGAGTATGGTCTCGTTCAAGTCACTCTCCCACCTGATAGTCCAACCATGTTTTCCAATATTTCTCAACAGAACTTCTCCTGTCAGTGCTAGTCTCAATCCCTCCTTATTATCTTCAACCACACTGTATTCCCATCTAGGAAAATGCTCATTTAAACTGTAAAATGGATAGGATTTCATGGCAGACTGAGTTTGAGAAAGAAAAGAGAAGTCAGGAGCAGCTCCCAGGTTACTGGGAGGGTGACTACTATCACTGAAAATTAGAATGGAAAAAGGCCGGGTGTGGGGGGAAGAGGAAAACTTCATGCAGCAAACTGAACTGAAATGCCCATGGAACACATGCGGAAAAAGGTATCCTAAAAGGAGTTGGATATTTGGATTTGGACTGAGAAGACTGGGTCACAAATTCAGATTAAGAAATAATGTTAATGGTTGTTTTTTAAGCCACGCAAGTGGATGAGATCACATTTGCACTAAAATGAGATGAAAGGAAGGCTAAATAGGGAAGCCTAGGAAACTTTAAGAAGGGGTTTGGTGACATATAGCAGCCAGAGAAATTGGAGGTAGGTGGAAAATCAGGAGATATCATGAACCCAGGAAGAAGAAAGCTTTGAGAATAAAGCAGTGGGGACTTCCCTTGTGTTCCAATGGCTAAAACTCTGAGCTCCCAATGCAGGGGGGCATGGGTTTGATCTTTGGTCAGGGAAATAGATCCCACATCCCACAAATATAGATCCCGCATGCTGCAACGAGGACTGAAAAGCCCGTGTGCCTCAAGTAACACTCGGCACAAATAAACTAATAACACCCACAACAAAAAAAGATAAAGCTGTGACCGTAAGTGTAAAGAAGGGGTTAAGAGAATAGAAGGAGGGCAGAGAAGATTCTGTGCCTAGGCAGCTGGATGAAGTGAGCTGGAAAAGAGGGAACCCGGCCAGGAAACACCACAGTTTATTGTAACATAAGGTGCAATAAACTGGGTTTCCACGGAACTTTACTCCTCATGAAATTAAACAATGTCAAAGAGTCTATTTAAGACTTATGTAACTACTCTATATAAAATATTACAGAAAGAGTTCTGAACTGGCCAAGAGTAAAAGTATAACAAACTGGGAGCCAGGAAAATAATAAAAATCTCGTGAAACAGGTAGGACAAGAAATGTAGTTGGCTGCATTGGGCTAAGAGTGAACAGTGTATTTCAAGACAGTACACATTTTATTGGGTGAGTTATGCCCATCACAGGTCTCTCTCTCCAACCCATCTCTTGCTTCAGGCCCTCAATCACAAATTCAACATATCCAAATCAGATCTCATTGTCTTCTCACCTACTCCAGCCCATCCCCAACCTGCTCCTCTACTTCAGGGAAGAGCACTGCCAGCTACCCCACTGTTAAAAGTGGAAACTTGTGTCATTCATTCTTTCCCATTGTCTTCTTCTCTGTCTCATCTTTGCCATCAAGTTATGTCCATTTTTCTTCACATTCTTTTTTTTTTTTTTTGGACAGGAAAGTAGGATTTATTGGTGGGCATGAGTCAGGAGGGAACAGTGTCAAGGCTCTCATGAGTGCAAGCCCGCCGTTTGTCCAGAGGGCCACGATTAGGAATAGGTTTGACTCCACAGTCATCCAAGATGAGCCGCTTTTCTGCCACCATATTTTCACATCCATCCACATTAAACTGAGTAAATCCTCACTTCTTGGAGATGCAGGTCTCCTGGCAGCCCAGGAATTTGAATTTGACCCTGTGTAGGGCCTCAGTTGGGCTTCCCTGGTGGATCAGACAGTAAAGAATCCACCTGGAATGTGGAAGACCTGGGTTTGATCCTGGATTGGGAAGATCCCCTGGAGGATGGCATGGCAACCCCTTCCAGTATTCTTGCCTGGAGAATCCCCATGGACAGAGGAGCCTAGAGGGCTACAGTCCATGGGGTCACAAAGAGTTGAACATGCTGCTGCTAAGTTGCGTCAGTCGTGTCCGACTCTGTGTGATCCCATAGACGGCAGCCCACCAGGCTCCTCTCTCCCTGGGATTCTCCAGGCAAGAACACTGGAGTAGGTTGCCATTTCCTTCTTCAATGCATGAAAGTGAAAAGTTAAAGCAAAGTTGCTCAGTCGTGTCCGGCTCTTCGCGACCCCATGGACTGTACCCTACCAGGCTTCTCCGTCCTTGGGATTTTCCAGGCAAGAGTACTGGAGTGGGGTGCCATTGCCTTCTCCCAGTTGGACATGACTGAGCGACTAAGGACAGCACAGGGCCTCAATCACGTACACCTTGTTCTGCAATGTGGACATTATGATTTGGCCAATGGGGACCCTGGCCACTCTGCCCTGGGGCTTTCCAAAGGCACTATACACACCTGTCTGGAACCTAGACTGGGGACAGCATGCCAGTCATAAATGTCTACTGGAAAGGGCTGTCTCCAAGGTAGCTTAGGGCAACCTGTACAGGCTACAGGCTTCCCACACCAAGGAAGCTGCTGTTTACAGCCCTTGCACACTAGGCCCCCATGGGGGAAGAGAACAGTTGGCTCAATGGGCTACAAATCTCTACATTCTTTTGACTCCATTCTCTAGCTTTTCAGTCCCACCACCACCACTACTGTACTGAAATAGTGTTCTTAACTGGCCTACGTTCTCCTAGTTCTTCCTCCTCTTCCCTATCCATCTCCCACAAGTCTAATGAAGTAAATCTGATCAGGTCCCTCCGTGACATAGCTGGCTGATTAATAAAACCTTCCAGTTTCAGTGGTGAGAAAGAAGGTCTGACCTCCTTAGCATGACATCATGCTAACCAGCCTGCCCTACATCTTACCTGACCCAGCCTAACCTGCTGACCCAGCCTTGCCCACATCTTAGTTGCATCTCAAGACTTTCTGCCTCCTCACATCCACCTTAACTCACCATGTTCCTTTACATTTGATTTACGCTAAAGCCTGAGCAATAGTATTGTTCTACTAGGATCATTAGCTTGAGTGCTGGAGGAGGGCAGGATGGGAGGAGTTGAATATAAGTGATTAGGACCAGCCACAGAGAAAAGAATGGAAGTGGCCATGACCTTTGTTAAGAGATGTGATCCTGCATTGAACTCAGCGCTTATTAGACTGTATTTCTTAAATAAATCACAATTCAAGGGAAACAAGTATATCTAATAGAGATAACTTCAAAGAATTTGTAATTTGATGAGAGAAATAAGACATAGAATGAGGCAATTAATGTGACTGATTTTTCCTGGGTTCATTATAAAACATCAGATTAATTGCTTTACACTCATAAATATATCACTGACTCAATGGACATGAGTTTGAGCAAACTCCAGGAGATAGTGAAGGACAAGTAAGCCTGGCATGCTGCAGTCCACGGGGTTGCAAAGAGTTGGACATGACTTAGCAACTGAACAGCAACAACATACATATATACACACATTCAAAGATACTAGATAACTAATAATATATTAGTATAATATTAGTATAATTAATTGATCAATATACTAATTAATTAATTAGTATAACTATAATTAGTATAATACTATTATAATAATAGATGGGGAAACAGTGGAAACAGTGACAGACTTTATTTTTTTGGCTCCAAAATCACTGCAGATGGTGATTGCAGCCATGAAACTAAAAGACGCTTACTCCCTGGAAGAAAAGTTATGAGCAACCTAGATAGCATGTTCAAAAGCAGAGACATTACTTTGCTGACTAGGGTCCATCTAGTCAAGGCTGTGGTTTTGCCAGGAGTCATGTCTGGATGTGAGAGTTAGACTGTGAAGAAGGCTGAGCGCCGAAGAATTGATGCTTTTGAACTGTGGTGTTGGAGAAGACTCTTGAGAGTCCCTTGGACTGCAAGGAGATCCAACCAGTCCATTTGAAGGAGATCAACCCTGGGATTTCTTTGTAAGGAATGATGCTAAAGCTGAAGCTCCAGTACTTTGGCCGCCTCATGCAAAGAGTTGACTCATTGGAAAAGACTTTGATGCTGGGAGGGATTGGGGGCAGGAGGAGAAGGGGACGACAGAGGATGAGATGGCTGGATGGCATCACTGACTCAATGGATGGGAGTCTGAATGAACTCTGGGAGTTGGTGATGGACAGGGAGTCCTGGCGTGCTGCGATTCATGGGGTCGCAAAGAGACACGACTGAGTGACTGAACTGAACTGAATATAATAATCAAGATTGCCAGGAGAAATATCAATAACCTCAGATATGCAGATGACACCACCCTTATGGCAGAAAGTTATGGATGTGAGAGTTGGACTGTGAAGAAGGCTGAGCACTGAAGAATTGATGCTTTTGAACTGTGGTGTTGGGGAAGACTCTTGAGAGTCCCTTGGACTGCAAGGAGATCCAACCAGTCCATTCTGAAGGAGATCAACCCTGGGATTTCTTTGGAAGGAATGATGCTAAAGCTGAAGCTCCAGTACTTTGGCCGCCTCATGCAAAGAGTTGACTCATTGGAAAAGACTCTGATGCTGGGAGGGGTTGAGGGCAGGAGGAGAAGGGGATGACAGAGGATGAGATGGCTGGATGGCATCACTGACTCGATGGACGTGAATCTGAGTGAACTCTGGGAGTTGGTGATGGACAGGGAGTCCTGGTGTGCTGTGATTCATGGGGTCACAAAGAGTCGGACAGGACTGAGCGACTGAACACTTGGATATATCGTCGGAGTTTTTCTTTTTATAAGAAACACTTTCTTTTCCAGATGTAACAAAATAGATACTCCAAATCAAAGGTATGCACCTACTTTAATTCAAAAGAAATGCTTTTCTAAAAGAAGTTATTACACAGCTCAGAACAAAACACTCCATGGATAGAAGAGGGTGAATTCCTCAACAAGAGCTTTTGGCTTCACACAACTCTGAAGACCTTGAATGTTTCAAGGCCCCCTGCCTTTGTGATTGGCAGATTAGACAAGCAGGAAGGTTAGGCATTCAGAATAAAAGACTATTTGCCAGTGAGTCATTTGGAAATGGAAAAGTCTTTATATGAGGGAAGCTTACAAAGCCATTCGTGTATTTTTGCTACTGAAACTCTTTAGCTCAGAAGAAAGCGCTGGACTGGTAAACACTATCATCTGACTGATGAGTCCATTTTCCCTCCAAAGTGTGTGTAGCACAATGAATCAGGTAACAAAGAGGTCAGCAACTGTAGGTTTACATTTAACTCTAGATTATTTTAGAAATAATTCAATACGTTTGCGAAATAGGCAGTGTAAGCCATCTAGATTATATTTATCCTATCACAGCCACAAGAAACTGACATTTTCTCCTGGATAATTGGCAACTTGAGTATCCTAGCATTAGCTTATTCCTTCCTCCTTGAATGTAACTTTCACCATTTGTATATTAGAAGATATTTTGAATGATAGAACTCAATGTTGTGAGTTATGTGAGTAGCACGGTAGTCTGGAAAATGATAAAGTCTGTCTGTTGCCCTCATGAATTGATACAATTGAGGCAGGTACAACTATGGAAGGCTATGAGAATATTTTAGAATTATGTATTGTCATTCTTGAAATATGATGAAATTCCAGTGGTTTATGCTGGGAATTTAATCTAAGTTTGAAATTGTTCAGGAAACTAGGAGTTTTGGATTTGAAAATGATGGGAATGAAGGCAATTTTTAATACATTAAGGTAATGTAATGTATTTGATTTAGTGTTGAAAAAAATTAATGTAAAAGGAGTGCTCAAAAAATAAATGATGATGTTAAGGTTAACATATAAGTGTTATATGTTATTAACCCTAATGTTCAAGAGATGGGAATACCAGATGGGAATTGCAGATGACCTGACCTCTTGAGAAACCTGTATGCAGGTCAGGAAGCAACAGTTAGAACTGGACATGGAACAACGGACTGCTTCCAAATAGGGAAAGAAGTACATCAAGGCTGTATATTGTCACCCTGCTTATTTAACTTATATGAGAATACATCATGAGAAACGCTGGGCTAGAGGAATCACAAGCTGGAATCAAGATTGCCGGGAGAAATATCAGTAACCTCAGATATGTGGATGAAACCACCCTTATGGCAGAAAGCAAAAAGGAACTGAAGAGCCTCTTGATGAAAGTGCAAGAGGAGAATAAAAATGTTGGCTTAAAGCTCAACATTCAGAAAACTAAGATCATGGCATCCAGTCCCATCACTTCACGGCAAATAAATGGGAAATAGTGGAAACATTGACAGACTTTATTTTCTTGGGCTCCAAAATCACTGCAGATGATGACTATAGCCTTTAAATTAAAAGATGCTTCCTCCTTGGAAGAAAAGCTATGACCAACCTAGAGAGCATATTAAAAAGCAAAGACATTACTTTGCTGAGAAAGGGCCATCTAGTCAAATCTCTGATTTTTCCAGTAGTCATGTACGGATGTAAGAGCTGGACTACAAGGAAAGCTGAGCACTGAAGATTCGATGCTTTTGAACTGTGGTGTTGGAGAAGACTCTTGAGAGTCCCTTGGACTGCAAAGGGATCTAGCCAGGCCATTCTAAAGGAAATCAGTCCTGAATATTCACTGGAAAGACTGATGCTAAAGCTGAAGCTGCAATTAATTGGCCACCTGATGCGAAGAACTGACTCATTTGAAAAGACCCTGATGCTGGGAAAGATTGAGGGCAGGAGGAGAAGGGGATGACAGAGGATGAGATGGTTGGATGGCTTCATCAACTTGATGAACATGAGTTTGAGTAAACTCTGGGAGTTGGTAATGGACAGGGAGGCCTGGCGTGCTGCAGTCCATGGGTTTGCAAAGAGTCAGACATGACTGAGTGACTGAACTGAATTGAACCCTAATGTTATTATTTATTTTTTAGCACTCTTTTATATTAATATTTTATATTATATATATCATTATATATGGTATCATTAATAAAATTAGCAATTATACAAAGATTAGCCAAAAAAACACCAAGATTTCTTATGTTTACTTTATTGTTTTTAAATCCTTATCAAAATATTGAAACATATCAAGGTAATTCATCATCAGAGAATCATTTAATTTTATTGAAGACCTACCATGTCAAAGTTGCTCTTCCCAAGACTTTGCTGAACACAAAAAAGAAGAACAAATCTGACATAGTCCTTTTTAAAAGGCATTTACAACTTATTAAGCAGAATGAGACATGCCTTAAAACAATTTGTTATGCTAGGGTCATCAAGGAAATGATGACTAAACTTCCACAGGGCTTCAAAGGAGATGACGACTTTAGCTGGACTTGGCATGGTCTGTAGGAGGCATCAGAAAAAAAAATCAGAGGTCATCACTTTGACAGAAAATTTAAAGGACAGCTCCAATTTAGACTGCACAAAAGGATGATGCTGTGAAGGGTGCCACGGGTAGAAATAGCAGTGAGCACTCTCTCTTTAAAAGTTGTATTGAAGGCCATGGCACGTAAAACTGTCAGAATAGGAGGCTTGGCCTAGATGACAGAGGTTTATAACAACATTTTATCTATTTTAGGTGATTGGAAGCCTCTGAATGTTTAAATAGGGAAATAAAAGAAAATGTACTCTGGGAAGATAAATG
Organism: Aepyceros melampus; assembly: GCA_006408695.1. Classification (NCBI taxonomy): domain Eukaryota; kingdom Metazoa; phylum Chordata; class Mammalia; order Artiodactyla; family Bovidae; genus Aepyceros; species Aepyceros melampus. The sequence goes on along the minus strand of SJXQ01010922.1, from coordinate 59,871 downwards.
GTATGGTTAGTTGCAGTTGGCTCAAAAAGAAGATAAAAAAAAGTTTAATGAGGATATTATGGTAATATTTTAGTCTTCATGAAATAAGAGGAGGAACTGAGGGAGTACAAAAGATGGGAGCTGGATGTGTTAATATTACGGAACTGAATTACTTTAATGCCTGGTGTGTGGGGAGATGAAGTGAATGGTCTGGGAATATGTCCCACAGCCCTTAGATTGAGTCTTGTTAGCGCTCCTCCTGGGGAGGACAAAAAGGACAGTAGTTACTCTTGAACTCATAAAATGACGTCCTGCTCTGGAAATGTGAAAATTCTCCCCTATCTTCTTTATGGAAACATATTTATATATTAAGCACTGCTCACTAAACTGAATACAATCAGTAACATTTGATGCCTAGTTAAAGACTGGGATGGGATTTCTGTTCCTTGAAAGATTACTCTAGAACACAAGAATAACATTACCCTAATTAAGACTTGTCTAGGACGGTGATCCACCCTGAGATTTATAAATTATCCCAAGACAGTTCTTAATAACTAAATTTATCTTTTGAACTTTAAACGTTTCCTCCGGTGCATGTTGCATTTAATCTACCAGGCATTTCTTGCCTAGCTGAACCTGAGGTAGGAAGAAATATAAAAATTCATACTTGAAAATTTCAAGATCACTGAAACAATAAGGCAAAGCCAAGAGCTAGAGCTTGAAGCCAAGCTTCTAACTGTCCTTCTCTCATTTCACTGTGAACGCAGAGTCTGCAGTCACACTTAAAAGAAATCATTTCTCATTCAAAATTCATTACATCTTAATTGCAGATTTATTAACAAACTGGCGGCTTTGCATCGATTTCTGCAGGATGTTGTGGAAAGTTGGAACAGGCACAGAGCACCTTGTAGAATTGACAGCATTTCACACTAAGTGGCAAGGGTGTTGTAACATGCAAACACTTGAAAAAGAGATGAGCGTAACAGAGCATTCACCAGTGGTGCAGGTGAAATATGCAGTTTCAGAAAATAGGAGAAAAGTGAACATAGGCAGCTGAGATTCATAATCTTAAAATGGAAGCTATGATGAACTTTCATTTAAGGTATGCTGCTGCTGCTGCTGCTGCTGCTAAGTCGCTTCAGTCGTGTCCGACTCTGTGCAACCCCACAGACGGTAGCCCACCAGCCTCCTCCATCCCTGGGATTCTCCAGGCAAGAACACTGGAGTGGGTTGCCATTTCCTTCTCCAATGCATGAAAGTGAGAAGTGAAAGTGAAGTCGCTCAGTCCTGTCCGACTCTTAGCGACCCCATGGACTGCAGCCCACCAGGTTCCTCCATCCATGGGATTCTCCAGACAAGAGTACTGGAGTGGGGTGCCATTGCCTTCTCCACATTTAAGGTATACTTTTCATTAATTTTTAATGTCAATCTCATGCCTACATGCTACGTTTTTCTAGAGCAAAAATAATATCCCTGATATGTTAGGACTATAAGATGCCAAACATAATCAAAGGCTGAGAATCAAAGACGTGTCATTGCCCACAAATTTAAAGAAAAGATTCCTTGTGTACATAGCCTCCTAAATTCTTAGCTGAAAAGGGAAAACCTCAATCATTAGTCTAAACAAAGCTAATAAGCATTTTATTTGAACATCAGGATGGTTAGTATTTCAGGTTTGATTTCTGTATTGAATAATTTTAAACTGAAACAGACTAGAGAAGCAACAGTAAATAAAATATTCCCATATGCCACTGACAAATAGGTCCTGTTCTGGTACATAAGAGGGGTCATTCCAGAAAAATCTGAAAAGCAGAACTGCCATGTACCTCTAAGAAAACAAGCATGTCCAAGTCTATACTCTGTGAGCAAAATGGCTTTACCTTTCCCCTAAGCTTGATTAATGTTGGGCAGGCTTCTTCAACTGTAAGCCCTTCACCTCCCTTTTTCTGATTTCCCTTTGCATTAGAAAACTTGCAATTGTAAATTCCTTCTCTGCCTCTTTAAAACTCTGATAATCCAGAACGGTGTTTCTCAAGGTAAAAGTGGTGGGAGTCAGCCCAAAAACCTAGACTCTTTGCAAGTGGGTCCCAGGCTTCTGTCCCTTCTAGGAAGGGGAACCAGACAAATGGTAGTTCCTATTTCTGTCTCATTTAGACTTCTGAATCCCCTTCTTCCATCCCTCCTAGCTGCTTTCCAAAGTCTAAAAGTAAACATTTGACTAGAGCAGCTTACAGATTCTCCCTTAAAAATACCAACTTAAAAAAGAAAAAATCCCTAATTTTCATCATTGAATGATGTTTAGTCTGGGAAGTTGCCAGATTTTTTACTTTTTCTCCCCGATGGAACTTTTGAAGAAGAGAATAGCTATTTTGGATTCTATTGTGCACAGATCAATGCCTGAGACTTGATTGAAATGTTTTATTTCAGTGAAATTGTTCATGAAATCACATGAGAACTCATGTGATGACAAGCACATTATCTTTCATGTCCACACTTTCGTAGACAATTCGATGGAACTTTTGAAGAAGAGAATAGCTATTTTGGATTCTATTGTGCACAGATCAATGCCTGAGACTTGATTGAAATGTTTTATTTCAGTGAAATTGTTCATGAAATCACATGAGAACTCATGTGATGACAAGCACATTATCTTTCACGTCCACACTTTCGTAGACAATTAACACAGAGCCTAATAAAGCAGCGGAATCATCTTTACTTACTTTGCCTTCCAGCTTCCCAACAAGACTGTGAGTCTTCCTACAACATTTTTTCATATTTTTACAATAAGCAGGCTATAAAAATGACACGTCTATATTTGTGCATTCCCTAGAGCTATTTGGCAGCAAAATATGATTTTGCAGTATAAATTTATATATTAACTTGATGACTTAGATGTCTACATTCTTAAAGAAACAAATAGCCCAAGACTCAACCAATATATTTTACTGCTGTAATTAACAATAATGGCAATGAAAACAGGTATAATTTTATAATTTATTGCGTTCCCACTATGTACCAGCCACTTGAAATTATTTTCCTTTTTCCAGCAAGGTAGTGATGACTCCATTTTACTGACAAGAAAACTGATGGCCGAGGAGGTAAAATAAGTTGCCCAAACTTACATAGTTTGATTTATAATTCAGAGCTGTTTAATTCTAATGTCTGTGTTCCTGCTATTAAACTCTGTTGTTTAATTACCTAGAAAAATGTCCCTGAGCTAGGAAATATTTAAGAATACAAAGCTGTTGTCTGTTGATAAAAGCTTTCTCTAACTTCAGTTACTACCCTTCCCAAACTATTTTTAAAGTAGAACATCATTCCTTTCTTCATAATGTTTTTAAAAATTTGCAAAGAAAACCTGAATTCTTGATTCACATTCCGATCTCCTCTGCTTGGGCTGTAAGCTCCACTCAGGAATTTCCGAGTGAAGGGCACTGGGTTTGGTTGGGGTCGGGGGGAGAGGATGGGGTGAACATGCTACCTAACAGTACCTGGTTTCTGGTGTGGTCTAATTCTGTTCGGAGGATCAGCCTTGTTGGTACCGAATAGTGCTTATCCTTCTAAGTAGGAACATTCCCAGAAATCTATTTTCATTCTATGCTTTGTCCTTTCTTAGTCCTGTGTAGCAAAATTGTACAAAATAACTGCAAAGTAGAACTTGGCGTAATTTACCATTCTGGAGTGTTAGTAGCTAGTGATTGGAAAGACATCTTAATAATGTCCAATGGTTCACCCCAACTAACTATACCTATAGATGGCATTTATCCAATCCTGTATTTTCACCTAAGGTCACTATCAGTATTCTAGAATTAGAAATAGATGTATTCCACTAAACTCTTCTTCCTTCCTTTTGCTTTCTTTCTTGGTTGATTTTTCCATACCCATTACATATGCATACTTGTTTGATCTAAAAGAAATCTCATGTTTTTGCACCCGAAACAAGTTTTGGGAAACAACTTGGGTTTTTTTTTTTTTTTGGTTTGGAATGTTAAAGGTTACAACAGACTTCCTGAAAGAACCTCCTTTGTGACTTACAACTTGACAATTCAAACACTCATCTGCAAGTATCAGACCATCTTGACTTTGTTATTTTTCAGGAGATAGAAGTACAGGAAGTACCATGAGTGCCTGGAGAAAAAAGCCCTCAGCTTTACTCACATCAGTCACCCAGCATGGTATTTTCAGCATCTCCTTTGTCATCTGGAGAGCATTGTAACATTATAATTTAAAAGATATGTTAGAAGTTGTCTAGAAAACAGGTGCCCTAGGTCAAAGATTTAGTACATCTTTTGGTCTAAAGCTTCCCTTATTTGGGAGCTACACTCTCTATACAGCAAGGCAGAGCATGAAGTGCTTATGAGAACAGAGTCTGTAGTCAGAATTTCTGGCTACAGATTTGGTTTCTCCTCATTATATCTCTGTACCATTGGAGAAACTATGGAACTATTTTGGGACTCACTTTCCTTATTTGTAAAATGCAGATAATAATAGGACTTGACTCACAGACTTCTGTGATGACTAAAATATTTTAAGGTGAATAGAAACATTACATAAGTATTTGTAAAAAGAACTGTCTTTATCTTAGATATAAATTTTGAGTATTTTGTTAGTATAAATAAGGGTTCAATTCTAAAAGCTATGTTTGAATCCTTTATCTCAATAGTTACACTTGTCGTTGTTCAGTTGCTAAGTCTTACCTGACTGTTTGCAACCTCATGGTCTGCAGCACACCAGGCTTCTCTGTCTTCCACTGTTCCCCAGAGTTTGCTCAAATTAATTTCCATTGAATTGGTAATGCTCTCTAACCATCTTATCCTCTGCCACCCCCTTCTCCCTTTGCCTTCCATATTTCCCAGAATCAGGATATTTTCCCATGAGCTGGCTCTTTGCATCAGGGTACCAAAATATTGGTTTCAACTTCAACATCAATGCTTCTAATGAATATTCAGAGTTGATTTCCTGTAGGATGGACTGGTTAGATCTCCTTGCAGTCCAAGGGACTCAAGATTCTTCTCCAGCATCATAGTTCAAAACCATCAATTCTTCTGTGCTCAGCCTTCTTCATGGTCTAACTCTCACATCTGTACTTGACTGCTGTAGAAAAACATAGCTTTTACAATATGGACCTTTGTCAACAAGGTGATGTCTCTGTTTTTTAATATGCTGTCTAGGTTTGTCATAGCTTTTCTTCCAAGAGGTGAGCGTCTTTTAATTTCATGGCTGCAGTCACTGTCTGCAGTGATTTTGGAGCCCAAGAAAATAAAATCTGTCACTGCTTCCACTTTTTTGCCTTCTATTTACCATGAAATAATAGGACCAGATGCCTGGGGTGTTGTATGAGATAAGGCTAAAAGACTGGCCATTTCAGTTTTCTAGTTACTCACAGTAACTCTCTAAAGAAGCTTGTGTAAATTAAGCCCTCATTTTTATTGCCAGTTTCCGAAGGATGCAGCTTAAACAGACATCCCAGAGCATTCCCGAACTACTTAACATTAAATGTGAAATACAACCATTTTTTATCTGTTAAATTGATGTGTTTTCCTTAAAAGGAAAAATGGCCAGTCTTCTTATAAAATGTGAAGCTACCAATGGTATCTTAACAAAACAATAAAATTAAAAATTTTCTAAATTAAAGACATTCTAAATTAAAACAAGCTAAAGAATGTCTCACACACCCAAACTTGCTGCTTAACATGTCCATGAGAATCAAAATCTTGTCCCTGTTTATTTTAGCAAAAGCCTTGCCGTGGGGCTAGCCAGAGAGACTTCAGCTGAAATTTTCTTCTCTGCTTCCTAATCAAATCTAGGATGTGGCTAATGAACTTGAAGCCCTCTCAAGATTCTCTTGTCTGTCTGACTGTGACACTGGTTCAAAGACTCCTTTTTAGCAATTTTTTGTAAAGGTACCTAAATAATGAAGCTTTGGTGTGGAGGCAAGAGGACTTTGATGTAGTCTGCCACATTTATGAATTAGGTAGTACAACTATGGTCCTCGGGTCACTCTGGAACAAATCATGTCAGATATTATCCCTATAAGAAATTTGGGGAAAACTTTATTCCAAACTGTCCTTAATTCTGTTTCTGCTTCCACAAAATGCAGAGTCTGTAAGAACTTCTTACTGTCTGGACCCTAATGCTGGGAAAGATTGAGGGCAAGAGAAGAAGGGGGCAACAGAGGGTAAGATGGTTGGATGGCAATACCGACTCCGTGGACATGAGTTTAAGCAAACTCCTGCAGATAGTGAAGGGTAGGGAAGTCTGGTTTGTTGCAGTTCATGGGGTCACAAAGAGTTGACTACAACTTAGCAACTGAACAACAGCAACAATTTATAGAGCTGACTATTCTGAAAATTTTCAGTTCTTCTAGTCTTTTCCTATATATTTTATTACTTCATTATTTTAATAACTTGCTCTATTCTCCCCTGGGCCCTCATTTAAGTCTTAATTTCCTGATTTAAGTATAAGACCCAACAGATAAAAGAATGCTTTAATTATGACCTTAATTGCATTGCTATTCCCAGGAGAGTTCCTAGTAATCTACTTATGTATCTTATGGACTTGTTTACTTATTAAGAAGAGACACAGTACATTGCTAATTGTGGTTGAAAATTAATTGAATCAGTCTGAGAGATCTAGCCAAAGGAACATCTTCCAACTTATGACATTTGAACTTCAATTACATCCTACTGTTACAGGTCAAATATCCATCTTTTTATCTGCCAATTTCTTTATTACTAAAAGAAAATACTTGAATTTTTAATTACTAAAACTCATATAATCTATTCTGGATTCATATGAAGACTACAACATCTCAATATGCGTGTGTTAGAAATGGTTCTTTGGTTACGAGTACCAGAAAATTACTCTGAATAAGTTAACCATGAAATAATGCATGGGAAGATTGCTAGAGACTTAAAATCGACAGGAGAATGAAGAGCTGACTTGGGAAGGAGGAACACCGAGGCAGATCCGGAAGCCGTAGCAGATGGCACTCAAAGTGACATTACCGGAACCCACAGAAATAATGCTAATAGCCAGCATGCATCAAGCACTGTGTGTTTATATCTGTTGGTTCATTTGATTATTATCACCACCCTGTGAGCTTGTTATTATTCTCCCCATTCACAAATGAGCAAACTAATGCACAGTGGTTAGGCTAAGCGATGCCCCACATCCAGTTAGTGGTGGAGCCAGGATGAAACCCGGCAGGCGATGCTTATGTTCTGTAAATCACTATAGTCACTTGTTACAAGAGCATGCCAATAGTTAGCTTTCTAAGGAACCTCCATCCTGTTCGCCCATAGTAGCCGTATCAACTTACATTCCCACCAACAGTGCGAGAGGGTTCTCTTCACTCCACACTTTCTCTAGCATTTATTGTTTGTGGATTTTTTTTGATGATGGCCGTTCTGACGAACGTGAGGTAATACTTCATAGTAGTTTTGATCTGCATTTCTCTAATAATTAGTGATTTTAAGCATCTTTTCATGTGCCTCTCAACCATATCTGTATATCTTCTTCGAAGAAATATCTATTTTCCCCCTATTGGGCATATGCCTGAGAAAACCACAATTCAAAAAGAACTAATGCATATATATGGAATTTAGAAAGATGGTAACAATAACCCTGTATGCAAGACAGCAAAGAGACACACACAGATGTATAGAACAGCCTTTTGGACTCTGTGGGAGAGGGAGAGGGTGGGATGATTTGGGAGAATGGCATTGAAACATGTATAATATCATATATGAAATGAATCATCAGTCCAGGTTCGATGCAGGATACAGGATGCTTGGGGCTGGTGCACTGGGACGACCCAGAGGGATGGTGCAGGGAGGGAGGAGGGAGGGGGTTCAGGATGGGGAACACCTGTATACCTGTGGCAGATTCATGTTGATGTGTGGCAAAACCAATACAATATTGTAAAGTAATTAACCTCCAATTAAAATAAATAAATTTATATTAAAAAAAAAAAAGACACACGTGTCCCAATGTTCGCTGCAGCAATGTTCACAGTTACCAGGACATGGAAGCAATCAAACGTCCATCAACAGAGACATGGACAGAGAAGATGTGGCGCATACTACAATGGAACACACCGCCAGAAACGGGTCGGGAGTGGGTCGTGTGTAGAGCTGTGGCTGGACCCAGAGTCTGTCATGTAGAATAAAGTAAGCTGGAAAGAGAAAAACACACGTCATGTGTTAATGCATGTATGTGGAATCTAGGAGGATGGCACGGATGAGTCTATTTGCAGGGCAGGAATAGAGAGGCAGACAGAGAGCAGGCATGCGGGCACGGGGCAGGTGAGGGGAGGGTTCACCACGTGTCAAACAGGCAGCCAGTGGAGACCTGCTGTGTAAGGCAGGGCGCCCAGCTCAGCGCTCTGCGTGGCTTTAGGTGGCTGAGAGGGGGTGGCAGGGCCGGCCAGGAGGGAGGGGGCGTCTGCCTGTGTGTGCGCCTGCTCAGTCGCATAGTCATGTGCAGGCTCTCTGCAACCCCTAGACTGTAGCCTGCTAGGCCCCTCTGGCCATGGAATTCTCCAGGCAGGAATACTTCAGGGGGTGGCCATGCCTTCCTCCAGGGGTCTTCCCAACCCAGGGATCGAACTTGCATCTCTTATGCCTTCTGCATTGGCAGGGGGATTCTTTACCACTGTGTCACCTGGGAAGACCCGGATATGTATTTACTTATGGCTGATTCATTCTGTGGTGTAACATTATAAAGCAAATATACCCCCAATTAAAGAGAGAGAGAGAGAACACCAAGATTTCATAGTCTCTTTGATTTGTATTTTCTTACTCAAAATTCAAATCGAATGATAAGTCATAAGATTAGCCTAATTTCAGTCTCCTTTCCATCCTTTGGCTAGCCGAGGAAGAAACTCTAATTACAGTCTCACCAGCCTAACTCCAATGAGGAAGTCTAATTTCTCATAATGAAATTAGGGCACAGTTAGAAAGGGGAAATGGATGTCAAAGAACCAAAACTTTTTAAAAGCTATGCTATAAAAAGCCTGCCCTTTATCACACTATACTGAAATGAATATATGAGGATGTCTTTTTGTATTTTATAAGACCTGAGCAGGTAGATATAGTAATGTGTTTCATATTACTGCTTTAATTTGATAAGAAAAATACATCAGTAAGCCACATATTTGAATTCTAATAGACTATAGTCTCAAAATTCTCCAAGCCAGGCTTCAGCAGTATGTGAACCATGAACTTCCTGATGTTCAAGCTGGTTTTAGTAAAAGCAGAGGAACCAGAGATCAAATTGCCAACATCTGCTAGATCATGAAAAGAGCAAGAGAGTTCCAAAAAAACATCTAGTTCTGCTTTATTGACTATGCCAAAGCCTTTGACTGTGTGGATCACAATATACTGTGGAAAATTCTGAAAGAGATGGGAATACCAGACCATCTGACCTGCCTCTTGGGAAATCTGTATGCAGGTCAGGAAGCAACAGTTAGAACTGGACATGGAACAACAGACTGGTTCCAAATAGGAAAAGGAGTACGTCAAGGCTGTATATTGTCACCCTGCTTATTGAACTTCTCTGCAGAGTACATCATGAGAAACGCTGGACTGGAAGAAACACAAGCTGGAATCAAGATTGCTGGGAGAAATATCAATAATCTCAGATATGCAGATGACACCACCCTTATGGCAGAAAGTGAGGAGGAGCTAAAAAGCCTCTTGTTGAAAGTGAAAGAGGAGAGTGGAAAAGTTGGCTTAAAGCTCAACATTCAGAAAACGAAGATCATGGCATCTGGCCCCATCACTTCATGGGAAATAGATGGGGAAACAGTAGAAACAGTGTCAGACTTTGTTTTTTTGGGCTCCAAAATCACTGCAGATGGTGACTGCAGCCATGAAATTAAAAGGCGCTTACTCCTTGGAAGAAAAGTTATGACCAACCTAGATAGTATATTCAAAAGCAGAGACATTACTTTGCCGACTAAGGTCCGTCTAGTCAAGGCTATGGCTTTTCCTGTGGTCATGTATGGATGTGAGAGTTGGACTGTGAAGAAGGCTGAGTGCCGAAGAATTGATGCTTTTGAACTGTGGTGTTGGAGAAGACCCTTGGGAGTCCCTTGGACTGCAAGGAGATCCAACCAGTCTATCCTAAAGGAGATCAACCCTGGGATTTCTTTGGAAGGAATGATGCTAAAGCTGAAACTCCAGTACTTTGGCCACTTCATGTGAAGAGTTGACTCATTGGAAAAGACTCTGATGCTGGGAGGGATTGAGGACAGGAGGAGAAGGGGACGACAGAGGATGAGATGACTGGATGACATCACTGACTCGATGGCCGTGAGTTTGAGTGAACTCTCGGAGTTGGGACAGGGAGGCCTGGCGTGCTGCGATTCATGGGATCACAAAGAGTCGGACACGACTGAGCGACTGAACTGAACTGAACTGAAAGGTATCTTGATTGAAATAGTTTTCGCTTTGTAACTGTGAAATTGCTTTTGTTTGAATAAAATAGTCATTGCTGTAGTATAACAGAAGGAAGTACCTTCTGGGTGGAAGAGTAAAGATATTGACGAATTTTTTTTTTTGACAAGTGTTTTAAGAACAGGATATTTTCATCAAGTGGGGTCAAGAAGAATCTTATTTATCAGAAGGAAGCAAAGAATCACAAACTATATATATTTTTTCTCCCACACAGCACAAAGCACCGTTCAAGGTCACTATGAGTGCATGAATTTGCAATATGCTGGAGTGTGTTGCCATTTCCTTCTCCAGGAGATCTTCCCAACCCAGGGATTGAATGAACCCCAGTCTCCCACATTGTAGGCAGGCACTTTACTGGCTGAACCACCAGGGAAGTTATGGAATATGCAATTATTCATAAAACTAACTCATCAGCTATGGAGAAAGAAACCTTGAAATGAATATATTCTCAATGTTTTAAGGTAAGACCATTATTGCAATTTGTCGCTTATGCTGGCATTGTTGAACTAGGCTCAGGTTTCTTGCTTTTTTTTTGGTTTGCTTCTTTAATGTGATTTGCTAATTTCATGCTTCCAGAATGTCAACAAGGGTAATAAAATAGCAATTTAAGGCCACATTAAAAGCTGAACTAAATGGCACCATTCTACGGAAGACATTAAAACAAAATTATAGTGTGTCCTCCTATCAGAAGGCATCTTCGTAGCTTTAATATAGAGCAGGGAAGAAAAGATCTTTGTTTCCCTCTCCCCTCTTCTGCCTAGGGCTCTTGTAGCTCTGTGGGACTGGGAACCCTGGCCGATCCTTGCTAAAATAATCGTTGCTAATATAACAGAATTTTCTTTTCACTTAGCATATCCACTTTCTTCTTACGGCAGCTTTTGTAAGATTTGAGGAAAAGTTTATTGGTTACAGCAAGAGTAGAGCAGCCGACATGGCATACCACAGGATGAATTTGTGCATATTGAGGAATCCTGGAGAAGCTGAAAGATTGTAATTGATGCACAGACAGTGTTGATACTATGCATAAAAGAGACTCCTAATGAGAAGATACTGTGCACAGAGGACTGTCCTCAAAGCCCTGAGGTGGCCTGAATGGGGAGGAAGTCCCAAAGGGAGGGGACACATGCAGGCCCATGGCTGACTCCTTTCGCAGTACAGCAGAGACTAACACAGCATCGTAAAGCAGCTCTGCTCCAGTAAAAAATATAATTCCAAAACACAGAACAGTGGGACTGCGTTCTCTTGCTTCTTCATAGGATGTCACAAGAAAGAGGCGCAACTGGAAACTAGAGGATGACTGGTAAGCTTCATTCTCTCTACGCCTATCTGTGATTTGAGTGGTGTTAATGTTTAGGGCAGTGAATCAGGAACTGAATCAGGGACTCTCCTCCCCACTCCATCAGCCCCTCACAAACCCGCCAGTTAGACCGGGTAACAGTGCTTTCTCATATGGTCCTTCCTAACTGGTTTCACATGGACTCTTCCACAATATTCATTGGATGGTTTTCCTATCATATTTTGTATGAATTTGTAAGGTTGTCTTCACATCATTTTAAGTAGTAATAAAAGGAAAAAGTCAGTGAAGGATACAGGAAACGTTCAGAAAAAAAGGTTGAAAACACATCCGAAAGTAGCTTCAAGTATCTGTTGGTGGTCCTTCCTAACTGGTTTCACATGGACTCTTCCACAATATTCATTGGATGGTTTTCCTATCATATTTTGTATGAATTTGTAAGGTTGTCTTCACATCATTTTAAGTAGTAATAAAAGGAAAAAGTCAGTAAGGATACAGGAAACGTTCAGAAAAAAAGGTTGAAAACACATCCGAAAGTAGCTTCAAGTATCTGTTGGTACTGGTGGTCCTTACTGAAAGCATTTCCCTACTGACTGTCTTATGCAGCCTCATGACACAGTCTCACAGTAGGAAGAGAAAATGTTACTTCACTTCACAGGAGGTGAAACTAGGAAAAATTAAGTCAGGAATCCAATGTGAGATTTTTTTCAACAATATTAATATAACTATGGTATAAATATTTTAAATAGACTTTTCTGTTGAGAACATAGGCAAAAATTTCAGAATTCTTCTGCAGCCAATTCATTTTACTTTTCCTCTGACTAATGACAATTCCAAACACTGTCTTTTTGAATATGAGAATTTGTTTCTGTGAATTTATATGTGTCTCCTAAAATTTAAAAGCTGAGGCAGTCTCAGTCTCAGATACAAGAATAGCACACATTAAATTCTGATAATTTTTAATATATTTGCACCCAACGTTCTTGACCACATTTCATTACTATTTTAATCCTTTGCCATTGAGTTTATTTTCATTATAGATTTTTGAGATACACTAGTGTACAATGCCTATACAAATAGTCTCATAAGGATTGTCTTTCCAATTAAAATTGAAAGTGTAGGAATAACATTGGGTGAACTTTAGTACCTTGGACAGGACTTTACTAAGTATTCTGGAAAGAAGTATGTCTGAAAAGAGACAATTCATCAGACAGTTAATTCAACAAATCTCAACTGTCCATTTCTGTATGTAAATGAAAGTAACTATAGATGGAAGTGATCTAAATAAAATTCTGGTGATCTAAAATTAATGTAACATTTCAAAAAAATCATCATGATAACTATTGGATGTGGGTTGCTCATTATGGGCTGGATATACTTCTAACCTAGACTCCTCTTGTGGTTCAGCCAGTAAAGAATTCCTTGCAAGGCAGGAGACCTTGGCTTAATCCTTGGGTCAGGAAGATCTCCTGGAGAAGGAAACCCACTCCAGTATTCTTGCCTGGGAAATCCATGGACAGAGAAGTTTGGTGGGTTACAACCCATGGTGTTGGAAGAGTTGGACACAACTTAGCCTCTAAACCATCACCACTTCTAATCTATGCTAAAGCTTTCCTCCTTGATAGAGATTTTGGTCAGTGCAATCATAGGCCTCTCTGCTCTTTCCCTCATCTTGACTTGACCTAGGGAAGAGAAAGTGACTTATAAAATTATTTGTGAGTTGTCCATGTTTGACTCATCTCTGCCTTTTATTTTATATGGGAGCACGACTCTTCCCAGAATCTTGAGTTTCCTTCTGTTCCTCCTCTACTAATGTCACCTGGACTCTCATTTGTGATTGCCTTGTGCTCTGCTCCAGCTCTGCTTGTGGTTGATGCATAAACTTCGTCCAGTTTGTGGGTTTACTTAGGAGACTCATTTGGCTGTCTCTCAAAGCTACTCTCTTTCCAACAACATTAAAGTACGTTTTAGTCTCCATATCTACTTCTTGTCTTATTTCTCAAAATATCAAGGCCTAGAAGAGAAATGGTATTCATCAAGGGTCTTCTTCTTGAAGACTCAAGTTTCACAACATTGAAGACAAGAGAGTCTTAGTCCATCTAATTAATTCAATAACTCTTAAATATCTATTATTCTCATTTTTCCTGTTGTTCATTCATTCATTCGTGTCCGACTCTTTGTGACCCCACTGACTGCAGCACGCCAGGTTTCCCTGTCCTTCACCATCTTCTGAAGATTGCTCAAACTCATGCCCATTGAATTGTTGATGTCGTCCAAACCCTCTCATCCTCTTTCATCCTGTTCTCCTGCCTTCTATCATTTCCAGTATCACAGTCTTTTCCAATGAGTTGGCTCTTCACATCAGGTGGCCAGAATATTGGAGTCCAGCATCAGTCCTTCCAATGAATATTCAGGGTTGATCTCCTTGTAGTCCAAGGGACTCTCAAGAGTCTTCTCCAACATTTTGCAAGTGAGAAATGAGAAGCTCAATAGTTAAAATGCTCAATACCATATTGTGAATGGTTGAGCTAGGTTTGGATGGTATCTGCCTATCTATAAGAACCATATTCTTAAATCTGCAATGAGCTTCTTAGAGTCACTGAGATAAAGGATTATTGGTCTTGCTCTCTCATCTTCCTGATGAGGAACAAAGTCAAGTGGAAATGAAGTTAATTGCTCAAGGTCATGCAGCTTATAATTGATTATATCAAGCCTTGCAACTGGGTTTTTGCACTTGTCTTCTATAAATTTGTAATCAAGAAGTAGCTGAGGCAAAAGAAAACATTGCCAGGTGTGGCTAAAATCTTTCATACAAATTTGATGCCATATTTGCATTTGGCTACAAGATTAAAAAAAAAACTGCAAAAGCATAATTAACTATCCGTTTTCAGCTTGGTTTAAAACTAGAATGAAAAAATGCCAGCAACTATTTTCAGTAGAGGGCAGAGGCTAAGGAGTTTTTAAAAAGAGAACAGCCAAATTTTATAATTTCTGTTACTAAGGTTGAAACAATTATGCAAAATCATTTATCTATAGAGCATGAACAAAAATTATTTTTGTATTGCTAACTAATACAAAATCTATTCTGATGCTGTTATTCTTTCATTATGAACAAATTTGATGATGAAATTATCCTTTTCTGACTTAACCTGTAAGTTCAATCCTTATACATCTACGACTGCTACAGGAGGATATTCATCCCAACAATTTAGGTACTCTAATTCTTCTGATTTATATTATCTTACAACCCTTTTCAACTTCTTAGGTGCACTGGGAATCTCAAGTCTTGTATTAACCTATATTTTCTTTGGTATCCTCCTATACATCTGCATTCACAAGCAAAACAGAGGGCTTGTGCAATTATTATAATTCAAATATCCTTCATAAAATGTCATTTTATGTATCAGTTCAGCTGCTCACTTGTGTCCAACTCTTTGCGACCTCATGGACTGCAGTACTCCAGGAATCCCTGTCCATCACCAACTCCCAGAGTCCATCCAAACCCATATCCATTGAGTCGGTGATGCCATCCAACCATCTTATCCCCTATTGTCCCTTCTCCTCCTGCCCTCAATCTTTCCCACCATCAGGGTCTTTCCCAATGAGTCAGTTCTTCGCATCAAGTGGCCAAAGTATTGGAGTTTCAGCTTCAACATTAGCCCTTCCAATGAAGATTCAGGACTGATCTCCTTCAGAATGGACTGGTTGGATCTCCTTGCAGTCCAAGGGACTCTCAGGAGTCCTCTCCAACACCACAGTTCAAAAGCATCAATTCTTCAGTGCTCAGGTTTCTTCACAGTCCAAGTCTTTATAGTCCAACATATATTTTATGTATATCAATTAGTTATTACTGCTAAGACCCCAAACAACGTAGCTTGAACAACTGGCTGTTCACTAATATTTCTCATGATCCTCAGGGCCAGGAGACCTTGACTGTTATCTACCATCAGCTGAAGGTGGGTTAGGTGGCTTTGCTCATGTTGGCTTCATTCTCACATGTGTCTGTGGCTTTTGCCAAAGTTATTTGTCTCTTTTCCATGTGCCCCTTCATCCTCTAGCAGGATAGCTTGGGCTTATTTCTGGGTTTGTTCAAACCTGTTATGATGGTGATTGTAGAGAAGCAAGAACTAGGAGTGTAAATGTGCATGAGATTTTTCAAGTCTCTGTGTCAAGCCTGCTAATACCCTCTTGGCCAAAGCAAATCTCACAGTTAAGCCAGCTTCAGAGGAGAGGGGACTGCAGGGTAAAAACTGTAGGATAAACAGTATGATTAGAGGGAGGCCATTAATTCAAGCATTGTACCAGAAAATGCCAGATATCTGATGGGTTAATTAAAATGCATTAGGCCATTGGCTAAATCCTTATAATACTTTTAAGAAATTCAATGCTGATCAGCAATATAACTTCACTCTTGTTGCTGCACATATAATGAGAAGCAAAGTATACCACCCCAAAATATGCCACTTTGATGTATTGATTTTTTTTAATTGAAGTTACTTTAGGAACAGCCAGTGCAAGAAGGGCACTCTGACTTACCTTTGTCCCACTGAATGTAGGAAATAAATCTCCTGTGTGTAAGTACACTCCCTATACCAGGAGGGCATACAGTGTCCTCCCCGCCAGAGACAGAGGACTCAGGTGTAAACTACACTCCCTATACCAGGAGGGCATACGGTGTCCTCACCACCAGAGACAGAGGACTCAGGGCCAACAAGCCTATATTAACTAAATTTGTTACTTCCTCGCAAATTCTCTACCCCTTCACTCAAACCCTTTTGTCTTGACAAAGCTACATGCTTTGGTCACTTCCTTGAGCCTGCTTTTTTTTTTTTTTTAAGTAAACTCTCTTATGTGTGAAATTAATCTTTTTTTCCTGTTGTTCTAAGTCAATTTATTTGTCCAGTCAAAAATGTAGAAGGGAAGAAGGGAACGAGTTCCTCCCCTACAATAACCGGCTAGAGTAGGTTGAATGAACTGACTCATATGGGAGCTTGATAGGTTAGATTATGCTCTGAGTGAAGGGAAAAGGATGTCAAAACTTTTAAAAGTGACTGTTTTCTAATGGCTATTTTCTTAAATCTCCCCAGATTCTTTATGAAGGTATAATTTGTATATAAAAACTGCAAGCAACTAATGGATGCAATTTGGTGAGTTTAGATATATGTATCCATTCGTTACCATCACAACAATCCAGGTATAATAAACATATCTATCACGTCCAAATTTTTCCCTGTCACTTTGGATTTTTATGTGTTGTTTGTTTGTTCTGTGGTAAGAAGCACTTAACATGATAACTACCCTCTTCACAAATGGTTTCTTTAACATGACATAACAAAAGCACAGGCAATAAAAACAAAAATACTTAAGTGGGACTACATCAAACTAAAATGCTGTACACAAAGGAAGAAACCATTAACAGAGTTAATTGGCAATCTATGGGATGGGAGAAAATATTTGCAAGCCATATATACTTCCAATATATAACAGTAACTCAAAAGCAACCCCCCAACAAATAACCCAATTAAACAATAGCAAAGAACTTGAATAGCCATTTCACCAAAGAAGACATACAAAGTCCAACAGATATACACAAAGATATCAATCTCAATCAGGAAAACGCAAATCAAATGAATTTTAAACCTGTTTGGATAACTATTGCAAAAAAGAGATATCAAGTGTGGATATTGGAACACTTGCACACAGTTGGTGGAAATGTAAATTGATTTCTCAGCTACAGAACGCAGAATGGAGGTTCCCTTAAAAATTTAAAACATGATTACCACATAAACCACCAATCCTTTTTCTGGGTGAATCTCCAAAATAATTGAAATTATTTCCCTATGAAAAATAGAGAAAATTCTCATAGAAAAAACCCTCTATGATTTGTGACAACATGGATGAGCCTGGAGGATATTATGCTAACTGAACTAGATGAGTCACAGGACAAATACTGCATGGTTCTTCTCGTATAAAGCCTCTGAAGTAGCTGAGGTTACAGAAATAGAATGGGACAGTGATTATTAGAAGACAGGAATAAGAGTATATTGTTCAATGGGTAAGTCTGATGTAAAGCATAGTATCCATAATTAGCAATAAAGTAATGTGTACTTAAAAATTTATCTAGGGACTATTTTCTTGAAACAATCAAATAATTACCTGTAACACTGGCACTGAGAAGTCTCTTGGATAGTTACTTGGATTGCTTCAGGACTTGAGTCTATATCTATTTTTTTTTAAGTTAATTTTTATTGGAGTATAATACATTTACAATGCTGTGTTAATTTCTGCTGAACAACAGAGTGAAACAGTTATTCATATACATGTATCCCCTCTTTCAGATTTCGTTCCTGTTTAGGTCACCACAGTTGAAACTGTATCTTTTGACTTTAAGAATTTCTAACTCAGAACCAATAAAGCAAAGCTTTGCTTTTAGGCAAATTTCACTAAATATACATCAAGGACCATCAAGCCGGATTTAAATCACTCATGTTTGCATCTTATTCTTAATTCTCCGTTCCCAATCACTTAGTCACGTTAATCAATTACTTATTGAAGCAAAGTGCTTCTAGATGAAATATTATTAACATAGATATTAAATGAAAGAAAGCATGTGGGATTTTAGCATTAACCACACAATTAATTAAATCACATTGAATCCATTGACTTAGATTTTACTGTATTATGAGCATTTACCTTGACATGTCTTTTAACCATAATTGCTAGCTTGTTAATTGGGTGTATCAACCTTCATTTTACTATTACTATTATTATACGATGATTTATATGGAGGAAGTAGATAAAACAGGCAGTCATCATTCCCATAAACTAAATCTATAGATGCAAAACTACACTGAGTGTAATCCTATATGATTACAAGATAGGATTCGAGGAGAGGTTTGTTCTGAATGGAGTTGGTAAATGTTTCCCTTCTTGTCATAGTTAATACCATGTGGCATTCATGATGTTAATATTAATAATGCAAAGAGGATATAAAGCTAGAGAATACAGAGCTCCTGCTTTTAGAAACTTACCATCTGAAGAGAAAACAATAATTTAATGCATAAAAACATAAAACATGACATGTTAAATCATATAGAACTTGGGTGAGAATCCTAGTGTTGCCATGTATTAGCTACAATTTAATGGGTCTTACCAAATCCCAGTTTCCCATGCAGAATACTGAGAAAGCTCTGTTGGAAGAAGCAAGTGTGATAATGCATGTAAAATGCTAATGGCAGTTCCTGTATATTGTAAATGCTTAATTAATAGTATTATTTAATTGCATTAATGGAGAAAATAGAAAACATATACACATGATTATAATGAAAATCCTGCAAATTAATAAAACATTAGCTTAAGCAAATTTGTTTATTACTTCAAAAATCACAATAGTATTTTTTAATGCACAAGTAAACCTAATTGAAATTTAACACTTTTAATTCAAAATTAAGCCCTCAGTTATCAGCCTTCAGTTATCTCAGGAGAAATATGGAATTACCCATGTTTGTGATTTATGCTCACATGAGCCCTGGCTGGCTTCAGATACTTTTCTCATGGTATTTGCAGAAGGAGCTGGAGTTCTTATTTTGTCGTGGGTGATTTTGTTGTTTACAAAGGGTATCCCCCATCTCAGGGGTTTCCTAGTTGAATGTGCATGATCAAAGCAAAACCAATACAATATTGTAAAGTAAATAATAATAATAATAAATAAACAAAAATTAAAAAAGAAAAAATAACACACACACATAGAGGGGCTTCCCTGCTGGCTCCATGGTAAAGAATCCATCTGCCAATGCAAGAGACACAGCTCACTCCCTGGTCTGGGAAGATCCCACATGCCGTGGAGCAACTAAGCCCACGCACCGCAACTATTGAGCCTGTGCTCCAGAGCCCGGGAGCCGCGACTACGCCGCTCGCCACAGCTGCTGAAGCCCATGCGCCTTAGAAGCCGCACTCTGCAGCAGGAGAAGCCGCTGCAATGCAAAGTCTGAGCACCGCCATTAGAGAGTAGCTGCCACTTGCCACAAGCCTGCGCAGCAACAAAGACCCAGCACAGCCAAAAACAAACAAGCAAACCAACAAATAAATACAATTATATATATGAAAAATGAGCTCATCAAATATGCAAATTCAAGCTTCCTTAGAGATTCTCTATCAGGTGGTGACAGTGTGACCAAAATACATGTGTGTGTGTGTGTGTGTGTGTGTGTGTATATATATATATATATATATTTTTTTTTTTTTTCTATAAGCATCACAGGTAACTGATTCAGGGAGTTAGAAGCAGTGCTGCAAAATTTGAGAACCACTGCAAAATGTCTCTGCTCTGAGTACTTTTATAATAAAGACTTAAAAATCCAGGCTGAAGGCAGAAGAGTACTAGTACTTGAGGAGTGCAAAGGCTTACTTGAAGTGGGGTTGATGTGTTAATGTTTACATTTTTGAAAATTTATGATAGCCTATAGCCCTGGGGGCTCAGCTGGTAAGGAATCCATCTGCAATGCAGAAGACCTGGGTGCCATTCCTGGGGTGGGAAGACCCCCTGGAGAAGGGAACACCAGTATTCTGGCTTGGAGAATTCCTGGGGCTGTATTTTCCATGGAGTCGCAAAGAGTCAGACATGATTGAGCGACTTTCAAAAAAATAATGTCCATTCATAATTATTGAAAAGCATTGACAGTGGAGTTGGTAGTGAAGAGAGTACGTGAATGCTTGTGTGTAGAGCTGTCAGAATTAAAATTAGTGTGGGGGAGGGGAGCAGTCATTGGTGGATATACTGAGGGTCAAATAAATCAGCTATGAAGGAAGAACATAAAATTAAATTTCCTCTTATGCCCATCAACACAAAGGGCTTCACTTAAGTATTTCAAAATTGAAAATATTAAGGGCTGATGTTGAAGCTGAAACTCCAATACTTTGGCCACCTGGTGCAAAGAGCTGACTCACTGGAAAAGACCCTGATGCTGGGAGGGATTGTGGGCAGGAGGAGAAGGGGACGACCGAGGATGAGATGGCAGGATGGCATCACCGACTGGATGGGCGTGAGTCTGAGTGAACTCAGGGAGGCCTGGCGTGCTGCGATTCATGGGGTCGCAAAGAGTCGGACACGACTGAGTGACTGAACTGAACTGAAATAAAAAATAAAGAGTAATTTTGGGGGTACCAATCACTCCATATGGAATTAATTTTAAAATTCCTGTTTTAAAAATGATTAAGTTGCTATTACGCAGCAGCCCTTGGCTATTTCCCTATGTGTGTGTGTGCCCTAGTCATTCAGTCATGCCTGACTCTGCAGCTCCATAGACTGTAGCCTGCCCCTGCACCAGATCCTAAAGGACCAGTCCTGAGAAAACGGCTGTTTTAGGAAATGAATACATTTCAATGCCCAGGCCAAAGCTTTCCTGAATTAAAAATAATAATAATAATAGTTTCATTTGTGTGAAGTAACTTTTTCTCAATAAAATAAATATAATTAATGATATTCACAGTGACTTGTTTTATTTGGGAAAATTATAAAGTTCCCAGATTTTTGTATCCTCTGTTATAAAAAATTCACTTGATCAAGTTAAGCAGTAGTAAGCAATAGAGTATAAAATTCTCCATGCGAGCACTGTGAAAATGGTTTCAAGTCAAATATTAATCATCATTATATACTCTCCTCTGAATGGCACAATTCAGTACAAAAAATGACACATATAAGGCAAGCTAATTTAGATGCACTGTAGAAAGAACAATAAGAATTATAGAAAAAGAAATAAAGCTTATGAACAATCTGCTACCTGTCAAGCACTGTTCTATGTACCCATATTTAGTAATGCTAATTCTCAAAGAAGTCCTTCAAGAGAGCTGTCCTGGATATGATTTTACAAATGGTACCTGAGACTTGCAGATGTTAAGTAAATTGTCAAAGACAGCACAGCTTGCAACTGGCAAAACCAGGGATTTAAATTTAAACATTCCTGTGTTCTTTCAGTAAAATTGTCATAAACATCTCTAGCATATAAAATGTATTCACTATTTACTTCAATTGCATACTGAAGCAAATAAACTAGCAAATGTGTGCTGATTTCTTTAAGAAAGGGAGCTGATAACATGAATTTGGAACCACTCATTATGTATTAATTATACTCAACAGTTGATCCCTTAACTTAGCATTTTAATGTTCCCCTTGCAACATCACCATGTCATTAATTCATTTAGCAACCCCAATAGAATGAGAGTCTGACTCTCCTGTGGGCCCAATCTAAATTGTCAAATGGTTTTTAGCAGTGATACCCAGAGATGAAGTTTCCTGGGTATCACAGACCCTGTAAAAACCTCAACACTACTGTCTGTCTCAACAAATTATCTGTAATAGCAATATTAATTTCAGAGCAAAAATTTCTTTCCTCCAGAGGAAAGTTTAAAATAACCTGTCCTTGCAATTAAATAGGACTTTTATTGTTAAAAATAATTTAGAATCACCTAAAAGTGAATTCTGTCAGAGTTCTAGTAAAAATCTGCAAGAAAGTTAATTTTAAAACAACACTTAAACCACCCCAAGATTGTAGCATTTAACTTAAATTGCTCCACTGTCTCCTTTAACAGCATAACATAAAGTAATATTTGTTAATTTATTTAGCAAATGAAATTCTAAAAGCCTGCTACATGCCTACCCAAAGACAATAACATTGGTGAAGAAGCATTTTGGGGTAGCCTGTTAAAATATTAAGTCTTTGATTACAAATCATTTGTCCTAGCTTTATGGATGTAAAAGTGTTGAGCTAAATAGAGTGCTACAGAGCTACAAACAGATGGACTCAAATGTAACTAAGAAACTATAGAAACAAAGCAACTTCGTTTTCCTTGCACATGTGAAAAATGAAATGAAAAATTGCTCACCCAAGCGTGTTATAGGTGTGAGAAGTGGGTATCTAGTGAAGGTAACTCAAGGAGGGAACGTCTTCCAGGAAGACCACATTAGGTTTCCAATTCACTTTTATGTTCGTCTTTTCCTTTCTCCGTACTTGTTCCATTACCGTTTTGCCTTCATTTTTTTTTTTTCATCTTAGACTTCAGTTTACTTATTATTCTAAAGCAAATACAGAACATATCACCCACTCTGTTTCTTTTTTATTATACGCTTAGAACATGTAGCAACTTCATAATAAGTAACTACTCTTATTTAAATTTATATTAAAAAGTGGGGATCCAGAAAACGTGTCTCTTTGTAGTAAAAGGAACATCGCACAAAAGCACCTCCCATCACAGCCTGCGCACCGCACTCACAGCTGTTTATCACAGAAAGACGAACTGCCAGGAAATCAGAACTTTTTACTCTGGCAGCATTCAGATACTCAAAAGTAGGAAACCAGAGAAAGAACAGTTTGTTAAAGGGAGGCACACGCCACAGATGGTGAGAAGCTTACAAGAGGCCAGACTGAGAAAGGATTTCAGAGAAAATGTAGCATAAACAGGTAATTCAGTGAAGGCTCCAATGACGCTATTATGCCTATGATTGCAGTTTCCGTGATTGTGTTTAGATCGTAACATGATAATTAATGTTTATCTACAACCTTGGGGAATAAAAAGATCAGC
This sequence comes from Aepyceros melampus, assembly GCA_006408695.1. Classification (NCBI taxonomy): domain Eukaryota; kingdom Metazoa; phylum Chordata; class Mammalia; order Artiodactyla; family Bovidae; genus Aepyceros; species Aepyceros melampus. The sequence continues at coordinate 36,561 of SJXQ01010922.1, read as the reverse complement.
CTTTTGGCATGTTCAAATCAAATCATCAGTTGCCTTCTTTTTCTTTTTTTTTAAATGGTCTCTGTAAATAAAAATGGTGGCCTCTAAAGGACTGAGAAATTGCTGCAAAATACTAATTTCTGGTTGAGGCTGAATAAAAAGCTGTGCTGTATATTTGGCTATCATCTTTAGAGGAGAGAGAGAGCAGATCAAAGCTATTTAAAGAAGATGAGGAAGGGGCATGACGTTTAAGTCTGTCATCTAAGATTGCAGGGATCTCATTCTGCTCCATTTCAGAGGGCATGAGCCTATGTGGGAAGGTACAGGGTGGGAGAAACAGCCTGCTGTTGGAACAAGCAGGGAGCAAGAGAAAGGGTGCCGTTAGAAAACAGACCAGCACTTACCGTCTTAGGACTCAGATGACTCCGACAGGAGGATTGCACCAGGCAATCTGTAAAGTTCCGGGTGGAGGTGGTGGTATAGTCGCTAAGCCATCTCCAATTCTTGTGACCCTACGGACTGTAGCACACCCGGCTCCCCTCAAGACCCACTGCCCATGGATTTCCCAGGCAAGAACACTGGAGTGGGGTCGTCATTTCCTTCTCCAGGGAATCTTTCTGACCCAGGGATTGGACCCAAGTCTCCTGCATTGCAGGCGGTCTCTTGAATTGCAAGCAGACTCTTTACCGACTAAACCAGCAGCAGTTATCGAATCATAGACATTTGTAACATGAGGAAGATTCATCATCCTGGACAGGCTCATGACTTCTGAGGAACTAGATTGAGGATGATATTCATTGGGTCTTGGCTTCCTTTGTTAATTCCCAGCTTAATTCTTTCAGAAGCTAGCTAGGTTTCCTCCATAAGAAGTTTGTCTGCATCCCCAAATAGCTACGTTTTATATTCTCCATCTTCTTCCTCAAACATCCTTTGGGGTAACTAGTCCTACTGTGAATTTCCATCCCTTTTCACTAAAGAGAATCAACCATTTTATGTGTTGGTGTAGCTAGATTCATTGTTTATTGCTATATGGTGTTTGCAGGTTCACAGAATGCTAAGATGGCAGGAAATCCAAATTATATAAATCAGCCCCCTTAGTCCATGGACAAGTAAAAGTAAAAAGCCCAGAGACATCAAGGAACCAACTGAGTCACATAGAAGCTCCTGGCAAATTTAGGGACAGAAATCACTTTGCAAATTTCTAAATTACTTACTCCCTTCTCTTTACAATTATGTACTTGCTTTCTTTTCACAAATTACATGCCCCTTGTTTTCCAAATAAAGTATTAAAATATGCGTCTTTCATGTTTTTTCTCTCTTTAATTTTTTTTTCTGTTTATTGATCTTGACTCTTAGGAAAAAAAATTAGTTGATAGTTCATGAATATAATTTCTGGTCATCCTGAATTATTTTCCATTTGTCAATTTCTCATTTTCATCTTTGCACTCAAACTGATTATTCTTCATTTTTATCTTCACTGAACTTAAATTGGCATCTATTAACCTACATCCTTGTTCAATATGACTCCTCTGGATGTTGAATCTGACTGGGATGGGGAATGATGTGGAGAGTTGTAGTGTTGGTGGCCGCTTGATATCAGATGCAGATTTAGAATTTAGCATTTCTCTCTATTCTGCAAAGATTATTTAATTCACATATCTGTGTGTGTTCTTTTTTGGATCAAAGAGGAAGATAAAACTCCATACCAGTGACTTTCTAGAATGCAAAATGAATTTGAGTGATTATACATTCACAGAATGTCATGAATAGATGGACTGGTGGAGTCCAGATTTCTTATCTATTCATCTTGCTTTCATTTATTGCACATCAGCCATGTACCAGGTACTTTGACAAAGAAATAGAGATGAAAGCACAGGCCTTCCCCTGGGGAAAAAAAAAAAAAAAAACTTCACATTTTATTAGGAGTGGCTGGAGGCAGAAAAGGAAACGGTCACCGTCAGACCGTCAGTGTCCACTGCAAAGACTTATGCTGGATTGGTGCTTAGGATGTGACATCTGCAAACAAGCAGACCCAGATCCAAACCAAAAAATCCAGGGAAGACTTTCTGAAGAAGGCAATGCCTGAGCCTGTTGGAAGATGACATGAGAGCAGGAGCCAAATGAAAATGCATAAGGAAGGCAGAGAGTAATATAACACACAAAAGGATAAGATCCAGAGCTGAATAGAAAAGGCACATACAGGAAAATATAATAGGTTGGAAGGATTGCACTGTAGGAAGCTTCCTGAGAGAGGGCAATAGACAGGTATTCCCCATTCCTGCAGTTCTCTTTATGGCAAGCTAAAGGGTTGGATCTTCTTGTGGAAACTGCGGAGAAACCTTGAAAGACTTTAATTGAGAGGGTGATGGCATGAGATTTATGTTTTCATCACCTGCTGCTAACAGCAATATAGAAGGTAGATTTAGCAGAGGTTGGGGTGCTTAAAGAGGTGGAACTGGGAAAACAACAATCAGACAGAAGCTTCTTATAATAATCCATGTAAGAAAAGGTGAGGTCTGGAGTGAAGGCAGCCTCAGGAAGAATGGAAAAGCAAGATGCACTGAAAACCATTAAGGGTAGAAAATGCATGCTCCAGAGAACAGCGGGCCCTGAAGATGTGAAATTAATTAGCCCGGGCCACACACTTAATAAGTACCAGAGCTGCAATTGGAACCAGGTGCCTACATCCAGCCAAGGAATATTTCTGCCACACGACTCTGCCTCTTCATGTCTGCACTTTGACAATGACAATAATTAAATTTAAGATGGATTGTCTATTTATAGCAAAGGGTTATATTTAAGAGACCCCACTTTTCCTCATTATCCAAGGCAAGTAAGTGCAGGTGTTTGATTCAGATAGAATAGGATGCTAACGACTCTTTCAATGCCTGAACTTCCTGGAAGCAAATAGACATACGTTGCCCTTGATTTAACCTTAGAGTAGATATCACTTCCCTTCATCGCTGGGCAAGGTGTTGATAGATTTCCTGTCTCATCTCTCTGGATTTCTTTTAACCTAAAGGGACACAGTGTCACTAGGTGCTCTTGCCAAGAGAGCAGCATTTCACATTAAGCCCTTATTCCTCTGCAGATTTTGGGGGGTTAGAACAGGAGTAGGAGTCCAGGAGAGGTGTGGGTTAACCGCAAATTGCTGTATCCCTGCATATGGCTCTTCCTTAACTAAATGCTAGAGTCTATGACAATGGCTCCTCTCATTGCAAGGATAAAATGAAGGAATATTATGAAAGGGCTTTGTGAAGCTATAAATGGGAACATTGAAAGTTAGGACTTGATATCTTTCATTCTTCCAAAGTAGAGATACTTTTAAAATATTTGAAAGTTTGGTTTCGAAAGGATGGCAGAGGTATGACTCCTTTGCCCAGATGTTCAGTGCAGAGCACACTGGCATCATAGATTTCACACTGTACTCAACTGCCCGTAACTCACTTTGCTAATGTGCACCTCATCTCTTAGGCTACTGTTAGTAAAGAGTAGCTAACAGAAGTTTTGTGGGAGAGGATTAGCTCACCACATCCACGGCATCAATACCAGGTTATGTTATGCACTCAGACAGTACTCTCTGAAAGTTATTAGCAAACGCACGCAATGTATAGGGTTCTGAAGAGCTGTTCTGCAGGCTGGAGGGAGAATGCACCTGGAGAGAGTTAACACCATGTTCCACACTCCAGTGTTCGCTCGATCTTCACAACAAGGGAAACAAGGAGTCACCTGCATTTTCTACCAAAGGGCACGTCCTGAAAGCACTTTCATTCTCAGGGGCACCCACAGATTAGAACATGTAAATATACTCTTCAAACACAAGAGGGGAAAGGGAAAAGGATAAAGTGATGTGCCATGACAGGGGTGTTGGTGGAAGGTCAGAGAAGAAAGTTTTTCATTATATTGTAATCATAGATCAGGACACAAGAGACAGAACTCTTGACCAGAAGCTGAGATGCTGAAGAGCACCTTGGAGGTGCATCCACTCACGGATCTGCCAGTTTCCATGTTTGAAATCTCTAGACTAACCAAGCTCTCTTTACGTTGAACATGAAATGACTAGTGTCGAGATGCTCATGGACTGACCCAAGATATGACAAAAAATGGACTGAGGTTTGTGACCTTGTACAGGAGACAGGGAACAAGACCATCCCCATGGCAAAGAAATGCAAAAAAGCAAATAGCTGTCTGGGGAAGCCTTACAAATAGCTGTGAAAAGAAAAGAAGCGAAAAGCAAAGGAGAAAAGGAAAGATATAAGCATCTGAATGCAGAGTTCCAAAGAATAGCAAGAAGAGATAAGAAAGCCTTCTTCAGTGATCAGTGCAAAGAAATAGAGGAAAACAACAGAATCGGAAAGACTAGAGATCTCTTCAAGAAAATTAGAGATACCAAGAGAACATTTCATGCAAAGATGGGCTTGATAAAGGACAGAAATGGTATGGACCTAACAGAAGCAGAAGATATTAAGAAGAGGTGGCAAGAATACATGAAAGAACTGTACAAAAAAGATCTTCACGACCTGGATCAACACGATGGTGTGATCATTCATCTAGAGCCAGATATCCTAGAATGTGAAGTCATGTGGGCCTTAGAAAGCATCACTAGAAACAAAGCTAGTGGAGGTGATGGAATTCCAGTAGAGCTATTTCAAATCCTAAAAGATGATGCTGTGAAAGTGCTGCACTCAATATGCCAATAAATATGGAAAACTCAGCAGTGGCCACAGGACTAGAAAAGGTGAGTTTTCATTCCAATCTCAAAGAAAGGCAATGCCAAAGAATGCTCAAACTACCACACAATTGCACTCATCTGACATGCTAGTGAAGTAATGCTCAAA
>SJXQ01010922.1:12516-26241 GCA_006408695.1 Aepyceros melampus | reverse complement strand
TAGAGCTTCTCCATCTTTGGCTGCAAAGAATATAATCAATCTGATTTCGGTGTTGACCATCTGGTGATGTCCATGTGTAGAGTCTTCTCTTGTGTTGTTGGAAGAGGGTGTTTGCTATGACCAGTGCATTTTCTTGGCAAAACTCTATTAGTCTTTGGCCTGCTTCATTCTGTACTCCAAGGCCAAATTTGCCTGTTACTCCAGGTGTTTCTTGACTTCCTACTTTTGCATTCCAGTCCCCTATAATGAAAAGGACATCTTTTTTGGGTGTTAGTTCTAAAAGGTCCTGCAGGTCTTCACAGAACAGTTCAACTTCAGCTTCTTCAGCGTTACTGGTTGGGGCATAGACTTGGATTACTGTGATATTGAATGGTTTGCCTTGGAAACGAACAAAGGTCATTCTGTCATTTTTGAGATTGCATCCAAGTACTGCATTTCAGATTCTTTTGTTGACCGTGATGGCTACTCCATTTCTTCTGAGGGATTCCTGCCCGCAGTAGTAGATAAAATGGTCATCTGAGTTAAATTCACCCATTCCAGTCCATTTTAGTTTGCTGATTCCTAGAATGTCGACGTTCACTCTTGCCATCTCCTGTTTGACCACTTCCAATTTGCCTTGATTCATGGACCTGACATTCAAGATTCCTACGCAATATTGCTCTTTACAGCATTGGACCTTGCTTCTATCACCAGTCACATCCACAGCTGGGTGTTGTTTTTGCTTTGGCTCCATCCCTTCATTCTTTCTGAAGTTATTTCTCCACTGATCTCCAGTAGCATATTGGGCACCTACTGACCTGGGGAGTTCCTCTTTCAGTATCCTATCATTTTGCCTTTTCATACTGTCCATGGGGTTCTCAAGGCAAGAATACTGAAGTGGTTTGCCATTCCCTTCTCCAGTGGACCACATTCTGTCAGACCTCTCCATCATAACCTGCCCGTCTTGGGTGGCCCCACAGGGCATGGCTTAGTTTCATTGAGTTAGACAAGGCTGTGATCCATGCGATCAGATTGGCTAGTTTTCTGTGAGTATGGTTTCAGTGTTTCTGCTCTCTGATGCCCTCTTGCAACACCTATCATCTTACTTGGGTTTCTCTTACCTTGGACGTGGGGTGTCTCTTCATGACTGCTCCAGCAAAGCGCATCTGCTGCTCCTTACCTTGGATGAGGGGTATCTCCTCACTGCCGCCCTTCCTGACCTTCAACTTGGGATAGCTCCTCTAGGCCCTCCTGCGCCTGCACAGCCACTGCTCCTTGGACGTGGGGTAGCTCCTCTTGGCTGCTGCCCCGGCCTCAGATGCGGGGTAGCTCCTCTTAGTTTTTCTTGTGCCATCGCAGCTTGGTGCTCTCGGCCGCTGCCCCTGACCTCGGACGTGGGGTTTAGGTCATTCAATATTCTTTGAAAGCATCACTTTTATGGCAATAAAAAGTATATATGACCACATGATATAACTATAGATATATCATAATTTATTTAGATATTTTCTAGTGATTTGAATACTTTGGTGTTTATGTTTTTAGCGTTATAAATAATATTATGATGGCCGTCTTGTTACATAAATCATTATGTATATATTTGACTATTTCTTTAGCATAGACTTTCAGATGTCCCTATTCCTTTTAAATGAAAAAATTTGATATATTTGGATTATTATCATTTTTAACAGGATTTACATCTTTATGAAGAACAATTTGGCAACAAAAAAGAAGAATGAAAATGTTGTTTATATTTTTTAACCTGGTTATCCCCTAATTGGGAAGAAATCTCAATAAAATAGAAAAAAAATCCCAGATTGGTCCAGAGGTATTTCTAACACTGTTTGTTCATATAAAATTAAATGAATCATATAAAACTATCCAAATATTTCAAACTAAATATATGAACACATGAGCATGATACATAGCTGGAAAAAATGATATGAATATTTTGCTACTTGGAAATATGTATACAAAGCAATGTTAAGTGAAAGAAAGACAAGGAATAGGATGTATATACTGGTTCAGTTCAGTTCAGTCACTCAGTCTTGTCCAACTCTTTGCGGCTACATGGACTGCAGCACACCAGGCCTCCCTGTCCATCACCAACTCCTGGAGTTTACCCAAATTCATGTCCATTGAGTCAGTGATGCCATCCAACCATCTCATCCTCTGTTGTCCCCTTCTCTTCCCACCTTCAATCTTTCCCAGCATCAGGGTCTTTTCAAATGAGTCAGTTCTTTGCATCAGGTGGCCAAAGTACTGGAGTTTCAGTTTTAGCATCATTCCTTCCAAAGAAATCCCAGGGTTGATCTCCTTCAGAATGGACTGGTTGGATTTCCTTGCAGTCCAAGGGACTCTCAAGAGTCTTCTCCAACACCCCACTTCAAAAGCATCAATTCTTCAGCACTCAGCTTTCTTTATAGTCCAACTATCACATCCATATATGACTACTGGTAAAACCATAGCCTTGACTAGATGGACCTTTGATGGCAAAGTAATGTCTCTGCTTTTTAATATGCTATCTAGGCTGGTCATAACTTTCCTTCCAAGGAGTAAGCGTCTTTTAATTTCATGGTTTCAGTCACCATTTGCAATGATTTTTGAGCCCCCCAAAATAAAGTCAACCATTGTTTCCACTGTTTCCCCATCTATTTGCCATGAAGTGATGAGATTGGATGCCATGATCTTCGTTTTCTGAACGTTGAGCTTTAAGCCAACTTTTTCACTCTCCTCTTTCACTTTCATCAAGAGGCTCTTTAGTTCTTCACTTTCTGCCATAAGGTTGGTGTCGTCTGCATATCTGAGGTTATTGATATTTCTCCCAGCAATCTTGATTCCAGCTTGTGCTTCATCCAGCCCAGCGTTTCTCATGATGTACTTTGCATATAAGTTAAATAAGCAGAGTGACAGTATACAGCCTTGATGTACTCCTTTTCCTGTTTGGAACCAGTCTGTTGTTCCATGTCCAGTTCTAACTGTTGCTTCCTGACCTGCATACAGATTTCTCAAGAGGCAGGTTGGGTGGTCTGGTATTCCCATCTCTCAGAATTTTCCGCAGTTTGTTGTGATCCACACAGTCAAAGGCTTTGGCATAGTCAATAAAGCAGAAATAGATGTTTTTCTGGAACTCTCTTGCTTTTTCCATGATCTAGAGGATATTACTGGTTATAACTAAACTAAAAAATATATTTCTGTATATTGATAAACTTTGGGAGGGGATTTAGAGCAGTATCAGGATTTAAGCTTATGGGAGACTTTTCTGTGAGCTTGTTTACATGTTGTGTCAGTTTGACTTTTAAACTCACTCAGTCATGTTCCTTCAGGAAAGGGAAAATATATTGTTTGGATGTACACATATTAGAAATGAAGAGTAGAAAGACATCAGCGATTGGTGTGGTTCTGGGAATGAGCCTCTCTTCTGTTCTCAGTTCTTTTGTCTTTGTGCATCATCTTTGCTGCACACAGAGCTGCCCTATCTTGGCTGTGACCCACTCTTGCCCTCCTTTTGACTTCTGATTCTCATGATCCTGTCAGACACTCAGGGCTTTCCAAGTCACTCTATGCAGCAAGGCACTCTGATTTTCTGTGGGACATTTTAGCTTAAAGATCGTTAGGTTTAAAATTTTTTTTTATTGAAGTAGAATTGCTTTTTTTTTTAAATTGGAGTAGAATTGCTTTGGACTTCCTGGTGGTTCAGATGGTAAAGCATCTGCCTACAATGCGGGAGACCTGGGTTCGATCCCTGGGTTGGGAAGGTCCTCTGGAGAAAGAAATGGCAACCCACTCCAGTATTCTTGCCTGGAAAATACCATGGATGGAGGAGCCTGGTTGGCTACTGTCCATGGGGTTGCAAAGAGTCGGACACGACTGAGCGACTTCACTACCACTAGAATCGCTTTGCAAAGTTATGCTAGTTCATGCTGTACAGCAAAGTGAATCACGTATATGTATACTTATATCCTCTACCTCTTAAGCCTCCCTCCTATCCCCTCATCCCACCCTTCTCGATCATAAGACTGGGGATCTTGAATGAACTGATTCATCAAGGCTGTCTGCCTGGTCTTTCCCAAATCACTATACTGATAAACAATGTTGTATATGCTGCTTTGGAGCCACAGGCTATGTGGTTTTCCCAGAAGTTAGGGTAGACACATTGAAATTTAGCCTATGAAAATGTGTGTGTTTGTTTTAAGTAAATGAACCTCTAGGTGCTTGAAGTTCAGATAATGTAAGGAAGGTATTTAGAATGAGACTTTCCTATGGGCCATCAAATTCTTTCATTGGCTCCATATTCTACCATGCTGCTGCTAAGTCGCTTCAGTCATGTCTGACTCTGTGCGACCCCATAGATGGCAGCCCATCAGGCTCCCCCATCCCTGGGATTCTCCAGGCAAGAACACTGGAGTGAGTTGCCATTTCCTTCTCCAATGCATGAAAGTGTAAAGTGAAAGTGAAGTCACTCAGTCGTGTCCAACTCTTAGCGACCCCATAGACTGTAGCCCACCAGGCTCCTCCATCCATGGGATTTTCCAGGCAAGAGTACTGGAGTGGGGTGCCATTAATGCCGTCTCCGATATTCTACCATAAATGAGTACAAAATCAATTCTCAAAATTCTACAAGTGTTTTAATGACTGAAGCATGCTACCTCATCAGGTCCTTTTTGGGATAAGATGCTAAGGTGAGAAAGAAACACGTGGGACCGAGAAAAATAGGAATGTTAAGAGAGTAGCTTCCAACTTTTTTCTGTACAGAGAAACTAGCTTCCCTGCTTACACTTCATAGGCAAGAATCAATCATATGGTCCCAGTTAGATGCTTGGTGTAGGGATGCTGGTTAATATAGTCGATCTGGATGGCCACTCTGCAGCACCAACTCTATACCATAAAATACATTGATAGATTTGTATTGGTCAGAGAGTTGTCTCTATTATACTCTTTCAACCTGTTTTCTGGTCTCTTCTATCTCCTTAATAGAATTTGCCTGGGTGCATGCTAAGTCACTTTGGTTGTGTCTGACTCTTTGCCACCCCATGGACTGTAGCCCACCAGGCTGTTCTATCCATGGGATTCTCTGGGCAAGAATACTGGAGTGGGTTGTCATGACCTCCTCTGGGGGATCTTCCAACCTGGGGATTGAACCTGCGTCTCCTGCATTGTAGGCAGATTCTTTACCGCTGAGCCACCAGCGAAGCCCTAATTAAATTCAGCCCATGCTTTAATGATTAATTAAGCAGCTCTAATTATGTTAGTTAATTGCTCAAAAACAAAACCAAAAACCATTTATGGATCCCCATTGTCTGTCAAATTAAGTATGAGCTTGGTATTCAAGCCCCCAAAGAACACAATCCCATTTTTGGCCTCATCCTCCAATACTTTCCTACTGTTTTTTTTTTTTTTTTTTAATATTTCAGGGAGAATGGTCAACTTGCTGTTTTTAAAACAAAGATCTTTGTTTCATCCTATGTTCCCATCTGGCATTCTATCCACCTCACCATTCTGCCCATCATGGGTCATATACATTTAAAATAAAATTTTTTTCTTCTTATTTTGTGCCTTTCTGAGTCCACTAGAGAGGGCAGCCACTGAATTCTAAACTGTCAGTGTCAAAAATTATGTCCCTGTCGAACATTACAGCACTTGGCCACAGCAGGAGACTGAGCCCGCCAGCCTGAGGAACCAGGCCTTTCACTGACATGTTACAATTAACACCCATGGAGACAGCAGCTTACGCACATTCCATTGTGCGTAACTACTAGTTTCGAGTGTTGCCATGAAGTCATTTCCGAGAGTATAGTGCCTATCAGATAGAAGTCAGAATTTCAGTCTTTATAAAGTGAAATGTAGGGCATTTCCTGATGTATATAAAGATTCATGAGAATAAGAGGACAAATCAATTTAAAGGAAAACGCCATATGCAGAATGAAAATGATAATGAGTGAAATAAAGCAGAGAGATGATATGGGGAGGGAGGTGGGAGGGGGGTTCAGGATTGGGAACTCATGTATACCCATGGTGGATTCATGTCAATGTATGGCAAAACCAATACAGTATTGTAAAGTAAAATAAAGTAAAAATAGAATTAAAAAAAAAGAAAGCAGCAGAGCATTAGATGAGGACTCCTGAAACGATGTCTCTAAGCTTTTTACCTAAGATTCGCAGTGCCAGGAGGTAAACTAGCTACGGACACTTCGTTATCTTCATGCTTAGTAACCCCATTTGCCAGGTTTTCCCTGAGGTTTTCAGTTTTGAGTATTCTGTAGCATTGCCTCCAGGCATACAACCCAACTCGTCAGTCTGTGCACACCAGTCTTTGCTGGAGTCTCCATTTCTTTCTACTGTGATGACCTGCTCCTCTCTGAGAATCTCAGACTTTCCTACTGAAGACATAGGTGTTACCTTTGCTAGCTGTCTTTTCAGCATTCACTCTGAATCCATTCTGACTTGGCTGGCTCTCAGGACCAATCCATTTTCATAACAGGTAAGATCCCTAGACCCCTGCCTAATATTCGGTTGTTTGGTTGAAATGAATGTTCAAAAAGAACGTATAAAAATGACATTCTCAGGCTTCAAGACATGAACAAGCAGAACTGATATGCAGCCTCTCTAAACTGTTAAGTGAAAATTTCTTTGACAGAGTCCCTCCCTCATCTGTTCTTCAATTATTCATCCGTCCATTCATCCATCTAATATGTACTGTGTGCTTACTCTGTGTAATCATTGTACTAGATGCTTCTGCTAAAGTCCTTCAATAAAAGAAACAGGAAGCTTCCCACTCAGCATTTACTCTAACCACGTCCTTTTCCAAACTCTTGGATAGTTTGTGAGCTGTCCTCTTTTGTTTTTAGGTTGGATGGGTGGTCTGGAGCTTATATAAATGGATACCCTAGAGGGGAAAGAATAGGAGGGTTAGAGAGAAATTGCTAGCCAAATGGCTGGAATAAAAGCAAAGAGTTCAGTTCCTATCCATGTATTACAAAATTGTTTATTGAATTCCTACCCCAAGTAAAACAATATGGTTGACTTTTTGAGTGTATTATGAATAGATTTTTATACTTATTGAAGATTTTTGTATTTATTGATCTTGTTTTCTGTAAGATAGTAAAAGATGGATGTAAGTACTTAAGACAGACTTTAGTGAACACAGAAGGAGCAGTGCAAAAGATTTGTATTTAGAGGTGAGAATGAACATCCCTGATTGGAACTAATCAGGGAAGTATCCTTGAAGGATACTTAGGATTTGAAGGATAGATATGACTTCAACATGAAAAGAGAAAATTGCCCAGGCAGGAGGACCAGCAAGAACACATGTATAGAAGCAGGGAAATAAAACAGCAAGGTAGGGGATATTTAAGGGCAAATTTTGGAAAACTGTTGTGTTTGCTTTTTCTTTGTATTATTCTCAGTTTTGTCCCTGTCTTGTTTTTGCTCTTCTCTTTCCTCCTCTGTGCCCAGGGAGACTAAACCTGAAACTTCTCTTCAAAGCTCCAGTGGGAGGCACAAGCAGGAGATTGGCAAGAAGAAATAGAGCTCGGGGTATTTTTCCCAACTCTTTTTTTGCTTTGGTGTGATATCTGCACATCTTGTCCATCTCAGCTCCTGCCAGGCAGCTATTCTGTGGCTCCAGCTCTCAGTAGGCTCTGGAAACACTATACCTTCTCCTTGTCCCTTCAGCCTTTGGGCTGCTAATAACTTCCCACTGTTACTATCTCTGCTTCAACATCCATTGTTAGTTCCCTTGACGTTAACCACATTTCTACAGATGTGTCCCTTCATTAAGCCGCTTCACTGGAATAATCTGGAGGAATTCTGCTTCCTGCTAATACTCAGATATAACCATAAATACCAAGCTAAGGTTTGAATACCTTTAGCACCTGTCTGCAGCATCCTAAATCCTGACTACATCCTGACACTGTTAATGGAATTTCCATTCTTAAAGTCAACCTGGAATCATGCTGAACTCTTCTTTTGCATCATCTTTCACCTAGAATGATTTGTTAGGTCTTGCAGATTCACTTTCATGATGCCTCTTTCATTTTTCTTCTTTTAGTTTTCACAGCCACTGCCCTAGCTCAAGTCTTCATTGCCCTTGATCTGTGACTATGCAGAAGCTTCCTAACTTCTATGTTTCTAGTTTCTTCTCTCCAGACCACCCATGTACCATCATTTAGACTAATAACTTTGCCTGTGTGTTTCCATGTCAAAAGTCTTCAGTATCCTTAATAGCAAGCAAAATGTTTCAAATGTGTTAGACAATGTAGAGGAAACGAAATAAATATTTCTCAGTTTCACATTCAAAGGCCCTTTTTGAATGGGTCCTCCCAATTTTTCCCAGATCATCTTTCAGTACTTTCCTTATTCTATTTAGTGTCCTAACCACAGTCTTTGCACCCTTCCAACATGCTGCTGCTTCAAGATCTTTCCTAAGGTAGTCCCCTTTCCCTTAATGATCTTTCGCTCAACTATACCTGTCAAAATCCTATTCATTGTTAAAGATCTTGTATACATGATGAATGTCTTAGTCCATTTGGGCTACTAAAACAAAAATATCATAGACTGGATGCTTTATAAACAATAAGAATTTATTTCTCACAGTTCTGGGGAGGCTGATAACAGATTTTTTCATTTGATGAGGGCCCACTTTCTGGTTCATTGATGGCCATTTTCCCACTATAACCTCACATGACAGAAGGGCAAGTGATGTACCTGGGGCTCCTTTTATAAGGGCACTAATCCTATTCATGAAGTCTCTACCCTCATGACCTAATCACCTTCTACTACCATCACCTTAGGGGTTAGGATCTCAACAGCTGAATTTTAAGGGGAAAGAACATTTCAGTCCATACAAATGGAGTTCTTCAAGTTTGTTTTCAAGATTTACACTTAAACCATTTATCCCTCTCTTTGAACAGTGGTAGTGTTTTTTTTCTGTATGTGTGTAGGTATACTTTGCAGGGTAGTTTTTAAGTACAAAAATAATGTTAATTTAAGGACAATTCATTTTTTTTCACCTCAAATTAAGGGCTATCTTTCTCAGGTATTGAATTGTAGAGAATATCTCGAATAGTGTTTTGCACAGTCAGGTTTGCCATAAATGTTTGTTGGCTTGAGTAGGCAATGTTTAGCCATGTAAGGCCTGTGAGGAGGGAAGCACACAGCCGGGGAAGAAGGGAGAAGTGAGAAAGGCTGACTAGGCGGCTATTGTTACAGCTGGAGAGGAAAAAAAATTAGGCCTCAACCAGAATGGTGGCAGTGAGAGTGAAAAGGATAGGATGGATATAAACTTCCATGCAAAGCATGAATTAGAAGGCGGAGAAAGGAATAGAAATCACACAGAGGACTGAGGCCTGGATGACTGGAAGAATGATTATTGTGAATAAAAGTAAAGAACTCAGAGGAGGGAGTGGTTTTAGCAAAGAGGTAGGGCCAGGCGGGAGATAAGGAGTTTAGTGTTTTCCATGCTGAGCCAAGGTATGAATGGAACCAAGAGGAAGGGCACACAGGTGGGTGGAAATCTGGCATTGTAGCCTCTGAGCGCCACCAGATTAGAGGTGGTATTTGAAACTGAAAGAATGAGAGAGACTTCCCCTCAAGATACCTTGTGGAGACAAAGAATGGGCCTTCCTGGTGGCTCAGATGGTAAACAATCTGCCTGCAATACAGGAGATCTGGGTTCAGTCTCTGGGTTGGGAAGATCCCCTGGAGAAGGGAATGACAACCCATTCCAATATTCTTGCCTGGAGAATTACATGGACGAGCCTGGCGGGCTTCAGTCCATGGGGTTGCAACGAGTTGGACATGATTGAGTGACTAACACTTCATTTCAGAGCTAAAGAAGAAAGTTGGGAGAGACCTTATGAATGCCCCTATGCACAGAACATTGTCACGTGGGGCTCTATTTTTGTGACAAGATTGGCTGACACAGATGGCATCTAGCACTTAGCTGTTTCATTTTAGCTGCTGTGAGTTTTCTTTGTTTCACCTAGACCTTAACTTAGAGGACACGAAATTACTTCCAAAGCCTTCAGAGCTTGCCTTTCAGAAAGCACAAGATAAAGTAGTTACTTTTTAACCAGAGAGCAAGAGAAAATGTACAAATACTAGAGATAATGAACTGAATTCTTCTGCATATCAGCACTAAGTATACTTTGAACTTGGAGTGGCGAGCAAGGAGAAATACATAATTAGGATGAGAAGTATATAACTTGGATAAGAAATGGGAAAAATATGGGACTTCACAGTGGTTCAGTGGCTAAGACTCCGTGCTCCCAATGCAGAGGGCCCACTAGGGAACTAGATCTCACACGCTGCAATTAAAGATTCTGCATGTCACACCAAAGACCCAGCATAGCCGAAAGAGAGAGAGAGAGAGAGAGAGAGAGAGAGAGAGATGGGAATTCTTTGTTTAGATGGAGCCAACCCAGAAACTCTCAGCTTTTTTTTTTTGAGAAAATTGAGAAAGCCTCCTAAACAGACTCAAGAAACATTTATTAAACATTTATTATTCTCCAGACTCTGTGATCAGTTGTTTCACATTTCATTACTCTCCCAAGCCTTGTGAAATGGATATTCTCTTCATTTTCAGAAGAGTGTATCACGGGCAGTTTTTGGAGCATGAACCTGACTTACCTCTGTTGGCACTGTTGCCAGGAGCACTGGGTGCTGCTCTCACCGCTCCCACCAAACGGTAGGTTCCATGACACCAGAGTCCTCAATTGCTGGCTGAGTCCAAGGAGAGACATCTGATTGATTGAGCCTGGTCATGAGTCTGTGCCCTAGCTGACCAAGCTGGGCCTTGTGACTTTGGTAGTTGCTTCCTCCAAAGGTCACACAGTGAGACCCCTGCCAAAGGTAAAAGAGGATCAGATGCTGAGAAGCCTCTAAATAATCAATAAGAATCTACTACAGTGAAGAAAGTGGAGTTTGTATGTCCAAGGACACTGGTAAGCACTGGAGTTGAACTCAAACCTGGTTCTTGTGAGTCTGATTAATCTTTGCATTGCACTATAGCTGTTTTGCTACAACTGTTTGAAAGGGATCAGAATTAGTTTCCCTCTTGTTTACAAAACTCCTTACAATTAACAAACATTTTTCCCCCTTAGTGCTTATTGTATACCAGACATGGTGCTAGGTGCTTGTCATACATTGTTTACTCTTTATGATATCCTTTGGAGATAGGTATTACTGGAATTACTTAGTATCCATATTTTACAGATTAAGAAAAGTGAGAGGTTATGTGAACTGGACAAAGATTGTCGTAAATTAGGGGTGCTTCTATCAGATTACAGAGTTAATTACAAAGTGAACATCATTTTGTCATTAGAGGATGAGGCTGGGTGAGGGTTTGCATCTCATTTATCTTTGAGTTTTCTCCTACTTCCAGCTCCTTAATTCAGTGGCTGGTACATAGCAAGCTCTCCATCAGTGACTATTGAATGAATGAGCAGGTATGGCAGAGCTAAGTGGAGGGAGTAGGGACAAACACTTTAAAGAGTGATAGAGGATTAACAGGGCTTCCCAGGTTGCACTAGCGGTAAAGAGCTCACCTGCCAATGCAGGAAACATGAGAGACACCGCCTGGGTCAGGAAGATCCCCCGGAGGAAGGCATGGCAACCCTCTCCAGTATTCTTGCCTGGGAAATCCCATGGATACAGAAGCCTGGTGGGCTACGGTCTATGGGCTCACAAAGAGTCAGACACGACTGAAGCGACTTAGCATACAGCGCACAGGGCATTAACAGCGATGACTTTGGGACTAGAGGTGAGCAGAAATCTTGCAATAAGGTGGAATTGTGTCTCACTAAATTAAAAAAAAGAAGACAAACACATTAATAGTTGAGGCGCATTTATCTCTTCAATATCCTGAGTTCAATTCCTTTGGATTCATACAAGAGGGATTACTGGATAACATGATAGTTCTAATTTCAGTTTTTTGAGGGGAAACATTTGGAGGTGATGGATAGGTTGATGGCATAGACTGTGGTGATGGATGTATACCTATCTCGAGATTCACCAAGTTGTATATTAATTGCATACAACTTTTCATGTGTCAAAAAATAAAGTAAGGAAAAAAGAGTTAGGATACACTGAGAAAGCTTACACTGTGGGGGTTCCACCCAGGAATATCAGAGCCTTAGGTCTAGACATCTAGGAGGTGTAATTCACTCTCTGAGGTTCTCCTGCAGGGTCAAAATGCAGCTACTCTCTGAAGGACTTGACTAAAATCACCCCTGCGCTTGTCTTCCTCATCATTATCTGTCATGCTTCACTCCTTCCCTTCTGGCTTTGCTGGAGAGCAAGTTCTTCATTAAATCAGTTGTGCCCAAATCATCAACTCAGGGATCTGCTTCTGGGTAACCCAACCTAAGCCCAGGGCCTATTCTAGGACAGTATGCCTAGGCCCCGGTGAATGAGTATTCAACACATATTAAATGAGTGAATCCTGGAACTGTCCTCCCTTGAGCCAGATAATCATAGGATTGCTACTGCTAAGTCACTTCAGTTGTGTCTGACTCTGTGCGACCCCATAGACAGCAGCCCACCAGGCTCCGCCGTCCCTGGGATTCTCCAGGCAAGAACACTGGAGCGGGTTGCCATTTCCTTCTCCAATGCATGAAAGTGAGAAGTGAAAGTGAAGTCACTCAGTCGTGTCCAACTCTTAGCGACCCCATGGACTGCAGCCTACCAGGCTTCTCCATCCATGGGATTTTCCAGGCAAGGGTACTAGAGTGGGGTGCCATTGCCTTCTAATCATAGGATTATAAAGTCTTAAAAGTTTTCCGTTCCTTATATCCTTTCTCTCTTTTCCCTGGATGAGGCCTGCCTTACTCCTCACCTCTTTTTAGTGGTTTTCCAGTCCCTTCAGCGTCTTGCCTGGAGAATCCAAGGGACGGGGAAGCCTGGTGGGCTGCCATCTATGGGGCCGCACAGAGTCGGACATGACTGAAGCGACTTAGCAGCAGCAGCAGCTAGTCCACCTGCTCCATTGCTCCATGAATTCTACACTAATTCTGAAGTTCAGAGCATCTGTCATTCATTGTCTTAAATTCCTCCAATAATTTCCCCTAACTTGTAAGGTCAAGGAAAACGTTCCTTGCTAATCTGTCACTTGCTAGCGGCAACCTCTACCTCACCTGCTCCCTTACTTCAGGCATGCCTTCTGCTCCAGGGCCTCTGAACTACTTGTAGTTTCTAGAGCCTGCCAATCTTGATCTTAGACTGTTGCATCTCTAGTTGCCCATCTACTGTTTCTTTATTTTCTTGAGATGCCCTCCTTTGGGTTCTTACTTGGATGGCTCCTTGAAAGGATATTTCTTGAGGTCAGTATTTTAGATTTGTCCTGACACCAGGCGAGATCTTCTTAGCTATCTCTTCCCTATTTCTCTCCAAACCAGTTGGCCTACAATTTAACCTACATCTCTAGTAAATCTACTAATCTCCTCCCAATTGTCTTTCAGTCACAACTCCCACTGCTATTGAGAGTGCCCTTGGGCTTGAACTTCTCTACACTTCTGTTCCAGATGAAATCAGTTCCTTCAGTGGAATTTGGAACTCTCTGGTCTGTGGCCTTTCCCCCAAGGCAAAATCTCTTAGGACTCTGGTGCTGCAGTTAGGGTTAATGGCTTCCTTGTCTCTGAGTGATAACCCTTGGCTTTGGGAACTGCATGCTTGGTGGATGGAGGGATGAAAGCAGTTCTGTCTCCTCGGCTTGTCTCTCTTGGTATGAAAACTCTGCCCTAAGATCTGGAT
>SJXQ01010921.1:52304-232175 GCA_006408695.1 Aepyceros melampus | reverse complement strand
ACAGACTTAACCAAGATTATTTAATAATCGAGGGAAGGTAGCAGTATGACTTTGCTTTTTACTATTAATTAAAATTGCCTGGAGAAATATCAACAACCTCAGATATGCAGATAACACCACCCTTATGGCAGAAAGTGAAGAGGAACTAAAAAGCCTCTTGATGAAAGTAAAAGAGGAGAGTGAAAAAGTTGGCTTAAAGCTCAACATTCAGAAAATGAAGATCATGGCATCTGGCCCCATCACTTCATGGCAAATAGATGGGGAAACAGTGGAAACAGTGTCAGACTTTATTTTGGGGGGCTCCAAAATCACTGCAGATGGTGACTGTAGCCATGAAATTAAAAGACGCTTATTCCTTGGAAGGAAAGTTATGACCAACCTAGATAGCATATTCAAAAGCAGAGACATCACTTGGCCAACAAAAGTCCGTCTAGTCAAGGCTATGGTCTTTCCATGGTCATGTATGGATGTGAGAGTTGGACTGTGAAGAAAGCTGAGTGCCGGAGAATTGATGCTTTTGAACTGTGGTGTTGGAGAAGACTCTTGAGAGTCCCTTGGACTGCAAGGAGATCCAACCAGTCCATTCTTAAGGAGATCAATCCTAGGATTTCTTTGGAAGGAATGATGCTGAAGCTGAGACTCCAGTATTTTGGCCACCTCATGTGAAGAGTTGACTCATTGGAAAAGACTCTGATGCTGGGAGGGATTGGGGGCAGGAGAAGGGGACGACAGAGGATGAGATGGCTGGATGGCATCACCGACTCAGTGGACGTGAGTATAAGTGAACTCTGAGAGTTGGTGATGGACAGGGAAGCCTGGCGTGCTGCAATTCATGGGGTCACAAAGAGTCAGACTCGACTGAGCAACTGAACTGAACTGACTGAAGGGCTCAGGCTCAAGTTACATGTTAACTTGTAGGCCTTGTCTAGAATAGAGGCAAATAATTTTTGTCCAGTAGAAGAGATAACTCCAAAGGTTATGGTTTTATGGTCCTGTAGAACATTAACAAGTTTTGACCCTAACTTGGCAGACTTAGTTCGTTACACCTTTCCTGGTAGACTATATAAACTCCTGTTCTTCCAATCCTCATTGGAAACAAACTTACCATATTTCTGGTTCCATCCCTCAGTTTTATTCAGTTTAACAAACTGCATAAAATTTATTTAAAGGCTGCTACCATCAATACCACTTAAAAATATCAATTATTTGCCTCAGTGTGAATGAGAACAAATATTGAGGGTCTAAGGAGGATGAGGGAGAGGTTACATGATGGGAAGGGGAGATTAGCTAAACTTGTTAGGACAGTTTCACCAGAATACCTTCATTTTTTCACACAGTTCCTTTCTCCTTAAGCACTGGCCAGGAGAATGGCATCCTAGAAACAGAATTTACAAGGAATAATGACTGGAGAAGAGGTTGAAAAGTTAGTTGGGGCTAGCCATGCTGAGGAACTAGAGTTTTATCATATATACCATGGTTATTAAAGGTTTAAATCCAGGAACTGATATGATCATATTTTTGAACTAGAAAGATCATTTTGATAAGAGTATATTGGATGTGTGGACAGAGAGTCTCAATGAGAGATGACCATGGTCTGACCTGTATGTGAATACAGGTGAATGGAAAGTTGAGGATAAAATCAAATGGTAATTCAAAGGAAAAATGACAGATTTGGTGAGTGATGAGATATAGTGCATGAAAAGAGCAAGGAGTCTGAGATGATGACTGGATAGATGGAAGGATGATGATGGTGATCAAAGTCTATATTTTTGACTTGCTGAACTTGAAGACTGTCAGAAATTTGAACTTATGAGTTTGGTCTGAAAAGAACATTTGAGGGCTAACAGTGCATTGGTTATGAACAGAAGCCATGTACATGAATATGAGTGTTGAAGGAAAACATATCATTGGGAAACCTCTCCACCACTGGCTAGGAAACAATTGCATAGTTCATCAGAAGGCATCCTCTTTAATGACGATGAACTACTGCCCAATGAACCCTGAACAGTCCATGGCTTTTCAGAGCCACGAAAAGTTCACTGCCCAACGCTAGCAAAAAATATTCATTCCCCACAGCCATTTTACTTTGTGGAATTGGAGATTTAGGAAGACAAAGCACATAAATATATGTTTTGGGAATGGAAGATTAGGCTGGAAACACCTCTTAGAGGTCATGTTGCAGTCCAGAGAAGCACAGGTGACCTGACCTAAACCTCACAACCCCTCATGTCTTCCTGTCTATTGACAAGCCTGATAAGAGCAGAGCTGAGTATGGCAAAACTTGTCTATCCTATTTTGTGCCCCTCCCCAGACCTGCTTTCTGCAATGCTTTTTATTTAACCTCCATATTCCACCTATAGGATCAACATGATGTCAGCCTGCAAAAGTAGAGAGAAAAATGTAATTAATTGCCATGTAACATCACCTAGCTTCAACAGTTATCCACATACAGCCATCTTGCTTCCTTTGTGCCCCATTCCCCTACTTTTTCTCCACTGTAGATTATTTTTAAGTAAATTTCAGTGATCACATCACTGTGTCACTAAATACTTGCATATTGTTGTTGTTCAGTCGCCAAGCCATGTCTGACTCTTCCAGACCCCATGGACTGCGGCACACCAGACTTCTCTGTCCTTCACCACCTCCTGGAGTTTGCCCAAGTTCATGTTCATTGAATCAATGATGCCATCCAACCATCTCATCCTCTGTTGCCCTCTTCTCCTTCTGCCTTCAATCTTTCCCAGCATCAAGGTCTTTTCTAATAAGTCAGCTGTTCGGTTCAGGTGGCCAAAGTATTGGAGCTTCAGCTTAACATCAGTCCTTTCAAAGAGTATTCAGGGTTGATTTCATTTAAGATTGACTGGTTTGATCTCCTTGCTGTCCAAGAGACTCTCAAGAGTCTTTTCCAGGACCTCAGTTTGAAAGCATCAATTCTTTGGTGCTTTGCCTTAATTGTCTATCTCTCTAGAAAGACCATAGCCTTGACTATACGGATCTTTGTCGGTAAAGTGATGTCTTTGCTTTTTACACACTGTCTAGTTTATCCTAGCTTTCCTGACAAGAAGCCGTCATCTTCTAATTTCAAGACTGCAGTAACATCCACAGAGATTTTAGAGCCCAAGAAGAGAAAATCTTTCACTGCTTCCACCTTTTCCCCTTCTATTCGTCATAAAATGATGGGACCGGATGTCATGATCATAGTTTATTGAATGTTGAGTTTTAAGCCCGCTTTTTCATTCTCCTCCTTCATCCTCATCAAGAGGTTCTTTAGTTCCTTTTCATTTTATGCCATGAGAGTGGTATCATCTGTATATCTGCAGCTGGTGATATTTCTCCTCACAATCTTGATTCCAGCTTGTAACTCATTGAGCCAGCATTTCACATGATGTGCTCTGCATGTAAGTTAAATGAACAGAGTGACAATAAACAGCCTTGTCCTACTGCTTTCTCAGTCCTGAATCAGTCAGTTGTTCCATACAGGGTTCTAACTGTTGCTTCTTGATCAGCATACAGGTTTCTCGGAGACAGGTAAAATGGTCTGATATTCCCATCTCTTGGAGAAGGAAATGGCAACCCACTCCAGTGTTCTTGCCTGGAGAATCCCAGGGACGGGGGAGCCTGTTGGGCTGCCGTCTATGGAGTCGCACAGAGTCGGACACGACTGAAGCTACTTAGCAGCAGCAGCAGCAGCAGCAGCAGCATTCCCATCTCTAAGAGTTTTCCACAGTTTGTTATGATCCACACAGTTAAAAGCTTTAGAGTAGTCTATCAAACAAAGGTAGATGTTTTTCTGGAATTCCCTTGCTTTCTCTATGATCCAGCAAATTTTGGGAATTTGATCTCTGGTTTCTCTGCCTTTTCTAACCCAGTTTGAACTTCTGGAAGTTCTCGGTTCACATAATACAGAAGCCTAGCTTGGAGGATTTTGAGCATAACTTTACTAGCATGGGAGATGAAAGCAATTGTCCAGTAGTTTGAACATTCTTTAGTACTGCCTTTCTTGGGAATTGAGATTATGGATTGAGCTTTTCCAGTCCTATGGCCACTGCTGAGTTTTCCAAATTTGCTGGCATATTGAGTGCAGCACTTTAATAGCATCATCTTTTAGGATTTGAAATAGCTCAACTGAAATTCCATCACCTCCATTAGCTTTATTGGCAGTAGAGCTTCCTAAGGCACACTTGACTTCACACTCAAGGATGTCTGGCTCTGGGTGAGTGACCATACCATTGTGGTTATCTGGATCATTAAGGTCTTTTTTGTACAGTTGTTCTGTGTATTCTTTTCATCTCCTCTTGATCTCTTCTGCTTCTATTAGGTCTTTACTGTTATTGTCCTTTATTGTGACCATCTTTGGATGAAATATTCCTTTGGTATTTCCAATTTTTTGAAGAGATCTCTAGTCTTACCCTAGGATTATGTTTTATCAGAGCTCTCCACTGTGACCCGTCCTTCTTGGGTGGCCCTACCTGGCATGGCTCATAGTTTCATTGAGTTACACAAGCTCCTTTGGCCACGATAAGGCAGTGATCCAAAAAGGGGAATACTTCCATATGTATCTTTAAAAGATAAGGACTTTTGGGGGGGGGCATAATTTAGGGAAAATTTTAAGATATTCTAAATCAGAACGTATGGGCTCAATATCTACTCAGCCTTGCTACTGTTCAGTATGGCTTTTATCTTGTTCCTCTGTTCTAATAATAATATGTGTGTGTGTCCAACCTTTTGCAACCCTATGGACTGTAGCCTGCCAGGCTTCTCTGTCCGTGGGATTCTCCAGGCAAGAATACTAGAGTGGGTTGCCATTTCCTCTTCCAGGGAATCTGCCTGACCCAGGGGATCGAACCCATATCTCTTGCATTGGCATGCTGGGTCTTTACCATTGAGCAACCTGGGAAGCCCCATCTCACAATGATAGCCTGCTATTTGTCACACACCCATTGAGACCTCACAGTAATGCAGTGTATGTGATAGACATTATCTTCCTTATATAGATAAAGAGAAACAGGGCTCAGAGAGGTGAAGTAACTTGCCCATATTTCTAATAGTAGTCCACTCAAAGAAATCTAGACTTTTAAAACCATTCTTCCAGCCATTGCCTGCTGCCCAGTCTGAAATCCACTCCATATTTTGTATGTGCTACAGTAGCAGTCCACTCCTGGTATCAAAATCTGTATTCATTTTCTACTGCTGCGACAACAAATGACCACCAACTTAGCTTAAACAACAGAAATTTACTATCTTTCTAGTCTACACATTAGAGTAGAGAGCTGCCATAGGTCTCACCAGGCTGAAATCAAACTGTTGGCAGGGCTGCGTTCCTCTCTGGAGGCTTTAGGAAAACGTTCAGAGTTTTGTTTTTTGTTTTTGCTCATTTGGGTTGTTAGAATTCAGTTCTTTGCAGCTCTTAATTCTAATATTCCTGTTTCATTGTTGGTTATCAATTGAGGACCCTTCCTAGCTTCCGTGACTCATAGCCAGCCTTCTTCTTAAAAGCCAGTAACGTCAGGTTGAGTCCTTCTCATGCTTCAAATTTCTCCTCCTTTTTCTGTCTTAAATTTCCCGCTCTTACCATAGCTGGGAAGGGTTATCGCTTTGAACGCCTCATGTGATTAATCCCCCCATCTCATGATCTGTAATCTTAACCATACTCTGTGACGTTGTGATTTATAGTAGGAAATATACATTCGGTCTAAAACTTATAGAATTTCTTGGGCTTTCCCTGGCTATCCAGTGGTTAGGATGCCATACCTCCAATGCAGAGGATGCAAGTTCAACCCCTGGTAAGGGAACCAAGATCCCACATGCTGTGCTGCGTAGTCAAAAATAAATAAATCCTACAGAATTTCCTAAGTGATAAGAGCAGCAATATTGTCTTTCGTCACATTGATGCATGGGGGCTTTTGGAAAGCACCTCGTTGGAACGGTAGAGGGTTGGAACTTTTAGTTCCAGTCCTCAACCTCTGGGGAGGAGGGACGGTCTGGAAGTTGAACAGATTGCCAGTGACCAATGATGTAATCAAGCATGTCTATGTAAAGAAGCCCCATAAGAACCCAAAAGAATGGGGTTCTGAGAGCTTCCAGACTGGTGAACACCTGGAGGTTCTGAAAGAGCGGTGCACTCAAAGACAGGATGGACGCGCCATGCCCTTTCGCCACACCTTGCCCTATATATCTCTTCAATCTGGTTGTTCCTAAGTTATGTCCTTTCATAATTAACCGGTTATCTAGTAAGTAAAATGTTTCTATGAGTTCTCTGAGCTGCTCTAAGAAATTATTCAAACCCAAGAAGGAAGTTGTTGGGACCCCCAGTCTTTAGTTGGTCAGTCAGAAGCACAGGTAGCAACTTGGGCGTGGGATTGCCATCTGAAGTGAATGGCAGTCTTGTGGGGTCTGAGCCCATAACCTATGCAATCTAACACTATATCTGGATAGATAGTGTCAGAATTGAGTTGAGTTGGAGGATACCTAGCTGGTGTTGCCAAGAGTTGCTTGGTGGTATAGGGGAAACACAGCTCCTGCACATACTGGAATCTGGTCATTAGACCACCTTTTACATTTGCCAAGTTTCTTTTATCATGCTATATAGCAAGTAGATATCTTTGGGGGTCTTTAGTCTGCCTACCATATTGTCAGCATCCCTATTTGAACCCAGGTTGGTCTGACTGCATTCGGACTTTCTTCACCAGACACCATAGTCATTTCATAATGACCCAGAGGCTCTGCTTATTGTGTATTCCTGTTCTTACCACTGTATTTGTATCAGTGCTTTGGGTTGTAAGTAACAGGTACCAACTAACCAAGAGCTGCTTGAATTGCTTAAACCAGTAAAGGTTTATTTTTCTCACATAATGACATATTTAGAGATGATTACTATTCTTGTTACAGTGATGTCAAGTCCATGGGCTTGATAAGTCGGCTGATCTTTCCTTTATGATTGCAAAATGGCTGCCATAGCTCCAGACATTCAAGACAGGATGTGGGAAAACAGAGGGGAGGCTCCAGTTCTCTCGGGCCCCTGTATTAGGAAATCAGATGTTTCCCCAGAAGCCCCCATGAAACTTTCATTACATCTCACAGACCAGAATTGTGTCACATGCTCTCACCCCCTGCAGTTGCAAGGAAGCCTGAGAAAGTGAATATTTAGTTTTTCCCGGTGGAGATGGGCAAAGGAAAAGAGGATTGGAATGAAGTTCAGATTAGCCGGCTTATAATGCCAAAATTTCAGTTGGTCTAGGACCCTGTCTTTGGCTCTCTTTTGCCAATCCACAATTAGAATTGGTATCCTGCTCCTGGGTCAGACACCTCCTGATGACTGACCACCTGGCCAATACTCACTCACTCCTTGTAAGATATCCCTGACCCCAATTAACCAGTGCCATCTGGGTACATCTCCTGTTACCGCCTGCTGCTGGCCCTGGAAACACCTGGCCGCCTTTCAGAGGCCTAGAGACTCCACCAGCCCCTTTGGCTATGTACAGACAAGTTTCTATTCTGAAAGCACCTGTTTTTAAATGAGTCATTTTATAGCTTTGTGTGAGTGCACATATGTGCAACATGGTACACATTCATGCAGAAAAAAGGGGAAAATAGGCCACATTGACCAAAACATTTTAATCCTATGGTAGCTTTAAATTCCATCCACATAGAAATTCAAATGGGTGTATCTTTCTTTTTCTCCTTTGCCTTTAGCTTCTCTTCTTTTCTCAGCTATTTGTAAGGCCTCCTCAGATAGCCATTTTGCCTTTCTGCATTTCTTTTTCTTGGGGATGGCCTTGATCACTGCCTCCTGTACAATGTCACGAACCACCGGTCATAGTTCTTCAGGCTCTCTATCAGATCGAATCCCTTGAATCTACACCCATTTGAACGCAGAGTTCC
Organism: Aepyceros melampus; assembly: GCA_006408695.1. NCBI lineage: Eukaryota > Metazoa > Chordata > Mammalia > Artiodactyla > Bovidae > Aepyceros > Aepyceros melampus. The sequence continues at coordinate 224,294 of SJXQ01010921.1, read as the reverse complement.
AAAGAATAGCAAGGATAGATAAAGACTTCCTCAGTGATCAATGCAAAGAAATAGAGGAAAATGATAGAATGGGAAAGACTAGAGATCTCTTCAAGAAAATTAGAGACACGAAGGGAATATTTCATGCAAAGATAGTCACAATAAAGAACAGAAATGGTATGGACCTAACAGAAGCAGAAGATATTAAGAAGAGGTGGCAAGAACACACAGAAGAACTATACAAAAATGATCTTCATGGTCCAGATAATCTTGATGGTGTGATAAGTCACCTAGAGCCAGACATCCTGGAATGAGAAGTGAAGTGGGCCTTAGGAAGCATCACTATGAACAAAACTAGTGGAGGTGATTAAATTCCAGGTGAGCTATTTCAAATCCTGAAATATGATGCTGTTAAAGTGTTGCACTCAATATGCTAGCAAATTTGGAAAACTCAGCAGTGGCCACAGGACTGGAAAAGGTCAGTTTTTATTCCAATCCCAAAGAAAGGCAATGCCAAAGAATGCTCAAACTACTGCACAATTGCACTTATTTCACACGCTAGTAAAGTAATGCTCAAAATTCTCCAAGCCAGGCTTCAACAGTACATGAACCGTGAACTTCCAGATGTTCAAGCTGGATTTAGAAAAGGCAGAGGAACCAGAGATTAAATTGACAACATCCATTGGATCATCAAAAAGCAACAGAGTTCCAGAAAAACATCTACTTCTGCTTTATTGACTATGCCAAAGCCTTTGACTGTGTGGATCACACAAACCATGGAAAATTCTGAGAGATGGGAATATCAGACCACCTCACCTGCCTCCTGAGAAATGTGTATGCAGGTCAGGAAGTACCAGTTCGAACTGGACATGGAACAACAGACTGATTCCAAAGCGAGAAAGGAGTATGTCAAGGCTCTATATTGTCACCTTGCTTATTTAATTTACATGCAGAGTACATCATACAAAGTGCCGGGCTGGATGAAGCACAAGCTGGAATCAAGATTGCCGGGAGAAATATTGGTAACCTTGGATATGCAGATGATAGCAGCCTTATGGCTTCCCGGGTGGCTCAGATGGTAAAGCGTCTGCCTGCAGTGCGGGAGACCCAGGTTCGATCCCTGGGTGGGGAAGATCCCCTGGAGAAGGAAATGGCAACCCACTCCAGTACTCTTGCCTGGAAAATTCCATGGACAGAAGAGCCTTGTAGGCTACAGTCCATGGGGTTGCAAGGAGTCAGACACGACTGAGCGACTTCACTTCACTTCCAGCGTTATGGCAGAAAGTGAAGAAATAAAAAGCCTCTTGATGAAAGTGAAAGAGGAGAGTGAAAAAGTTGACTTAAAACTCAACATTCAGAAAATTAAGATCATGGCATCTGGTCCCATCACTTCATGGCAAATAGATGGGGAAACAGTGGAAACAGTGACAGACTTTATTTTTCTGGGCTCCAAAATCACTGCAGATGGTGATTGCAGCCATGAAATTAAAAGGTGCTTGCTCATTGGAAGACAAGTTATGACCAACCTAGGCAGCATATTAAAAAGCAGAGACCTTAGTTTGCCAACAAAGGTCCATCTAGTTAAAGGTATGGTTTTTCCAGTAGTCATGTATAGATATGAGAGTTCGACTATAAAGAAAGCTGAGCTCAGAAGAATTGATGCTTTTGAACTGTGGTGTTGGAGAAGACTCTTGAGAGTCTCTTGGACTGCAAGAAGATCCAACCAATCAATCCTAAAGGAAATCAGTCCTTAATATTCATTGGAAGGACTGATGCTGAAGCTGAAACTCCATATTTGGGCCACCTGATGCCAAGAACAGACTCATTGGAAAAGACCCTGATGCTGGGAAAAATTGAAGGCAGGAGGAGAAAGGGATGACAGAGGATGAGGTGGTTGGATGGCATCACTGACTCGATGGACAGGAGTTTGTGTAAGCTCCAGGAGCTGATGATGGACAGGGAAGCCTAGCGTGCTGCATTCCATGGGGCTGCAAAGAGTTGGACACAACTGAGCGACTAAACTAAGGTAGAAATTCTTTTGAAAATATTACTATAGCAGAGAAACTATTTTCTATCAGAATATCTGTTATCTTCTCCTTCCCCAGTAACAGACTTTGATTTTATGTGCAGCAGCCATGTACCCAGACAAAAGACTTCTTCATTCTCAGATAAAGACGACTTCATTTTCTCTTACAGCTAGTTACAACCATGTGACTAAGTTCTGGCTAATGTGATGTAAGTGGAAACATTGTATTGGGCTTCCAGGACGTTTCTTTAAAGAGAATGGGCCTTCTTTGTCCTTTCATCCATTTCACTGCCTGGAGTAGAGATGAAAGAGCTGGAGCTCTATCTGCCCGTTTAAACTATGAGGAAAAGAGATATACTTTAAGGATGGCCGAGAGCTGACATTGTCCTTGGACTTCCTACCTCCAGGGAGGTAAATCTTTTTGTTCAAGCCTCTGTTATTTAGGATTTTTGTGTTATTTGCAATTGAAACTGACCCTAAGTAACTCTTCTACATTTTGTCTACATGATGCCTAACTCTACATGGCACTTTCATATATATTACCCTGTTTTCTACAGATAGGAGAATATCCATTCTCCTGTTTCTAGCTGGTCCTGGTTCCAGGAGAGTCAGTGATGGCCAACAGCAACCATTAGAATGCCGTTTACCTACCCAGGTTGAACACCATGGGAAAACTGGAAATATTGGGTTCAGCAGGCGAAAAGAAGATATTGTTTTCAGAGTTAATGACACCTCTTGGGGAAACTCTGCCTCCATTTTTTGAAGCTAGGCTCTGACTGGAAACCCAACCTTCTTCACTACCTCACTTCCTCATCTTTAAAATGGCATTGGTCTCTGCCAAGAACTTTATATAAATATTGTCTTGTGGAAATTTTTCTTCTAAAGTAGAGCTTCACCAATCTTTTCATTCCTCACTGATTGGCCACTGGACTCACCCTTAGTGAAAATTCTTCAGGAGCAGGTATTGCCCAAAGACAGCTCTTCAGGGGGTACATCTGCTTTGGAATAGACATGGTATCCATGGCTGGAGAAAGAGTCCTAGTGCTCTGAGGCCACCTACTGCACTTTATTCCAAGGTAGCAATTGGTCCAGGATCTCCCAAAGTTATTTCTGTCTTGTTCTATCTCCACCTTCCTCTTCTCTCTAGCATGTCCTTCCTCTACCCCAACTCCCACATTGGGTTCTCTTCCAAAGTTGGGCAAGCGTTTTTGCCCAGGGCTCCTTCTCCCTCACTCCTCTAAGAAATCCTAGCAGGACCTGGCTGATTTTATCACGGCCCACCCTGACCCAGCACTTCCTTGAAACTGCCTGTTATACCTAAGAAACCCAGCCTGGGCAGGCTGTCCCTTAAGGTGACATTTTGATTCATAGCAAGGCACCCTTGGAAGGCGTGAGTTGTGTGTGTCTCAAAGCAGAGGCGGCCTACATAGTGGTCTAAGCAGAACCTTGCTTTCCAAGGGTGGTGATGAGAGGGGTTAACATACTATGATGGTTTAATGACAATCATTGTTTTCTCATCTATTATTCATATTTTTACTCCTGGCAATCCTATGAGGTATTTTGTGTGAATTTTATAGATATGATCTGCAAAGAGGAGAGGAGAGCAAAAACTGACAATTAGTGAGCACTAAGTATGAGTTAGGGCCTTGCACACACTGGCTGCCATCACAGCAGGGAAAGGCATGCGGCTGTAATGAGTCAGCACTTGGTTCTAGACAAGACCCACTGCGGGGCCTGTACAAGCCAATAAATCAGAGCAGCTTACTATACACTCAGCTTACTATAAACCTTAACTGTGTCTTCTGCAGCAAGAGATGACAGGCCTAGGATCTGGACTTGAGCTCTCTGGTGCCCTGGGAGGCAGTGGAGTACAGTGGCTACAGCACAGGCTCTGCAGCCAGGCAGAGCTACTGGAGAGATCCTGGCATCTTTGCTCAACAGTCAGGGACCTTGGCCAAGTCACTGAACTTGCTCTGATCCTATATTCCACATCTGTAAGGCGGTGATGAAAATAGTGCCCGTCTTCAAAAGTTGTAATGATTGAATGTGGATGAAGGTAAACTGTCTTTTGTTCCATAATTCTTAGGTCTCATTAATATTATTTTCATTGTTACTTATTGAAGAGGATGTTCTGACACCTTGGGAAAAAGGAAGTTATCTGCCTTGCCCACCCACCCACCTGGAATGGAGATCTACTCAGTTAATGAACCTGCTCTGAGGTTGTTGGGGCAGTTTTTCAGCTTCTGTCTTTGGGCTGAAAGCTGCCTGGCTGGGCTGGCTGAGCCTTTAAGGCCATTCCCCACTCCCCAGCTGCAGATCTGGTTTCTTTCACCCTCCTAAGAGGCCCAGGCAGAGATGACTATGAAAGCCAAGATTTCCAGGGTCCTCAGGGTCAGAGAATCAGTCCACAGAGGCCATGGCTGCTTTCTTACCTTACCTGGTCCCACCCAGTTCCCCTCCCTCCTCACCCTTTCTGGGACTCATTCCTGAAGATAGGGACTGGCCTGAGCCCCTAGCCAGAACAGTGCCTGCCTGGGTGAGCAGGCCTTCCTGGGGTACCCTGTCCTCTAGACATGAAATGAAAGTCACTCAGTCATGTCCGACTCTATGAGACCTCCATGGACTATACAGTCCATGGAGTTCTCCAGGCCAGAATACTAGAGTGGGTAGCCTTTCCCTTCTCCAGGGGATCTTCCCAACCCAGGGATCAAACCCAGATATGGACCCCAGGGATCAAACCTAGGCATGAAGACCTCAGCAAAGATTCACATCAGCCTGGTGGGCTCCTATTGTTCCTTCCTTGTCCAGGCCCATGTGAATGTTAGGAAATAGTTCTTTGAAGCGTGCTGGCATCCTCAGCTTCTGTGCTGTGCTGTGCTAAGCTGCTCAGTCATGTCCGACTCTTTGTGACCCTATGGGCTGTAGCCCATCAGGCTCCTCTGTCCATGGGGATTCTCAGGCAAGAATACTGGAGTGGGTTGCCATGCCCCCCTCCAGGGGATCTTCCCAATGCAAGGATTGAACCCAGGTCTCCCACATTGCAGGTGGATTCTTTACTGTCTGAGTCACCAGGGAAGCACAAGAATACTGGAGTGGGTAGCCTATCCCTCCTCCAGGGGATCTTCCCAAGCCAGGAATCAAACCCAGGTCTCCTGAGTTTGAGGAGATTGCAGGCAGATTCTTAACCAGCTGAGCCACCAGGGAAGCCCCAACTTCTCCTGCTTTGTGCTAATTTTTCTTTTTAGGTGCCTAGGATGGTGTAGACTCTACTCTGTAGGGAGTAAGAATATCAGCTTCAGGGGCAGGGAACCCAGGTTCAAATGGCCTTTCTTTACATTGCCAGTCATATGCTTGGTGAGGCAGGCACTGTGTGGCGCAGGGTGCCAAGTGCCCTACAGGGATTATCTCATGAGCCCTTATAGCATCTCCATTAGGCAGCTGTTCCTAACAGATGAGGGCATTCAGGCACAGAGAGGTAAAGTAACTTTCTCAAGGCAGCATTGCATGGGATCTGTAACAACAAGGAGGGAACCTGTGAGAGAGAAGAGGAGCGGTAAGGTGGAAAGAAAAAGGAAGTTTGCTTTTACGATTTTGCCCAGAGCCTGTCTCCTCAGCCCCAAGGATGTGGAGTCCAACTGGCTTAGTCACTCCCTTCAGTTTTGTCAGGAGGAGGTCTGATGGCAGAGAGAGGAGGTCAGTGAACACTGATGGGAAAATTTATGAAGATGCAAAAAAGCCTTCCCAAGGAAAAATCATTCTAACAGGTTTGGCAGACAGGATGTGAAAAGGTGCAGAATTTCTGGGCCGAGCCAGGGGGAGGGGAGCAGGAAGTCAGGGGAGGATGCATTTTTAGCGGTCAGGAGTTACCATTTAATTCTGTGTTTGGATCTCAAAGGAGTTCAGGCCATCAGAATCATAAATATACATGAGCCTAATGCAGCCTTGTGGGCAGTAAAACAGTGAAGGTGGTGTCTCTGACTCCAGGGGCAGCCGATTTGTTTTAATTTTTGAATTAATGAGCAATTTCAGATGCAAGAGCCTTGGCCCACCAAGAAATGTAACTTTCAGCTGAGATTTTCTTCTCCCTTCTGATCTGTGCTTTCCACATCCTCTCAGGGTTTCAGCACTTTCGTCTTCTCCATTCCAGAAAGACCCTGCATGTCCCTTTCTCAGCTCCTTTCCTGGATTGGCATGTGCTGAGTCTCTTGCAGCTGTCATCATGTCTTCAGAATGCATTTGATAGGTACAGGAAGTTGCACCAGAGGGAGATGGAACCAGCAATCAATAAAAAAAGAACTATGTTTCTAAGAAGAATGCATCACGGGGCTTCCCACAGGAGTTGTGTACCATATGTTCTAATATCTGTGGAACAATGGATCTAATTTTTAGTTCTTCTGCTTGGCTTTCCCAGCCATCTCAGCAAAAAAGAAAATGGACATTTTAACCTGCTGCCCAGCTTACTGATGACTTATGCTAAAGATTGCTTTACCCTTTAACCCCTTCATTGTTATCACAGAATAAAATCTCTCCCTTCTCTTCCTCCAGCTTTATTTCTCCTGGCTACTAGTTTAGTATATTTATGGTGCATGAGTCATCAAGCTGCCCTTTGATTGGATAAAAACCAAGCACCCCTGAGACCATCAGTCAATTACAGCTATTCTCAGCTCCATTCACAGATTTATTAGCTTGCACACACAGAGAGAAATTCATTCAGCAAAGTTCATTCATAAAAATTTCAACACGCTGCGTATCATCCTGCACATTTCAGCCTTCTGTTGCAGAGAGGCTTCTGAAAGCTCTGAGAGGAGTCGGAGAGGGAGGGAAGCTCCGAGCCAGGGTGGGCAGGCTGGGAGGGGATCTGAGGAACACGGAAGGACACAAGTCAGAGAAATAATGCGGAGGAGCGCCTGTCACTAGTACTGCTGGCTTGTGGCCCAGATGGGATGCAAGACAAGATCTTCCAAGAGAGGGCAGCCATCAGGAGAAACGAACTCAGGCAGAAGGGCCTTTGGCTCATATAGACATTTCCTACCACCCTCCCTTTTTTTTAAAACGAACAATCACTGGAACAAATAAAGGGTTAATAGGCCAGACATTGCCCCGCCCTGTGGGAACCGGAGGGAGCAGGTTTGAAAGTTCCTGTGTGCAGAAGGGAGGATGGGGGTGGGGGGCGCTAAATATTTCTGCAAGACTCCCGCACCGCCAGCGACGCGGCGGGACCGGCTGGCTGGTTCTCCGCCCGGTTCCGTGCCCATGAGTAGGAGGTGAGCGATCCTCGCCGCCGCGAGGCTGGGTCCAAGCTTTCCCAGCAAGGAATCCCCGGCGAAAACACCGGGTGCTGCCCCTGGGCCACAGACGGGACCGAAATCAGCTGGGTAGGCGTTTTCCCCTGGGCTGTTACCCTCGAGGACCCGGAGCCGAGGCGGGCGAGCGCGAGAGCGGAGTTGGAGAGGTGGCTGCCGCAAGTTGCACGGGGCTTTGAGGCATTTGTTTCCCGTTCCGTTTATCTGGCAGACGCGAGGCGATTTATGCAACAGTATCCTGTTTCAGCATTGCCAAGGCTATGCGAGAACGCGGTCAGGACAGCCTGGCAGGACTCGTGCTATATGTAGGACTCTTCGGGCACCCCGGGATGCTGCACAGGGCCAAGTACAGCCGCTTTCGGAATGAGTCCATCACGTCCTTGGACGAAGGCAGCCCGGGAGGCTCGACCGGGAGCAAGGGCTCTGCGCAGCCTCCTTACCCCGGCCTGGCGCCTCACCTGCCCGCTGAAGATGCTGCCTTGGCCTCCCAGGAGAGCCCCACCCCACTGTGCACCTTGCTGCCTCGCATGGCCAGCGTGAAGCTGGCCAACCCAGCCACCTTGCTGAGTCTGAAAAACTTTTGTTTGGGTACCAAGAGGTACCTCGACTCAAGCTCCAGGAAAGCCAGGACCCGGCTCCCAGCAGCCCGGCTTCCCCTGAAACCACTGTCAATAGGGCCGTGCCAGCACCTCCGCCTCAGCGGGACCCCCTGGGGCACAGGGCGACCTCTGTAACTCCTGACGCCTGCCCTCTTCCCGGCCCTGGGGAACCAACCCCCCGGAACAGACAGGACAGACACTTTGTGCAGCACCTGTTGGGGCTAGGCATGAACTACTGTGTGAGGGTAAGTCTATTTCCCTCTCTGCACTCCTTCTGCAAGGGTCATATTCTCTGCTTTCTGAAAGGGGCTGCGCATCATCCGGCCGAGTTTTCGGTTTGGAGAAGTCATCATGGGGCTTCCCAGGTGGCGCTAGTGGTAAAGAACCCACCTACCAACGCAGGAGACTAAAGGACGCGGGTTCAGATCCCTGGGTAGGGAAGATGCCATGGAGGAGAGCTTGACAACCCACTCTAGTGTTCTTGCCTAGAGAATGCTATGGACAGAAGAGCCTGGCAGGCTACAGTCCATGCGTAGGGTCCCGAAGAATCAGACATGATTGAAGCAGACTTAGCATGCAAGCACATAAGACATTGTGTAGCTGGAGGGGGCGGAGAAGGGAAGGTGGTCTTACAGGGTTTCCCTACGACTATCTGGCCTGTACGGAAATCACATGATTTTTGGTTCAAGGACACGAACTGGTGCTACATGTTAGTGGAGGTAGTTGCCAGGGGTAGGGGCAACCTTTCATAGAGAAAGCTGAGATGTCCCTGCTGGACTGAGCATTCTGTACAAGAAGAGTCAAGAATTTCAAATCTAATTAGTGATTAAGACTCAGTAAATTATACTGGCCATTGTATTTCAGTAGAGATTTTTGTGCTGGAGGAATACATGGTGTATAAGAGACCTGAATTGTTTTTAAAATCTAATTCAGCATTTAACAAACACTTCTCCAAACATGGCTGAATCTCTAATCTTGTGTTAGGAGGCAGCCTTAGGTCTTTGGGCACATTTTTTTGCTTTATTGCCTACGCTGTGGCCATGGGGCCTTGTCCACGAGCCATGTGCAAACTCAAGGTCCTTATTGGCCTTGCATCTGCCCTTCTCTATTCCATGTCCGAGTAAAAGAAGATTTGACTTCTGTTCTTCTAGAGCTCACAATTTCAATCAGGGAAACCAACAAATACAGGTGAAATAATAGAACAATATTTAGCAACATATATCTGGTGTGAGATGCTGAGGGAATTCAGGAAAAGGGGAAGGTTGTTGTGGTCTGGGATTCGTTCATAGGGGAACCTTCAGGGGAAGGTGCATCTTGGAAGAGCTATCAGATCTTTATTGGCAGAAAGTGGGAGATTCCTGGCAGCACAGAATTGGAGCAAAGTCCAAAAGCAGATATCACTGTGGTTACTGCAGGGGAGCGTCATGCTGGGTTTAACTGAAAAGAGAGGGAATGCTGGAGGGTAGCTGGTGGTAGAGAGCATGGCTGGCACATAGTTGATGCTCAAACAAATATGAGTAAAATAAGGCAAATTACAGACAGCTTGGCGGGGAGGGAGCAGCTGACCAAAGCTTTTAATGCCCAATAGAGAGTTTGTAACACTGACTGGTAAACAGGAACCTTCATAGGTTTATAAATCAACTACAACCTGATGAAGGTGGTTTCAAAAAGACCAATCTGTGAATTTATTTGTGAAGCAGGGAAAAATGAGCAACTGGGAGGTCGATAAGAAAGATATTCTAGTTTAGGCACCAGGGGTGGTAACATGGATTAATGTGAAGATGAGAGAAAACAGATGAATATGAGTCTCTGTGAAAAGAACCTCAACAGTCTTGGATGACAGAGCAGATTATTTCAGATCGTCATACAAATAATAGACGAGTGAACATTTTTTGAGCAGTGAGTACACTGCTGAGTGTGTTTATTGCTATTTATAGTGGCTGTGGATGATTATTGATAGAGTTGTGAGGAATGAAAGACAACTTCAGATGTAAGCCTCCCAGTGGGATTAGCGATGTTAGTGATAGAATGAGTTGGGAAAGGGTCACATTATGTTTAAAGTAATGATATCTAACTGGTTCTGATTTGTAGGTAGCAGTTGTGTAAGACTAGCACTCTCGTGAGAAGTCTGATCTGAAAGTAGACATTTTAGAGATAGCCCAATAACTGTATCACACATAATTAAGATTTCAAAGAACGTTAAATAATGAATGCTGAAAGGGTTACAGGGAAAGCAGGCTAGGGGCAGCCTTGGTGAACTGATAACAAAAACTTCCAAGAAAGATACATTTATAGGACACTCAGCTCTTACCCTCCCTCTCAGTGACACAGCTCATCATGGAAATAGTTTCATGTATCTACTACAAGTTTGTGGGTACTTCTTATTGGCCGAGCTTAAGTATCCTCCAGGCTCTAATGGGAGAATGTGATTCTCCTACCCCATGCTCGGCACCTGCCTCCCCACCACCTGGACATCCTGTCTCCTGCTTTGCCTTTCCTTCCCTCTTGTACTTCCTCCCACCTCCCCACACCCATACACGTGTACAGTTTCTAATGCGAAAGAAACTGCTGTGTGATCTCCGTGTCCCTAGGGAGTGTCTCCACTGGCATTTTAGATTTTTAATGAGGATGCCATCTGTCTTTTTCCTGGTGATAATGACAGATCCTAGGAAAAGTGCTGACCTCATGATCTGTGTGAGTCACACTATGTTGCCAGTAGACAGTGACATGGAACACCAGTGAACACCTCTTTTAGGAAGTCAAAAATAATGGAAAACCCTAATTTATTAATTTTTATAAAACCCTAGCTTTGAAAGATGGAAGGAACTCAAAATTTATCAAGCTCAATGCCTCTATGAAGAAACTGAAGACTAGAGAAGTGATTTCTTTTTTACAGCCACACAGGTGAGTCAGAAGAGTTAGTGGCAGAATCCAGTTGCCCTGTGTGTGCCAGTCTTTGCTCCTTTCCCCACAAGTGTTCATCCTGGTTGAGATTCTGCTCAGAATTCTTTTAGATGTGATGTGCACTCATTTTAAAAGATGAAATGCCAACCTGTGAATTTTAGTGAAAATTATTGTGCCAAGGAAACCAAAATGGTGATCTTATCTGTAGAAAAATGTGCATAGGAAGAGTGAAATCAAAGGTTTTTTGATGATGATGGAATCAGACTAGAGAAGTGAGAGAGATACTCTTTTTGAAGAATATAGGACAATAACACCTGTTTATAAGTTTCACGTGTACAACAGTACATTTCTACTTCTGTATACACTACAATGTGCTCACCACCAAAAGTTTAGTTTCCCTCTTTCACCATAGAGTTGACCCCTTTACAAAGCTGTTTCACCCCTGCCCCTTCCCCTCTGATAACCTCTTCTATATCCTCCGTATCTACATGTTGTTTTGCTTTATTTATTTTGGTTTTTATATTCCACATGTGAATGAAATTATATGGTATTTGGCTTCTCTGTCTGACTTATTTCACTTAGCATAATACTCTTAAAGTCCATCCATATTGTTGCAATTTTTTTATGGCTAATATTCCATTGTGTGTGTGTGTATATATATATATATATATATATATATATGCATGCTAAGTTGCTTCAGTCATATCTGACTCTTTGTGACCCCATGGACTGTAGCCCACCAGGCTCCCCAGTCCATGGGGATTCTCTAGGCAAGAATACTAGAGTGGGTTGCTGTGCCCTCCTCCAGGGGATCTTCCTGACCCAGGGAACGAACTTACATCTGTTTCCTGCATTGGCAGGAGGGTTCTTTACCACTAGCACTACCTGGGAAGCTGTGTGTGTGTGTGTGTGTGTGTATGTGTGTGTGTGTGTGTGTATATTTCACATCTTCTTTATCTGCTCATCCATTGATGGGCACTTAGTTTGTGAGAAGGAAATGGCAATCCACTCCAGCGCTCTTGCCTGGAAAATCCCATGGACGGAGGAGCCTGATAGGCTACAGTCCATGGGGTCACAAAGAGTCAGACACGACTAAATGACTTCACTTTCACTTAGTTTGTTTCTATACCTTGGCTAATGTAGATAGTGCTGTGATGAGCTTAGCAGTGCATATATCTTTTGAGTTAGTGTTTTGAATTCTTTGGATAAAGACCCGAAGTGGCATTGTTGGATCGTATAGTAGTTCTGTTTTTAAATTTTTGAGGAACCTCCTTACTGTTTTCCACTGTGACTGTACCAATTTACATGCCCACCAACATTGTATGAGAGTTCCCTTTTCTCTACATCCTCTCCAGCACTGTTTGTTTCCTTTTTGATAATAGCCATTCTAAGAGCTGTGCAGTAATAAGAGAGATTCCTGATGGCTAGTGGATTCAGGGGCAACTCTTTTAGGCAAAAGACAGCCACATATTCTACTTTCTTACCCACATCATGTGAGTGCTCCTCTCCTTGCCCAAATCTGTTTTATTCCTTCTCTTATCTATTGAGAAAATATGTACTGCAGACCAAATGTGTGACAGGAACTATTCCAGGCCTTAGGGACACATCAGTGAATTAAGAGACCAGATCTGAGCCCTCTTGGAACTTACATTCTAGTGAGGGAAGCTGAGTCATGATTGAATAAACCAGTAAATATGTATGTATAAGTAAATATAATATGTCATGTGTATTAAGTGCCAGAGAACATTAAAGCAGGGGAAGTAAGAAAGGCAGTTAGTTGGGTGGAGATGGAGGATATTGTATTCTTTTTTGTATAAAAATGGCATAGTTGGAGCTCCTTTTAATTTTGTTGTCTTGTGTCTTTTATCTTCACAATAAGTACTTAATTTGCCATCTACTCTAGGTTAGAGTTGACTTTAGGTTAAGATATTCTTTTAAAAATGTTATACAGCTGAGAATACTTTATGAATCCCAAGAAACTATTTTTGAATAACTTTCGTTCAAGCTCAGACCTTAAACTGCCTGAAGGTTTCTCAAGAAAAGTGGTCTAGCAAACCATTCTTTGAGAGATACCAAATTAGAAATGGACAGCCAGACTGGGTCTGAGCAAAGTAGTGAGGTGGGTGAGGTCTGTTAAATGTGGCCACATGGTGACATTTGTTCCCACCATAATAGTACATTTCAGTTTTTTATGAGGTCTTTCAATTCACTTTGTCTAGCAACAAACATTCCTGTGGAGATCTCCCAGGTGCCCAAAATGGCCTGTGTATGGTGGGCATGGAAGATATACAACACGACCAGTGCTCTCATGTGTAGAATGAGAAAATTGATCTCAATGGCCTTGAAGGTCCCCATCACCATCATTTTTCTCCTTCTTCCAGTCTTACTGAGATATAATTGACATACAGTACTATATAAGGTTAAGGTGTACAGCATACTGGATTTGACTTATATACATCATGAAATGATTACCACAGTAAGTTTACTGAACGTTCATCATCTCATATATTAATGGATACAAAAGAAAAGAAAAAGAAAAAATATTTCTTTGTGATGAGATGTCTTAGGATTTACTCTCTCAGCAACTTTCATATATAATGTATAGCAGTCCCAACACCAGCATTTACAGGCCCTAAACCTCCTTTCTCCATGTGGGAGGTATTTAAATATTAGTTTCCTTTCCCATACCCAGTTCCCAGATTGCCTACAACTTAGTTCGGAGACTGAATAAATCAGAGGCAAAGAAACTAACCCAGACAGAACTCCCACAGGTTAGCACAGTAGTTCTCACAGTAAAACACGGAGAAAGGCTGTTTTCTCTGGGTGAGGACATCGAGACTCAAAGAGTGTATTGTCTACCCTACACTTTACAATGTAAGTAAATAGCAGACTGAAGATTCAAATCCAGGTTTATCTCACTTCAGTGCTCTTCTTCCCACCCTCTCCCCTTATCTCTAAGCAAGTCAGGCAGTCCCGCAGGTTCATAAATGAAGTAGCACAGATGAAGGACCATACTGGGCAGGAGAACTTTTTATAGGACCAACCCATACACCTTGCCTGCTTGCATTCATTTGCTTGATTTCAGTCTCCTCACTTCAGCTGCACCCAGTGCAACCGTTTCCACAGACTGTATTAGTATCCTAGTGCTGTTGTAACAAGTGTCACAAACCAAATGGCTTACCACCACAGACATTTATTCTCTCTCGGATCTGGAGGCTAGAAGTTGAAATCAAGCTATCTGCAGGGCCATGATGCCTCAAAGGCTCTAGGAGAGAATCCTTTGATGCCTCTTCTAGTTTCTGGTGACTGCTAGCAATCCTTGGCATTACTTGGCTTGTAGAGGCATCACTCTTGTCTCTCCCTCCATCTTCACATGTCTTTCTCTCCTGTGTGTCCAAGGACACCAGCCATTGGATTAAGGCTTTCACTAATCCATTATAACTTCATCTTAACTTGATTGTGTTTGTGAAGACTCAACTTTCAAGTAAGGCCACATTCATAGGTTTTGGGGGTTAAGACTTCAACTTACCTTTTTGAGCTATGCAATTCAACCCATAACAGTTCCCCAAAACATTTAGTGAAATGTGTTTGCCCATAGAAACTTTCTTGCCTATTGGGCTCATCAGTTTTGGGTGCAAATACGATCTTTTTACTTCCTTTGTAAATCTCATGGTATGTTCTCACCATCCATCTTCCCTTTTCTAATGTTGTATCTTAACACTGAGGCTGTAGACTAGTATTGCCTGTTGTCTACACTAGATGTGGTCCATGGTGCTATGATGCTCCATCTGCCCCAACTGTCTTTCTTTAGGAGATCATTGGTCTAGGAATCATGAGGTCTAAGTTAAAGTAATGACTCTGACACTAGCCAGCTGTGTGACCTGGGATGAGTCATTTCACTTCTTTATTTTCTTATATTGGAGACAAAAGTGAACAGAATGCTATCTATGATCCTAAGACCCCATGTCCCCTTTCCCATTGTCTGAAATCTCCTTCCTATTAGGATCTCTTTTCTGAAGGAAGTAACTTTTCACACCTTTGTCTCAATAGTGAGAAGACAGAATGCCCTTCACACCCTCTTGCTAACCCTGGCTGGCTTCACCAGTAAAGCAGAAACCGTGCGCTAGCACGGATACAGGTGGTCAACCTTTTAGAGAGACGGTGAGAGAGGAGTCAGGTGGAACAGTATCCAAGGATGGGATTCCAGGGAGGAGTAGAGGGTGGGCAGGTCCAGGAGGCAGGCCAGGTGAATGATGGTGGCCAGTACTCTGGAACCATGGCTTTGCTTACTTGGTCTAGCCAATGGGGCCATGCTGGGGCTTGGCATCCAATCCAAGGTCTGTAGGAGTACCAGGAATTAACGCTTCTCTGTTTTCTCTGGGAAAATGTGATAAAAGAAAAAGGCCCTGCCACACACATCAGCGGTCTAATAACTCTAACCTTGAAAGTGGAAGATTTCTAACCCTGGGGAACCCTTGAAGAGACTGTCCCACAGTTTATGCAAAATTGTAGGACCTTGGTTGTGTGGATTAGTGGTGTGTGCATAGCGAATGGAAGTGGCTTTCTGCCTCTGCTGTTTTCTCTTTTTTTTTTTTTTCAAAGTTATTGGTGGATAAAAGAGACATCATACAGGTGGGAGGAAGTAATTCCAGCTAAAACTGACTCTTTGGCAATGAGGGTATTATATTTTCTTATGGTTTCTTTCTTGAAGTAGATGTTGAAGTGGCTTCTGCTAGAAGTTAGGAAAATCCTGGCATAGTTGACCCATTGTTCCTGTTTTCTTTAAGACTGCACATATCCCTTGATCTGACCAGTCCTTGCTCACCCCTGACCACTAGAGCATTAGTTGGAAGATAGTGTTTCAGAGATCATATCCAAAAGCTTCATTTTGCAGTTGAGGAAAGATGCTCAGAGATGTGAAATGACTTGCCCCGAGTCACACAGCAACTTAATGGTAGAACCCAGGCAAGAACTGCCAGTTCTGTCTGTGCTGTGCTTAGTCATTCAGTTGTGTTCGACTCTTTGTGACCCCATGGACTGCAGCCCACCAGATTCCTTGGTCCGTGGGGATTTTCCTGGCAAGGATGCTGGAATGGGTTTCCATGCCCTCCTCCAGGTGATCTTCCTAACCCAGGGATCAAACCCAGGTCTCTTGCATTGCAGGTGGATTCTTTACCATCTGAGCCACTAGGGAAGCACAGCTCTGTCTACAACACTTTTTTTTTTTAATTGAAGTACAGTTGATTTACAATGTCATCTTAACTTGTGACAACACAGTGATCTATCTAACTATATATATATATTATTTTTCTTTTTTTATATATTATTTTTCAAATTATTTTCTCTTACCAGTTCAGCTCAGTTGTGTCTGACTCTTTGTGACCCCATGAACCGCAGCACACCAGGCCTCCCTGTCCATCACCAACTCCTGGAGTTCACTCAAACTCACGTCCATCGAGTCAGTGATGCCATCCAGCCATCTCATCCTCTGTCGTCCCCTTCTCCTCCTGCCCCCAATTCCTGCCAGCATCAGGGTCTTTTCCAATGAGTCAACTCTTCGCATGAGGTGGCCAAAGTATTGGAGTTTCAGCCTCAGCATCAGTCCTTCCAATGAACACCCAGGGTTGATCTCCTTCAGAATGGACTGGTTGGATCTCCTTGCAGTCCAAAGGACTCTCAAGAGTCTTCTCCAACACCACAGTTCAAAGACATCAATTCTTTGGCACTAGGCCTTCTTCACAGTCCAACTCTCACATCCATACATGACCACTAGAAAAACCATATCCTTGACTAGATGGACCTTTGTTGGCAAAGTAATGTCTCTGCTTTTTATAGTTTATTATAAAATAATGAATATAGTCTCTGTGTATACAGTAGGTCCTTGTTGGTTATCTATTTTATATATAGTAGTGTATATGTCCAACATTCTATTTTCTGCCCCTGTCTTGCCTCACTTTCCCTCACCCCCCAAACTAAATGTGCTATGCCAAACATATCTACATGATTGAAATATTGAATACATGTCTTTTTTAAAGACCAGAATAAAAATGTTTTTCTGATAGGAAAACAGCCTTTAAAAAGCAATGAAAAGGAAAAGGAGATCAAGGAAGAGTGGAAAGGAGCCCAAAATGCATTGGCTTTGCCAGTTTTACCCTTTTGTTTATGGAGGTCCCGGTGGGTGGCAACATGTCCATGTTGGACCAGGACTTGTACAACATGCATGGACTGACCTTATTTCATTCATCTTCTAAAACCCCTTGGGGTCATTTCGCATATGTGGCTTTTCCTCTACTTCCATTTTCATGTTACTTTAAAGCTAGTAGCATACTGTGTCATCAAATGGGTTGGATGGAAGCATCCTTGTTTCCCAGTGTGACAGTCCCACCATAAGGAGAATGATCCAGAAGATACCCAGGGCTCAGGGGGCAAGACCATGCCACAGTGTCTTCTTCAGAGCAGGGTTATGAGGTAGCTGGGATCTCTTCCCCTCTTCTAAAAGTTATAAACTTTGGATCTCAGGGTGGTCTGGTCAGATTTGCAATGAAGTATCAAAATCATGGTGACCAAAAGACGTAGGCCTCAGTGTTGTGTGCAAGTAGCCGCTACATGAGAGGTTGCATCTGAAACAGTTTTCTGAAAGGATGTTTGGGAAAGTCAAAGGCCTCAAAGAGCTGGACTTTTGAAAACATTTGTTGGGAGGCATCACATGAGAATTTATGGATAGCATAGCAATGATGATAAGGAAGTATAAATTTGTAACCATAAACTCAGATGTGCAAGTTCAGTTCAGTCACTCAGTCGTGTCCGACTCTTTGTGACCCCATGGACTGCAACACGCCAGGCTTCCCTGTCCATCACCAACTCCCGGAGCCTACTCAAACTCATGTCCATCGAGTCAGTGATGCCATCCAACCATCTCATCCTCTGTCGTCCCCTTCTCCTCCTGTCTTCCATTTTTCCCCATCATCAGGATCTTTTCCAATGAGTCAGTTCTTCGAATCAGGTGGCCAAAGTACTGGAGTTTCAGCTTCAGCAACAGTCCTTCCAATGAATATTCAGGACTGATTTCCTTTAGGATAGACTGGTTGAATCTCCTTGCAGTCCAAGGGACTCTCAAGAGTCTTCTCCAACACCACAGTTCAAAGGTGTCAATTCTTTGGTGCTCAGCTTTCTTTATAGTCTAACTCTCACATCCATACTCAACTACTGGAAAAACCATAGCTTTGACTAGATGGACCCTTGTTGGCAAAGTAATGTCTCTGCTTTTTAATATGCTGTCTGCTACTGCTGCTGCTAAGTTGCTTCAGTAGTGCCGATTCTGTGCAACCTCATAGATGGCAGCCCACTAGGCTCCTCTGTCCCTGGGATTCTCCAGGCAAGAATACTAGAGTGGGTTGCCATTTCCTTCTCCAATGCATGAAAGTGAAAAGTGAAAGTCAAGTCGCTCAGTGGTGCCTGACTCTTAGCGACTCCATGGACTGCAGCCCACCAGGCTCCTCCGTCCATGGGATTTTCCAGGCAAGAGTACTGGAGTGGGGTGCCATTGCCTTCTCCGTTAATATGCTGTCTAGGTTGGTCATAACTTTCCTTCCAAGGAGCAAGCGTCTTTTAATTTCATGGCTGCAGATGTACAAGAGATGTCATTAAAATATGTGTGTATTTATAGATTTAAACTGTAAATATTTAAAATCATATGAAATCCAGCACTAAGCCTTCTCTTGTTTGTTTGACAGTATTTTCCATTTTGGTCATGATTTGTCCTCCAATCTCAGGATCACATAATGAATCAAGGGGCTTTATTTAATTTGTGCCCCTAAATAGGGGAGAGGCCTCTTACATTCAGTTCATTGTTTGTGGATGGTTCCCTAAAGGCAGGAGCACCCCAGCATTTGACCTTCTTTTGCCCATTAGGATGTTTACCTTCTCTGGGAGCCTCTTCTGAGAATCCAGCCTCTCTAGCTGCAATCATGTGACCTGTGGGAGGTTCATGGGATTGAGAGAGGGAAGAAGGGAGGGAAAAGAATGCAGAGTACAGGCAGTGCCTACCCAGAAAAGAATCTGGAACACAGCGGTCATAAATCAACAGTTTAGTGACATATTTTGTCTGGTCAAATTAGAAAAAAAATTTTTTCTTTTGATCAGTACCAACATTTTAAAAACCAAGAATGTTCATATAAAACTCTGGATTTTTCTGGCTTCTTAGAAGAGCTGATAGCACCAGGCTAGCCATCCCACATGTTAACAGATGACCAGAGGTGGGCACTGAGCGACAGTCCCACTCAGTTGCACTCACTTCCATCATCTGTCTGTCCTGGTACCCACCCACCCCCGCCTCCCCACAAGGTGGCTGAGTTTGCATAACCACCTGTGACATTGTCTTTTATTTTCCACTTTGGAATACCTGGCAGAGAAGCTGAGAATGTCCGCTTCCTGGGCACCATAGTGGAGCTTCTTTCTTCTATGCAGTGGGACGGAGTATTGGGAATGGGTGAGACCCAGGAAACCGGGATGCGGCCTTCTCCACTCAGAGGGTCTCTTCCCATCCTCACAGAGTTGCAGAGTTTTCAAGAGCAGTGGGGCTCCAGGACTAGTGCAGGCCATTCCTGTTTTGTGGAAATGTGTCAGGCAAAGTTGGTTTGTGTTATCATTTCTTTGGGATGATGAATTTTCCCAGAGAAATAATGTCGAAGGTTGATAAAGCTTTCTCATATGGCTGGGGAGAGGATTAAGTGAAAAAAAAATTTATGTATAAAGATTAGCACAGAGCTTGTCACATGGTAAGTCTCAGGTCGGGGGAGAATGAACTTTCAAAGTTCTAGGAGTGCCTTTGGGCAAAAAAAAAAAAAAAGAGAGAGAGAGAGAGAGACTAGCTTCGATTGTGGTGTTTTTACCATTCCCTTTGGCATCCTTTCCCCTGGCCAGCAGTGCCACCCTGGTAGAACTTTCTTCCCTAAGCCTTTCCCTATGGTGCTCACCAGGACAGGCTTGCCCTCTTCTCTAAAGTTGCCTACTATTTCTTTACTAGTCAGCATTCCTCTTCCCTCAGTACAGCAGAGGGAAAAGCATTTGCCTTTGGAAAAATATTTATTACTTCATCAAATCTTCATTGCAGTATTTCTCAAAGTTTGCCAAGCATCAACTATATCAGTTAAAAATACTAGTTAAAAGTGAAAATTTTGACCTTACCCCCAACCCCCGGCCCCTCCATCCCCCTGCCCTCTGGCCATCCTGAATTTGCTGGTTCAGAATCTCTGAGGCTGGGCCCCAGAAATCTGCATTTTAAACAACCCCCCCTATGATTGGAGAAGGAAATGGCAACCCACTCTGGTATTTCTGCCTGGGAAATCTGATGGACAGAGGAGCCTGGTGGGCTATGGTTTATGAGGTCAAAAAGAGTTGGACACGACTGAGGGACAGAACACCAACACACACACACACACACACACACACACTGCCCTCTGGCCATCCTGAATTTGCTGGTTCAGAATCTCTGAGGCTGGGCCCCAGAAATCTGCATTTTAAACAACCCCCCCTATGATTGGAGAAGGAAATGGCAACCCACTCTGGTATTTCTGCCTGGGAAATCTGATGGACAGAGGAGCCTGGTGGGCTATGGTTTATGAGGTCAAAAAGAGTTGGACACGACTGAGGGACAGAACACCAACACACACACACACACACACACACACGCACTATGATATTCTGATGCACAGAAACTTTGGGAACCTCTGCTGAGTCCAGCTGGCGCAGTGGTTCTCAGTCAGGGATGATTTTGCTACTAAGGGGACATTTGGCAATGCCTGGAGACATGTTTGGTTGTCATAACAGGGGAAGGGGAAGGGAAGTACTGGCCTTCAGAGACTAGAGGCCAGGGATGTGGCTCAGCACCCTACAGTGCTCAGGACAGCCCCACAATACAGGGTATTCAGGCCCAATGTGTCTATAATACTGAGGCTGAGAAATCCTGAGTCACAGGGACGAAGTGCATAAAACTGGGCTGTGCATTTGGAGGTAATTGTGAATAAGGAAAGAATCAACATCTGATTCAGCGTTTGACTTCTAAAAATCTAACCCAAGTAACTTTTAACTCTCTCAGGCCTTCTCCTTTATCCTCTCTCTTTTTTAAAAAATTACTTATTTATTTATGTGGCTGTGCTGGGCTTAACTGCAGTATGCATGGTCTTTGATCTTCATTGCAACATGTGGGAATGTAGTTCCCTTATCAGGGATAGAATCCAGGCCCTCCTTCATTGCGAGCACATAGTCTTAACCACTGGACCATCGTGAAAGTCCCTCTTGTAGTCTCTCTCAAATCCCCAGATTCTCTAAAATTGTACTTTACTTTCACCTCCACCCAAGCAATACTGCTGTGACTTCCATGTCAGGATCTCAGATGGTGGGAATGAGAGTAAGGGCCCTATGTTGTTATGACTCAGTGGTACACCAGATATGTCCACACTGGCAAAAGAACTGACGTTTACTCAGGTGCTTTCTGGGCTCAGTGGCATTTGTAGACTGACTTGGTATCCTAACCAGGGTTTTCTACCATTACTGATACCTTCACTCCTATAGGGAAATGCCTTCAGAATTTAGAGATAACTTACATGTAGATTTTAAGAACAGAGCCTGTCTTGGGTTGGAAACTTCCTTTTGTTAGAGGGAAAGAACTGCTGCAAAGCAAGCAGCTTGAGCAGAAAGCATGTGCCCTATAAGTATAACCCCAGAAATTAGATTTTTCCCCTCAATGTCATCAGAGAATAATTTATGTGAATCATTCTTTGGGGAATGGTGAAATGTATAATTCAAACCTTTTTTTTTTTAACATAATGCCAACTCTGGGACCTTGAAAGGCATTGTCTCTCCATGTCCTCTCTTCTCAGCATGACTCCTTTAACCCTGGACACAGGGCTCAGACTGATACATTGACTACAAAGTACTGTTTCATAGTGAGTTAAGTGATCCAAGGTCACAGAGCTCATCAGCTGCTGAGCAGGGACTGTAATTCAGGTTTCCCTACTCCCAGGCCAGGGCTCTTTTCACTGCCTTCTGTGAATAAGATGTAATCTTGCATGAGGTGGTTACAGAAAGGAAAGGAGAACAAAGGTGTCCACACAAATTCCTGTAATATATGGCAGTGCTTAATAGATGACACCAAAGTGACACAAGCAGACCGTGTGGGAATCGGGGAGGAAAGGGGACTCCTTCCATTTGAGATGATTGTAGAAAACGGTTTCTGAATCTTGAGAATGGATGGGGTTTCCACAGGCAGAGATGGAGGAAGAGCATTCTAGGCAAAGAGCAGGACAGGGTGAGGCATGGAGGTGGGAAAGTGGAGGATATATTTTGAGGAACAGAAAGTACAGTTGGACTTGGTTGGATGATGTGTTAGGTATGTGCTGGAGATCAGAGCACGGGCTGGTGCTATAACAAAGTTGTATAGTATCTGAGAAGTTGGGTTTTCCAACAGAAAACTGTAGAATAATTTTTGAATAGAGGAATTGCTAACTTGGAGGTATGTTTTAGAAAGATTACATGGGCTGCAGTACTCAAAGAGGACCCAGAAGAAGGGAGGCTGGGGAACAGGAGCCCAGGTGAGAAGTGGGTTGGGAAGAAAGGCAGTGGCAATAAAAACAAGGAAAGATGTGAGACCCACTCAATGAGGACAGGGTTAGGAAGGAAAGGTCTGGGCATCAGGGGTGAATTCCATTTAACGTGTGCTGCCTTCAAGATGACCTCAAAGCATCCAGGTGGAAATCTCCAGAAGAAAATGGGATAGTTAGGTCTGAGGAGAGGGTCTGTTGTTGTTGGCATCAAAGCCCAGTGAATGGACGAGGCTACCAAAAGCAAAGTGTAGAACAGAGAGATGCATGCCACACTGAAGTCCTCTGTGGAGGGAGAGGAAGAACAGGCCTTGATGAGCAGGATAGAGAGATGACAGGGTCCTCTAGGGAGAGGGCGGAGAGAGTTTCAAGCACAGAGAGGTTGGATAAAGGAGTATCAAACCCATAGAAGATTCAAGGAAGATGAGAACTGAGAAAGAGCCATGGTTTGGCCTTTTATCTTCTTATTCCCCATCTCCACTAAGATATTCACATTCAACTGCTGCAAACCAAGCACAGAGTTGGATGCTCCAAACCTGCACTCTCTCCCCTTGCCTTCTCAGGAAGTAAGCATCTCCCACTTTCCGAGTCAGGACCATACACTTGTCATACTCCACCCAGCCTTCAGTTATCAAGTCCAGTCAATTTCACCTTTAGGATGTTTCTCGTGTACCTCCATTTTTCTCCACCTCCACTGCAATTTCTAAGGAGGATGCTCTACTAGGCAGCATTTTCAAACTTAATGATCAGCTTCCTATGGAACTATTTTATGAAACATACTTTGTGAAACTCTACAACGGTAGCTTTCAATTGAAATTAGGAGATGAATCATCATAATATAAGATATATACCTATAGAAAATAGATACTTCAGAGTACTGGACTCTTAGAAGCAGACAACTTCTATTTGGGTAGTCACAGAAGGCTCCCAGGGGAGATGGCATTTAAGATGGTCCCTAAGGTTGGACAGAAATCTAACCATGGGGATTATTTTTTAAAAAGGATATTCCAGATGGAGGGGACATAGATGAGGAAATATGTACAAGAGAGAGTGCTGATTTCAGTTTGGCTAGAGTAGGGACTGCTTTGGAAAAAAAATCAGTGGGTAGTAAAATGTGAGCCAGATTATATACAGCAGGCCTTAAATATCAGGCTAAGGAGTTTAGATGTTTAAGGAGGCATGAGGATTCATTTGTGAGTGAAGGGAGTGACTGGAGCTGGGGAAGGCCTTTCAAAGGTTATTGCAGAGCTAATCAAGGTGAGAAGTGTCTATATGAGGGTCTTGGTAGAGGGAATGAAGTAAAGAAACGCTGGTAGAGACATTGTGGAAGAAACATTTGGTGAAGAGGCAGAGAGGAGGGCAGATTCGAAGCCAACCTTTTACCTCTAAAATGTTAAGGTAAAGGCTTAGGGAGAGATGGGAGGACATGCCAGTAAAGACATGGGGAATCACAGAAGGAGAAGCAGAGTTGGAAGGTGAGAGGTTTCATTGCTGACTTATGGAGCCTGAAGTCAGGGAGAGTCATCTAGACAAGAGAGAGGTGTCCTGCTGCCAGGCAGAGTTGGGGTGGGGGCGGATCTGGCCGCTTAGTCAAGCTAAACAATTGAGTGTTCTTATCTGACAATTTCTGAGTAAAGCAGAGAGATTTTAGGTAATTTTAGAGGGTGGTAAAGTGTTTTTTAAGGTGTAGTAGAAGGCCTCTTTTGTGATGAAATATTTCGTATACTGTATACTTTTGACCCTTAAGTTAAAATTATATAAAATATGCTTTTGTGTTGTTGAATCAAGGCCTTTTCTCTGTTTTATACTTACAGTGCTTAATATCTCCTTTCACCATTCTTGCATAAATTTGACTCGTAGTTTATCATCTACATTCCTTCTTTCAGATTCTTTAGACTGTGATGCGTTCTCAAACACGTCTTCAAAGCAGTCTGAGTACACAAACAGTTTCATTTCTTAAAATATCCTTTAGAGTTGACTTATCCACATTTATCCACATTTGGAGGAGGAAACGGCAACCCACTCCAGGGTTCTTGCCTGGAGAATCCCAGGGATGGCGGAGCCTGGTGGGCTGCTTTCTATGGGGTTGCACAGAGTCGAACAGGACTGAAGTGACTTAGCATCCACATTTAATTTAATGTGATTTTAAAAAAGCAACTTACCTTCGTAAAGTCTTTCCAAAGTTTTGATGTAACTCTTAGAGAAATTATAACCTTTTAAAAAGAATCCACACTCATATTTTAGTTTGTTCAAAATCTGCTTGTGGCTGTTGTTTTTTAGTTGCTAACTCATGTCCTGTTCTTTTGACCTCGTGATCTGTAGTGTGCCAGGCTCCTCTGTCCCCAGCTATCTCCCAGAGTTTGCTCAGATTCATGTCCATCTAGTCTGTGATTCTATCTAATATTCTTGGATGATGTGATTTCAATAGCAATGACAGCTGCCATATGCAAGTATGGTAACAAATACAGTGGGATTCTTGGTGAGTCCACAATTCAGATGGTGGCGGCAGATGCAGACATTCCAGTAACCTGCTGACGGCAGCGAGTTGGTGAAGTGGTAGCCAGTTAGCAGAGTTTTATTGTAGTATTGTGTGTTAGCAGTGCAGCAACTTGGTTTGTTGATATGTCTCAGGATCCCTAATTTTTTGTGTCACATGGAAATGCTTTGTGGCAAAGTTGTTATCAATGAGCATGTTTTCCATTCTACTTTTTTTCCTACTAAACTTGACAACATTATCTTGCCCTTGAAAAGCAGACAGCATTTAATGAATACTGTTGTACTGACTCTCCAAATGTAAGGATTCTGTTCAGGGAAAGTGATACACAGAGAGAGTGTCTGAAGACAAACTAAGAAATAAAAACCGCAACTAAGAATACAGCAGATATCCTGACTGTCCATGAAGAATGCTATGCAAGACCCTGTTTTCAGGAGATGAAACTGAATCAGCAACGATAAGGATCTCTCTGGGGATGGAAGTTTGAACTTAGAAATTCATCTATGGCCCTAAGCCTTTCTCTTTATGAAGAAAACCAAAACACATGCAGGATTTGAGTTTCCTCCACTATTGTATGTATTTACCAGCTTGAAACTAAGAAGGCCCACCCTTTTTTCTCTTGATAACAATCTGCATTTTATAGGGTGCCCTTTGCATCTCCATGACATTTTGTAAAATTAAGCAAATAGAATAACTTTGTTACAAGAACAGATATAATTTTTTTCAAGTGTATTTATTTTTGGCTGTTCTGGGTCTTTATTGCTGAGCATGGGCTTTCTGTAGTTGCAATGAGAAGGGGCTGCTTTTCGTTACAGTGTGTGGGGCTCTCATTGTGGTGGCTTCTCTTGCTGCCAAGCATAGGCTCTAGGATGCCCCGGCTTCAGTAGCTGCAGCAGGTGGGCTCAGCAGTTGTGACTCACAGGCTCTAAAGTGTAAGCTCAGTAGTAGGGGCATAGTTGCCCCGTGGTAGGTGGGATCTTCCTAGACCAGGGATTGAACCTGTGTCCCTGAATTAACAGGCAGTTTCTTAATCACAGGACCACCAGGGAAACCCAGGCAATTGTAATTTATTCTTGGTAGCTTTTGTTTGTCACTTGGAAAAAATACATCTCTCAGGTGCAATAACATTAAATATTAAAATATGCTCTACTCTACCAAAAACCAATTTGACTTTACTATCTCTTTACCATACTCAATGAAATGGATATATTTTAGCTCTTATCTGCTCAGTGCTCCTAGGAATACAAAGCCCTCCTGGATCCTGATAAATGAGGTTGTTTTCTCATTTGTATTTTTTAAAAATGGAAAAATCAGGACTAGAATAAGGGAAGAAGAGCTATGAAGACTAACCTGAGTTCTCTGTTTAACTTTTCTTTATTGTGTTTTCTGAAACGTCAAAGGTAATACATGCTCATTTTGGAAAAAATTCCAACAATGCAGAAGGTAAAAGGTAAACACTCCTTCTCTAGGGTGATTTGCCACTATTAAATTTGCTTTGTGTTCTTTCTGTTTTCCTGAGCATTGCATATAGATGTGTGTGTGTGTGTGTGTGTGTGTGTGTTTCTGTGTGTGCATGCAGGCACGCTAAGTTGCTTCAGTTGTGTCTGACTCTTTGTGACCCTATGGACTGTAGCCCACCAGGCTCCTCTGTCCATGGGGATTCTCCAGACAAGAATACTGGAGTGGGTTGCCGTGGCCTCCTCCAGGGGATCTTCCCAACCTAGGGATTGAACCCAGGTCTCCCGCGTTGCAGGTGGATTCTTTACCTTCTGAGTCACCAGGGAAGCCCATATAAAAAATAAAAAACATACACACACATACAGACATAGCTGTTAACACAGATGAAGATTATATTAGGCACCCCGTCTGTATCATGCTTTTTGGGGGAGGCTCTAACTGGTAGATTAGATGGGGCACCCTACTGTGTCAGTGCACGCGGATCCTCAGTGGTAGCATAGGGTCCCAGAGGAGGGTCGCGCTTCTGGTTTTTCCTCTGTGGAGAGACAGGTCCCTGACTTTCTTGGCCCTGAAGACCTCACTGCCCTGTGCTGCTTCAGCTTGCTGTCCTCTGTGCCTCAGCTTCTCTCCTCACCTGCTCAGTTGCTTCCCCAAGTCGGGTTCTCTCAGCCCCAGGGGATCCTGGTCTTCCATCTAGGGACCTGAACCTCCATGTAGTCTGTAACTGGGGATGCTGAGATATCAAGACAGACCATTTCCCCAAAGGAAGTGAGAGAAGCTTAACCAATACTAGTCACTTTGGCACAACTCACGGTGTCTGGGGGCATGTCTGTCGATGTGAGCATGCATGTTGTTTTGGAGGGCAAAACCCTGGGGTTTTCTCCGAATATTTCTATTAGAGAAAAACACTGGGATTACATAAATTTTGGTGTGCATTTTTGGCTGGCAATTGGTTCATTGGTTTATAGACTAGCTTATTTAGGGCTAGAAAGGATGACATCACTTTAGGCTCTTGGTTTCTGTTTCATCATTCAGCTTTGCCTTAGCTTCTAGAAGTCAAAACTGATCATATGTGATTACCTTTGAATGGATGAGAGAAGGTGCGGACTCGGGGGTGATATCCTGGGCAGGCAGGATCCTCTCCCTCCTACCCACTGACCAGAATGACTTTGCTGGGGAGCACTGTGAGGCCTGGTATTTCAGCCAGGAATGGAACCTGTGGGGTGGGATGGAGGAAAACCCTGGACCAAAGGCTTGAATATTTTTATGTTGGTTTTCTTTTGGTTTTCTGAAAAGGTGTTAGAGATGCTATTCAGGTGCTCTCCCTGGCAGCACATATACTAAAATTGGAAAGATGATATTCAAGCTAAATGAAGAGGTAACTTGGAAAACTTCTTGATTTGAACATAAAATATCTTGGAAGTACTAAAAGTTTGAAATAAATGCCTAAAACTTTTCAAGGTAGTACATCTACCCCCACCGCTGACTCTCCATCACCACACATTGTGGATGGACAGCTCACAGGAGCTCACACACGCCTGGCTGCATAATGCTGGACTCTTAGAACCTGTCTGAGTTATTTCAAGTATCTCTTCTTAATCCCTTCAGTTACAGAGATGAGTTAAAAAAAAATATGTTAACCCATCTGGAGTAGCTCTAAACTGTTCACTGCAAAACAAAGATATCCTTCTTTAGCACTAGACCTTAACATTCTCCTTGTCCCCAAATTGCAATTTGATTTTAAGCAAGGGAGAGTGGGATCTAGTTCTTATTTATTTATTTATGTATTTATTTGGATATGCTGGATCTTAGTTGTGGCATGCAGGATCTTGATCTTTAGTTGCAGCATGCAAACTCAGTTGAGAATCTTTACTTGTAGCTTGTGAACTCTTAGTCTCAGGATATCTGATCTAGTTCCCTGACCAGGGATCACACCTGGGCTCCCTGCACTGGCAGCTTGGAGTCTTAGCCATTGGACCACCAGGGAAGTTCCAGATCTTGCATTCTTTCTATTTTACAACAAACAGTCATAGGTTGCAAAATTCTGCGAAAATAAAGACTAAGACTTCAAACACTGTATCACTGTGCCTGGCCCAGTGATGGGAATGCTCTGTGGAAGGAATATATTCAGAATGTATTGCACAGAGGGCAAAAAAAGAGGAGTGGATGGACCCCTGCAGCAAACCCCAGTGTGATGCAAGTACAAGAGATTCTGGATTGAGGGGTGTGGTGAATTTCCAAATCTCTCTACAGAAAATAAAAGAATTGGTTTTTCTAACTAGGCTCTCAGCTATGAAGGGAAGGAGCAAGAGGAGAAGGAAAGGAAATGGGGAGGAGAAGGAAGCAGAAGGATGAGGTGGGGTGTGGGCAGTGACTGTAGGAGGCCCCTGAGTCCTGGCAGGGAGTGAGTATTGATCTTGGAGGCCTCCAGGAAGCGTAATATGCATACTCACGGTTAATATATTTATTTATGATTTATACCCTGCTGACTTCCAGAAAGGTTTTAAGGTGGCTCACCTGCTAGTGAGCTAATGCTTCCTACACACACTGAGCAACGCTGAAAAATGAAAGGGCAGAAACTCTGTGACTCATCACCCGACTGTTTAAGTGAGCTGTGAGCGAAGAGGGAGGCTGTTTCTTCTGAATGAGGTGCCCACAATGCTGTCAACACTGCTGGTAGGAATCCTGATAAGACAGGCTCATTTAGTTGATGTCACCAGGAAATCACTGAACTTCTCAGATTACTGAAGCTTCTCCCTTTTAGAAGTTGGTCTTTTAGAACTTAAATATTTTATATGGAAGCTTCTGTCTAATGAAGATTATATGCTTCTTTCTCTTCAGAGATGCTTGATGGCTGATTGAAAAAAATTCTTTGAGAAGGAAGTGCCAGACTTTTCTCCTCTAGATCTATGTTTGATTTTTTAATAACAGTTTTATTGAGGTATAATTCACATGTCATGAAATTCACTTTTTAAGTATATAATTCCATGGTTTTTCATATTAATATATTCTCAGAACTATGCAATCATAACCATTGTCTGGTTTTAGAACATTTTTATCACTCCAGAAAGAAGCCACACACCCATTAGCACCCATTTCCATCACACTCTCCAGCCCCTAGCAGCTGGTAGGCTACTTTCTGTCTTCTGTATTTGCCTGTTCTGGAAATTTCATATAAACGGCACCATCCAATACATGGCCCTTTGTGTCTTGCTTCTTTCACCTAGCATAATATCTTCAAGATTCATCCATGTTGTAGCTTGTATCAGTACTTCATTCCTATTTTTGGCTGAGTAACATTCCATTGTATGGATAAACTACATTTTGTTGACCTGTTCATTAGTTGATAGATATTTGGGCTATTTCCACTTTTTGGTTTTTATCACTAATGCTGCAGCGAGCATTCATGTATAAGATGTTATGTGGATGTGTGTGTTCAGCTTTCTTGGTTCTGTATCTGTGAGTGAATACAGATTAGAATGTAACCTAACTTTTCTTCTGGTGGAAAGCTCTCGTTCTAATAATCATGGTGCTGTGTTGGGACCCTTGGACATGGGTTGGCTCCTCTCGGCCGCCGCCCCTGACCTCAGACGTAGGGCCGAGAGGAGCTACCCCATGTCCGAGGTAAGGAGCAGTGGCCGCCCTTTGCTGGAGCAGCCGTGAAGAGATACCCCACGACCAAGGTAAGAGAAACCCAAGTAAGATGGTAGGCACTGAGAGAGGGCATCAGAGGGCAGGCAGACTGAAACCACAATCACAGACATCAGGCCAGTCTGATCACACGGACCACAACCTTGTCTAACTCATGAAACTAAGCTATGACGTGTGGGGCCACCCAAGACGGCCAGCTCATGGTGGAGAGGTCTGGCAGAATATGGTCCACTGGAGAAGGGAATGGCAAACCACTTCAGTATTCTTTCCTTGAGAACTCCATGAACAGTATGAAAAGGCAAAAAGTTAGGACACTGAAAGATGAACTCCCCAGGTCAGTAGATGCCTAATATGCTACTGGAGATCAGTGGAGAAATAACTCTAGAAAGAATGAAGGGATGGAGGCAAAGAAAAACAACACTCAGTTGTGGATGGGACTGGTGACAGAAGCAAGGTCCAATGCTGTAAAGAGCAATTGCATAGGAACCTGGAATGTTGGGTCCATGAATCAAGGAAAATTGGAAGTGGTCAAACAGGAGATGACAAGAGTGAACATCGACATTCTAGGAATCAGCAAACTAAAATGGACTGGAATGGGTGAATTTAACTCAGATGACCATTATATCTACTACTGTGGGCAGTACTGCTACTACCTTAGAAGAAATGGAGTAGCCATAATAATCAACAAAAAAGTTCGAAATGCAGTACCTGGATGCAATCTCAAAAACGACAGAATGATCTCTGTTCGTTTTAAAGGAAAACCATTCAATATTACGGTCATCCAAGTCTATACCCCAACCAGTAATGCTGAAAAAGCTGAAGTTGAACAGTTCTATGAAGACCTACAAGACCCACTAGAACTAACACCCCAAAATGATGTTCTTTTCATTATAGGGGACTGGAATGCAAAAGTAGCAAGTCAAGAAACAGTGTAACAGGCAAATTTGGCCTTGGAGTACAGAATGAAGCAGGGCAAAGGCTTAATAGAGTTCTGCCAAAAGAACACACTGGTCATAGCAAACACCCTCTTCATGTCTCAAGACTCTACACATGGACATCCCCAGATGGTCAACACCGAAGTCAGATTGATTATATTCTTTGCAGCCAAAGATGGAGAAGCTCTACACAGTCAGCAGAAACAGGACTGGGAGCTGACTGTGGCTCGTATCATGAACTCTTATTGCCAAATTCAGACTGAAATTGAAGAAAGTAGAGAAAACCACTAGACCATTCAGGTATGACCTATATCACATCCCTTATGACTGTACAGTGGAAGTGAGAAATAGATTTAAGGGACTAGATCTGATAGAATGCCTGATGAACTATGGACGGAAGTTCGTGACATTGTACAGGAGACAGGAATCGAGACCATCCCCACAGAAAAGAAATGCAAAAAGGCAAAATGGCTGTCTGAGGAGGCCTTACAAATAGCTGTGAAAAGAAAAGAAGCGAAAAACAAAGGAGAAAAGGAAAGATATACCCATTTGAATGCAGAGTTCCAAAGAATAGCAAGGAGAAATAAGAAAGCCTTCCTCAGCAATCAATGCAAAGAAATAGAGGAAAACAACAGAATGGGAAAGACTAGAGATCTCTTCAAGAAAATTAGAGACACCAAGGGAACATTTCATGCAAAGATGGGCTCAATAAAGGACAGAAATGGTAGGGACCTAACAGAAGCAGAAGATATAAAGAAGAGGTGGCAAGAATACATGGAAGAACTGTACAAAAAAGATCTTCACGACCAAGATAATCACGATGGTGTGATCACTCATCTAGAGCCAGACATCCTGGAATGTGAAGTCAAGTGGGCCTTAGAAAGCAATACTACGAACAAAGCTAGTGGAGGTGATGGAATTCCAGTTGAGCTATTTCAAATCCTGAAGATGATGCTGTGAAAGTGCTGCACTCAATATGCCAGCAAATTTGGAAAACTCAGCATTGGCCATAGAACTGGAAAAGGTCAGTTTCCATTCCAGTCCTAAAGTAGGTCAATGCTGAAGAATGCTCAAACTACTACACAGTTGCACTCATCTCACATGCTAGTAAAGTAATGCTTAAAATTCTCCAAGCCAGGCTTCAGCAACATGTGAACTGTGGACTTCCATATGTTCAAGCTGGTTTTAGAAAAGGCAGAGGAACCAGAGATCAAATTGCCAACATCTGCTTGGATCATCGAAAAAGCAAGAGAATTCCAGAGAACATCTTTTTCTGCTTTATTGACTATGCCAAAGCCTGTGTAGATCACAATAAACTGTGGAAAATTCTGAAAGAGATGGGAATACCAGACCACCTGACCTGCCTCTTGAGAAACCTGTATGCAGGTCAGGAAGCAACAGTTAGAACTGGATATGGAACAATAGACTGGTTCCAAATAGGAAAAGGAGTACGTCAAGGCTGTATATTGTCCCCCTGCTTATTTAACTTATACACAGAGTACATCATGAGAAACGCTGGGCTGGAAGAAGCACAAGCTGGAATCAAGATTGCTGGGAGAAATATCAATAATCTCAGATATACAGATGACACCACTCTAATGGCAGAAAGTGAAGAACTAAAGAGCCTCTTGATGAAAGTGAGAGGAGAGTGAAAAAGCTGGCTTAAAGCTCAACATTCAGAAAACGAAGATCATGACATCTGGTCCCATCACTTCATGGCAAATAGATGGGGAAACAGTGGAAACAATGTCAGACTTTATTTTTCTGGGCTCCAAAATCACTGCAGATTGTGATTGCAGCCGTGAAATTAAAAGATGCTTTCTCCTTGGAAGGACAGTTATGACCAACCTAGGCAGCATATTCAAAAGCAGAGACATTACTTTGCCAACAAAGGTCCGTCTAGTCAAGGCTATGGTTTTTCCAGTAGTCATGTATGGATCTGAGAGTTGGACTGTAAAGAAAGCTGAGCTCAGAAGAATTGATGCTTTTGAACTGTGGTGTTGGAGAAGACTCTTGAGAGTCCCTTGGACTGCAAGGAGATCCAACCAGTCCAATCCTAAAGGAGATCAGTCCTGGGTGTTCATTGGAAGGAATGATGTTGAAGCTGGAACTCCAATACTTTGGCCACCTGATGCGAAGAGCTGACTCATTTGAAAAGACACTGATACTGGGAAAGATTGAGGGCAGGAGGAGAAGGGGACGACAGAGCATGAGATGGTTGGATGGCATCACCAACTCAATGGACACTGGTTTGTGTGGACTCCGGGAGTTGGTGATGGACAGGGAGCTGGCGTGCTGTGTTCATGGGGTCGCAAAGAGTCAGACATGACTGAGCAACTGAACTGAACTATGCTAGGATCCAGGCCCTCAGAAGTTAATGAATATGATGGGTTTTTTGTCTTGAACTCCAAGTCCCCATATGGCTGAGCTTTTAAAATTTGTATGTCTTTTTTCCTTTTTCTTTTTATAATTTATCAGATTCTTTCAGTTAGTCAGCTATCACTCTGCTTTTGATGGTGAACCTGTTTCCTGGAGAACCCAAATCTTCAGTGTGGGATTTTGAGCTCCTGAGAGGTCCACCTATTGCAACTGTATTTAAATCAAGAGTTAAGGGACTTTAAGAATATGAGGGCCATGGAGCAGATTCAAATCTAATTTCAAGACCTGCAGCTCTATCCAGTCATTGCAACTGTATCTAAACCAAGAGTTAAGGGACTCTAAGAATATAAGGGCCATGGAGCAGATTCAAATCTAATTTCAAAACCTGCAGCTATATCCAGTCATTTCATAACTTGGAGGATAGTCACCCCAACCTATCCACAGATCTGTAGTTATAAGATTTAAATGTCATTTCTGTATGCCACAGGGTTTTAGAGTGGCTTGTTAACAACATTATTGAGGCAATGTGTTTTGTGTGTGTGTTCAGTCGTATCTGACTCTTTGCGACCCCATGGATTGCAGCTGGCTAGGCTCCTCTGTCGGAGAAGGCGATGGCATCCCACTCCAGTACTCTTGCCTGGAAAATCCCATGGACAGCGGAGCCTGGTAGGCTGCAGTCCATGGGGTCACTAAGAGTCGGACACGGCTGAGCGACTTCACTTTCACTTTTCACTTTCATGTATTGGAGAAAGAAATGGCAACCCACTCCAGTGTTCTTGCCTGGAGAATCCCAGGGGCAGGGGAGCCTGGTGGGTTGCAGTCTCTGGGGTCACACAGAGTCGGACACGACTGAAGCGACTTAGGTTAGGCTCCTCTGTCCGTGGAATTTTCAGACAAGAATACTGGAGTGAGTTGCCATTTCCTCTTCAGGGATCTTCCTGACCCAGGGATTGAGCTTCTGTCTCCTTCATCTCCTACATTGACAGGTGGATTCTTTTACCACCAAGCCACTTGGGAAGCCCCACTGATGCACTAGCTGACAAATATAGCTACTGTGAAGTCATTAAAAATCATATTTTGGAATTTTTAAAAATAATTTGAGACAAAGTTTATAATATAATGCTAAATTGAAATTATGGTGTAATTATAAAATTATAATATAATTGAATTTATGAGATGTTAACTAAAAATCTCAGGATAGAAAGTTACTTTTAAAATGGCATTTAAAATATTTTTATACAGTATATACATTGTCAAAGGAATAAAATAACCAACATGTTAATAATGACCATTTCTGATTTATATAGTCATGCTCAATTTTAGCTTTTTATTGTCTGTCTTGAAATAGGAGCTCAATTAATATTGGCTAAATAAAATTTTAATAAATAAATTTCCATATTTAAAAAAGGAGAGTAAATAGGCTCTGAGTAAAAGATTGAGGTGCTTTCCTAAGAAACATAACACAAACATAAACTTTAGTGTTAACTTAATTTTAAAACATCTCTCTGGGCCTTTACTTCTGTATTCTCAGCCATGTTTAGGACATTTAGAGTAGTCAAGGATGAGACTTCCATTTAAAGTGTTATTATAAAGGCTCTGCCTTTTGGTAACAGGAATTAAAATGTTACTTTTGCTAGCATATAGGAAAATTTATTTAAGGACTACTGAACTGATTCTAGTCCTAAACCTTTTCACAGAGCTGTCATTTGGAAGGAAGGGACCCTCAGAGGAGCCCCGAATCCTTGGCTGCCATTTGCAAAGCACAGGTTAAGAGGCCTCTGTATCGCTTTGGATTAGGTTATCACAAAGGCTCAAATAACTAGAGTTTAAACAGAACAGAAATTTACTTTTTTGCTCATGTGAAAAAAGTCCATTAGTAGGTATACAAGAGCTACATAGTGGTCCCACAATCATCAGGAACCTAGGCTCCTTCCGTCTGTGTGTTTGCTCACTTTTAACACGTGGCTCTCATCCTCAGACTCACTCATTGCAGTATGGCCACTTGAGTAGCCTCTATCATGTCCATTTTCTAGGCAGCAGGAAGAAGGAAGGGCAAGGACAAAAATGGTGCACCCCCGTCTGAGTTAGCCCGTTTGTAAGTAGCTTTCCTGAAGTTTTGCCCAGTGACATTCTCTTATATCTCATTGGCCTCCTCGCTTCAAGGGAAGCTGGGAAATGCTAGTTTTAAAGCTGGATATAGCCAGGGTTCTGCTAGTATGGAAGAAAGAAGGAAAGGAAGAGGAGGGGAAAGACATAAGTAGGCCATCCAGTCTCTGCCCTGGCCTCCTAGGAGCTCATGGTTTAGGACAGGCAAGACAAAGGCAGGTCATCACACAGTGTCACTCACAGAGCTGTGCAGAACTTTACAGCTGTCTGTCCCTGATCACTTCAAAGTGTGTAGGTGCAGATTGTTGAAAAGGACGATTTTTGGTAATGGTTAAACTGTCTATCTCATTTCTTCAGTGGGAGGATTAGAGGACTTTCTGGAGGATCCAGGATTTCAAAAGGATGTCGAAACAGTGCTATGAGCAGAGATCTTCTTTGGGTGTTTTGGGAATGGTTGGTCTAGAGCCATCTGTTGTAGTCACTCTCTCTCCTTGGTTTCTGTTTGTGTCCTCATGAGTGCTGTTGGTCACGGTGCTCAGGGCCATGTTGAGAGATTCAGAGTATAGTTAGCTGCCGAGGAAGGAAAGAAGCTTCTTGATTTCCATGAGAATGTCAAACCTGAACTAGACTCCCGTTATTAGCTATTATTGATTGACTTCTCTTTGCCCCTAGAATCTTGCTTCCTGTTCCCTCTTTTTGAGTACTTACAATGGACTATATATTCTTGTAGAAAGTCATTATTCAATTTAACAACCGATAGTACTAATGATCTATCTCATGCTAATGGACTGTAAAGGAAATGCAGATCTTCCTGTTTTCTTTCTCCTCAACTAAAAATGCTGAGTTTTTTGTTTTTTTTTTTTAAGAACAAGCTGTAAAATAAGCAAATTGAATCTGAAAGTCTATTTGAGTTTCTTTCTGAAAGTGTCACTTTAAGTAATCTAAAGGCATTATTTGAGTCTGATTCACAAATCTGTCTTGGAATTCATTGGGAATTTAATGTCTGATAGAGTGAACAGATTAGCAAATGTCTATACTTGTTTTGAGCTTTGTGACATTCCAGGACCTCATTCAAGTCACTTATTAGGGGTTGGGAACAAATAGTCTTTTCCGATACAGAGGTTTTATGAGTCTAGGGTATTTATTTATTTGGCTGTGCTGGGTCTTAGTTTCGGCATGCAGGATCTTTTTAGTTGCAGCATGTGAACTCTTGCTTGTGGCATGTGGGATCTAGGTTTCCAGCCCTGGATCAAACCAGAGTCCCTTGCTTTGCAAGCTTGGGGTCTTAGCCACTGGACCACCAGGGAAGTCCTTTAAGGTTTTGTTTTTTTTCAAATATCGACTTGATCCAATCACAATGTTTATTCTGAAACAACCCTGTGATTGCTGAAGTGGTAGGATAATGCTACTGCCCACCGTTAACAGCGTGTCTACTTACACAAACTTAGGCTTGGTCATGATTATTTAAAAGAATATTTAAGAATCTCCAAATACCATCCAAATATATTAAAAGGGAAAATGTATCTTCCAACTTTGAAAGCTGTTTAATTTGGGTACTTGGGAGAATTTGATTCATTATTTAAAGAATTTCTTTGAATCTGGCCATTCCTATTTCCTGAGTGGTTTCCACTTCTGTCTCCTGGGGACTGTGAGCTCACTATTCTCTCCCCTCCTGTTGCCAACAACTTTTCTGTCATATGAACATAAGCATGTTCAAGTCTGTTCCATCCTTAAAGTAACCTCTTCCTTTAGCTTATCTTTCCTCTTTTTAAAATATGAAGTTCTCAAAACAAAAATAAGCTACAAAAGCACTCTGCTCACTGGTTTACTTCCTAAATGTAAATGTCGTAAATCACACGTAAATTTACACGACGCGTGTAAATCACACGTAAATGTCCTACTCTCTGACTTCTGCTTTTCTGCTTTACTGATATTTGTCCAAACGTCAACTAAAGCCAACAGTTAAAACTAATAGTTGCCAGATCCCAGTGGCTCTGTCCCTGCCTCTGGCCTGTTGGTCCTCTCGTCGCCCTGAATTCGGGTAACAGACTCTTCCTCTGTGAGACTCTCTGTGCCCTCAGTGTCCACCCTGTCATAGCCTTCTGGCTCTCCTTGGACATTTCTGACTTTCATTTTGTGTCTTTAGTGACTTTCCTCTGCCTGTGCTTTAAATTCTGAGTGACATCAGATAAACCACTTTATTCTTTTTAATCCGTGAAAAGTAGAGGGGTTGAAATGGATAATCTCTAAATTCCTTTCAAGCCAGTATCCTTTTAGTCATATTGTCAGGAGTTAGAATTCACTGAAACCCTCTTGTGTTTCATGTACAAAGACGTGTAATGAGAGATGATTAACATTTGGGCTGCAGTTTTGCAAAGGCATATTGTTGGCTGCTGCTTTTTCGGAGAAATCATGAATGCTGAAAACCAGTACGGCATCATTCAGCAGTTGATCTCCGAGTGGGAGACTGACTAACGTGATTTGTGGTTTCAGCATAACTGCACAACTGACCATTCATGTAGGACTTCAGTGCTGTGACTGTGAGGAAGGGTGGCGTGAATGAGGCTCTTTGGCCACCATGGCCTTCGGACATGACCACACACTGTGCATGGGTTCAGTCTTAGAGAGCTGGAAACCACTGTCATACAGCTGTTCCTCCTGTGGCCATCGCGTTTGACTAAACGTGGCAACTGTTGGCCTTTTTCAGTAGCATTTAATTAAATGGTGCCTAGTTTTCAATAGTAATTTAGTTATGTATACTACTACCCACGATTTCAGATTATGTGTCGAGGGCAGGATTCAATATGATAGATGGGTAAAAGTTTAAGGGTATTTGATGGATGCATCAAATAGGGGGAAGGGTGCAGATACTGCAGGGTAGAGAAAAGTAAATAAGAGGGAGAGTTTGATAGGTTGCTAAAGTTTGTCTACCTTGAGGTGGTACTTGCAGATGCTCTTATTTGTGAGTGTACAGTGTTCCTTCAATAAGTGTTTAATTTTACAATAAAACTCTGTGTCCTGAGTACTCAAGGCTGAGTCATATTTGTGTGATTTGGGAGTAAGGGTTATACTTTAACTTTCTGAGGTGCTCAGAACTGAGAAATAAGGACATTAAAACCCAAAGATGTAGCATTTTAAGTGGATTATGGGTTGGCAGGAGAGACCATCTAATAATACCATCATTAGATTAGATTAAGTTCTTAATTAGACAAGGATACAAATATATTGGTAGGTCATCCACTAAGCCATTCTGCACAGATGTTGCCTTGGCTATAACAGTAACCCCACTGAGGCCATAGCCAACAAGATTGTGGACATGTTGCACCATTGATACGGTGGACAGGGACCTGCATCATTTACTGAGTATAAACCGGGGCACCCTGTTAGCTTCTGCGCCAGGGCCCATCCCTGTGCTGTCCTGTATGGGAGGCACAGGGCCGCTGCCCCTTGGCACCCCTGAATGGGAGCCTTAGAATACCAGATGGGCACCCAGTGGCAGATCTGGTAATTATATTAGCTGTATCTGTATAGTGATGGTGCTGGCATTTTGCCTCACCTTTCAGAGCAAAGGACATCCAGCAACACTCCCCTGGGAAGCCGATTAACTTCTGTGACTCACTGCTTTTCCATCTCATTTATGATTCATGACCTGGGCTATATTTTTAGCTTGTATTTATTTGGGTCTGTGAAGTGGGCTGGTCGGAAGTGTTGTTTGGAAACTTATGGAAGCATGAGGAGAAACTGACATCACACCGGATTGTTGTTGTTGTTGTTCAGTCCCTCAGTCATGTCCGACTCTTTGCGACCCCATGGACTGCAGCACGCCAGGCTTCCCTGTCCATCACCGAATCCCGGAGCTTGCTCAAACTCATGCCCATCAAGTTGGTGATGCCATCCAACCATCTCATCCTCTGTCGTCCCCTTCTCCTCCTGCTTCCATCTTTCCCAGCATCAGGGTCTTTTCCAATGAGTCAGTTCTTCTCATCAGGTGGCCAAAGTATTGGAGTTTCAGCTTCAGCATTAGTCCTTCCAATGAATATTCTGAACTGATTTCCTTTAGGATTGACTGGTTTAATCTCCTTGCAGTTCAAGGCACTCTCAAGAGTCTTTTCCAACACCATAGTTCAAAAACATCAATTCTTTGGTATTCAGCTTTCCTTATGGTTCAACTCTCACATCCATACTTCCCTGGTGGCTCAGATGGTAAAGCATCTGCCTACAATGCGGGGGACCTGGGTTTGATCCCTGGGTCAGGAAGATCCTCTGGAGAAGGAAATGGCAACCCAGTTCAGTACTCTTGCCTGGAAAATCCCATGGACAGAAGAGCCTGGTTGGCCACAGTTCATGGGATTGCAAAGAGTTGGACACAGCTGAGCGACTTCACGTCACTTCACTCACATCTATACATGACTACTAGAAAAACCATAGCTTTGACTAGATGGACCGTTGTTGGCAAACTAATGTCTCTGTTTTTTAATACACTGCCTGGGATTGTCATAGCTTTTCTTCCAAGGAGCAAGCATCTTTTAATTTCATGGCTACAGTCACCATCTGCAGTGATTTTGGAGCCCAAGAAAATAAAGTCTGTCACATGCATCAGGTGGCTTGAAACTTGGTTATAATCATCAGACATCCTGTGACCGTTTATCCAGAGCCTGCTGCACCCCATGTATTGTATGGGGCTCTAAGAATGCCAGGTAAATGGACCCAGGTGCTAGCCACCAAGAGCGTATTGAGTTACGCAGGCAGGCAGTGAACTAGATAACTAATATACTGTATCTATCCCCGCCTGTCTGTGCCTATCCACGCCTCCAGCCGTATCTCTGGATCTTAGTCATATTGAATGCTTTTGGAGCACCTCTTATTCTTGCCCTTTCCCTCTGGCACATGCTCTACCTGTTGCCTGAAAATCCCTTCCCCATCCTTTCCTTAGTTGCCCATCATGACTCACACCATATCTCTTCTTCTAAAAAATCTCCCCTGATTCCCTGAGCCTGGGTTGGAGCCCCTCCTACATACTCCCATAGCACCTTACATCCTAGTGTTTATCACACTCTATGAAGAGTGCTCTTAATTGAGGTCCCGTCATAGTAGTTGAGGCTTATTCAACTACTCCCCAACTAGGAGGCAAATGAAACTGCAGAGGAGGGTGAGGAACACTGTCATCCCGGGAGAGCCACTGCCTGTTACTGAGCCCTTCTCATGCTCCGTCACTAGCCCAGCACCACACCTGCATCACCTTATTTGAGCTTCATAATAACCTTATGTAACAGGTAAGTTATTGGCCCAGTTTTCTAGATGAGGAAACTGAGGCCTTAGATGCAAGCTATTTGCTCACAGTGTCACAGATAGTTGCAGCTACATGCACAGCTGAGTTTCAGACCTGGCCTGCCTGATTCCCAGAGCCCGTGTCCTAGACTCTATGGTCTGTTCCTTTTCCCCGTTCATAGTTACCATAAAGGTCAGGGTAGACTAAGTCATTCTATGGTAATAAGCAATCCAAGCATCTCAGCAGCTGAGTCAAAGAAAGGTTTATTTGTCAGTAATATCATGTGTCCGCGGCAAAGTGGCTCGAGTCTCTTACTCTGTGTTCTCCCTCAGAACCTGGGCTAATTGAAACAGAGGAAATTTGAGAAAAATCACTCCCAAAGCATAGTCTGCTTGCATAGATTCACTAAATCAGGAGCTGCGCCAGCTTCCAAGGGGCAAGAGAAGTGCCATCTATTCTGGGGCGGCCAGGTGAACACTGGAAATATTCGTGGAAATGCACTAACAGCTCTCACATAAACACAGAAAAGAACGGAAGGAAGGAAGGAAGGATAAAAAGAAAGCAAAAGGGAATGATAGTGTCTGGAAAAATGAGGACCTTCCAGGGAATAGGATGAAGCTTGCCTTTTTAAACACAGATCTCTAGTTAAATGGCTGTTGGGATCAGTTATTCAGTTTGTTCCTCCTGGAAGCAGCACTGCTAAGGCTGTTCTCTTCTAAACATATTAATACCTTGACACAACTTGGGATTTCACTGGATCCATCAGAAGAGAGTAGTTGATTGCTATTTCAAAGGCAATATAATCTGAGTAGGGCCAGTATTTCAATTCTTATTTTCATTAATGGAGACCAGTCCACCAAAATAGATACCGTCTTTAGGAACAACAGAAAATAGCATTCTTGAATTCCTAGAATTATACTTACACAATGATAAAACTT
The DNA here is from genome assembly GCA_006408695.1 of Aepyceros melampus. Taxonomy (NCBI): domain Eukaryota; kingdom Metazoa; phylum Chordata; class Mammalia; order Artiodactyla; family Bovidae; genus Aepyceros; species Aepyceros melampus. The sequence continues at coordinate 182,653 of SJXQ01010921.1, read as the reverse complement.
TCTTAAGAGTTTCTTAGAAGTCTGGGTTATGGGGCATTTGTTCTTCCCCACAAAGGACTCAGCATGAAGCTATTGGTTACGGCTTTTGAATCTCGACAGTATTAAAATTGAATATAAGATAAGAGGTCCCCAAAGAGTTTCTGCCAAGAGCACATTAAGAATATTTTGTATGGAGATTTCACCTTTGTACAATGCAATTTTTGTTCCTCCAAAGCACAAAGGGTGATCAACTGTGTGGAACTGACTGTTTTAGGTGGTGGTTACAGCAATCACTCTTAAGTTCCTATAATTTATTATAGAATATAAAAACACCTGTCACCTACAGAAGATGCCTGTCTTTCCCACTCTTTCTCTTCATGCAGCAGCAAGAATAATAATACCTATATATTAAAAAGAGAAAAGTATTTTAAAAGTTTATACGTATATTGTTCTTGTTGTTCGGTCGTTAAGTTGTGTCCGACTCTTTGTGACCCCATGGACTGCAGCAAGTCAGCCCCCTCTGACCTCCACTATCTCCTGGAATTTGCTTAAGCTTATATCCACTGTGTTGGTAAAGATATCTACTCATCTCGTCCTCTGCCACCCCCTTCTTCTTTTGCCTTCAATCCTTCCAAGCATCAGGGTCTTTTCTAATGAATTGGTTCTTTGCATCAGGTGGCCAAAGTATTGGAGCTTCAGCTTCAGCATCAGTCCTTCCATTGAACATTCAGGGTTGATTTCCTTTAGGACTGATTGGTTTAATCTCTTTGCAGTCCCAGTTCAGTTCAGTCGCTCAGTCGTGTCTAACTCTTTCGACCCCATGAATTGCAGCACGCCAGGCCTCCCTGTCCATCACCATCTCCCGGAGTTCACTCAGACTCACGTTCATCGAGTCTGTGATGCCATCCAGCCATCTCATCCTCTGTCGTCCCCTTCTCCTCCTGCCCCCAATCCTTCCCAGCATCAGAGTCTCTTCCAATAAGTCAACTCTTCGCATGAGGTGGCCAAAGTCCTTTGCAGTCCCAGGGACTCTCAAGAGTCTTCTCCAACACCATAGTTCGAAAGTGTCGATTCTTTGGTGCTCAGCCTTTTCTCTCTCTCTTTCTATATGTATAATGGCTGTTTGGGCAGGTGAATAGAGGAGAGATACAATGCAGTATCATCAGTCCAGATGTTTTCAGATCCCTGAATTCATTTTCATTTTACAAATGTCCCTGGACTCTACCCAGGTGGAGCCTGGATCACTGCAGGGAAGTAAGCATCATAGGAAGTCTTCTCTTACCTGATGCAAGTACTGTGGGGGAACTGCTATCAGCAGATGCCTCATCAATAGGATGAAGCACATCCTACTTGTTATATTAGTGATCAAAATCACTGTGTAGTAGCTTGTATCTTTTATAGATGTAGAGCTTTGAGACTCAACTTTTCCAGGTCAGGGAGATGATGTGAAACAGCGTAGCTGTAAGCAGCAATAGATCTGTGTTCTCTGTGAACCAGCCCTGTGACCCTTGAGCAGAACACTAAACCCCGGAGAATCAATTTCTTATCTGTAAAAAGAGGTACTTACTATATACCTCTTTAGGTTCTGTGACAGTTTCACTGTGAGGATCAAATGAGATAACACTTGTGAAAACAGACAGTGTAAATTGCTGTTCATACAAAAGCACATGATCACATAGGATGTGATTTACCTGGCTGGGCCCAGCAGCAGAGAGAGCCAATCATGTCTCCCAAGAAATGAGTATACAGTTATTCCTGAGAATATATATTCCTGAGAGCATATATCCACATGCTCTCAGTGCGGTTTTTGCCTCAGGGATGACCTCAAGCAGAGTACTGTGTCTGTGCTCAGGTCTGTAGGCAGATATGAAACCACTCTCAGTTCAAAAAAATGCCCATGTGTAAGGGATTTTCAATGTGAGTAGGACTGTTGGTATGAGATACTGCACAGTTGCCTGGTGTGGGGTACAGATGGTTGTCATACTTTTCTTGCCCACAGACAAACAGCACTGTTTTTCAAATGAATTGAAAGTTTTCTTTTGATGCTTATAGGCAGTTTATATCCTAAAATATTGGAGTGTCAACAGAGTGCCAACCAGACCAAGATCTTTATTGTTTACCTGGGCTTCTGGCCCTCAAGACTTTCTGTCTGAAGGATCCAGGTTGCCCATTGTCAAATAGAAATGCTTCTTCTGAATAAACTTAAAAATGCCCTTATTAATTCTAAAAATCTCCAGGAGATTATATTTAAGATGTTGTCAGTTCTGCTTGCCTTAGCGGGACTAGGAATGGAATTTTAAAATATAGATGCCTCTTCATTTGCTGCTGGTGAAGGCATCTACTTAGCAGGGGAAGAGCATCCATGAGATCTGGGCCAGACTGATAGGGTTAGCTCCCTTCACAGCCCTGCTTTGCCTTGGACAGGAACCCTGGAAATAGAGAGAACCCTGGAGAACCCTTCCTTCTTTTGGAAGGACCAGCAGAATGCACAGCTTACTTTAGAAGATTCCATCTTTGTAAATATTAAGGACTCAGAGTGTTGAAATTCCCTAGTTGCAAAGACCCCAGTGGGAATGAGTGATCAAATTCAGATTTTCAGGCTTTTGAACCTGGAGCAGAAGGAGTTTCCATCAGGGTAGATGTTTGGATTTGAAAGCCCTGTTCAGTTTAGTTAACTGAAGTTTTCTTTGAGGGACTACTCTATACCAGACAGTATTCTAGTTGTTGGGGACAGAGCAGTCCTGTTGTCTGCTACTAATCTTCTAGTGGGGGAGACAGACTGTCAACAAACATTATTGTAAGCAGTAAATACTCTGAAGAAAAGCGAATACAAGAGGACAGAGAGTGGTGGAGAGCAGAAGGTGTCCGCAGCCCTGTGCTCTTGGTGGGAAGTTTCAAAGGTGCTGTAAGGTCATCTAAGAAATCAGTCATGTCTGACTCTTTGAGACCCCATGGTCTATACAGTCCATGGAATTCTCCAGGTCAGAATAATGGAGTGGGTAGCCTTTCCCTTCTCCAGGGGGTCTTCCTAACCCAGGAATTGAACCCAGGTCTCTCACATTGCAGGCACATTCTTTACTAGCTGAGCCACAAGGGAAGCCCAAGAATACTGGAGTGGGTAGCCTATCCCTTCTCCAGCAGATCTTCCTGACCCAGGCATCAAACCAGGGTCTCCTGCATTGCAGGCGGATTCTTTACCAACTGAGTTATCAGGGAAGCCCATCTAAGAAAAGGCGGTGTTAATAGATTCTCAGACAAAAAACAAACTTATGGTTCCCAAAGGGGAAAGGGTTGGGGGGGATCAATTGGGAATGTGGAAATAATTGATACACATCACTCTATATAAAGTCTTCCCTGGTGGCTCAGACAGTAAAGTGTCTGTCTACAATGCAGGAGACCTGGGTTCGATCCCTGGGTTGGGAAGATTCCCTGGAGAAGGAAATGGCAACCCACTCCAGTACTCTTGCCTGAAAAATCCCTTGGGCAGAGGAGCCATGGGGTTGCAAAGAGTCGGACATGACTGAGCGACTTCACTTTCACTATATAAAGTGGATAAACAAGAATTTACTGTGTAGCATCGGGAAGTAACTATATTCAATATAATGTTATCATGTAATAACCAATAATGGAAAAGAATCTGAAGCTATATACTTGAAACTAACAAAATATTGTAAATCAACCATAGTTCAATTTTTTTAAAAAAGAAGAAAGGCAGTGTTTGCCAGGACCACTTGGGCCTCTTCCCTTGAGGCTTGTCTCACTGAATTGCCTCTAAACTTGCTCCCCATTCTAGAGGCAGAGTCCCCCTCCCCAGCATCCACCTGCCCCAGCTTTGCATGGATTGGTGCTGCACTAAATGAGGAAGGACTTTCCATTCCCTCTCACATGACACACACCCAACTCAAACCTGGCGTAAGGAGGGCTTTGACTAGCTTTACTTCAGGATGATTTTAACTGGAAATATACCCCTTTAAGAAAGAACACATTACAGATGGTCCAGTTAGGATGTAGGTTATTTTGAGACTTCCTGAACATTATTTCTTGGCTCCTTCATTCAAATAAATCATTTATTACCCCGTAAGAGGTGCTGGGGATAATGATGACTAAGACTCATCCCTGCCCTTGAGAAGCACACGGTTTAGCAGTGGGCAGACATAGACATTTAAATAGATGAATAGCAGCATCACTGGGTGAGTACAACCTTCGGGTGTGACCAAGATATTCTGGGAGCCCAAAGGAAGAGCAATGAACTCTGCCTCAAGGGTGCTTCAGATTTCAAACAACTATAATGATCTGAAGCTTTATTCATAGATGGATTATTCATCCATTCACATATATTTCCTGAATAGTTTATATCAGGATCACACACTGCCTGCAGATATTATTTGTTTGGCCTATTGTTGTTATTGCTTGATAATAATTCTGTTGAGATATAATTACATTTCATATAATCCACCCATATAAAGTATACAATTCAATGGATTTTAGTACATTCACAGAGCTGTGCAGTCACCACCAATATTAGAACATTCTTCAGTTCAGTTCAGTCGCTCAGTCGTGTCCGACTCTTTGCGACCCCATGAATCACAGCACGCCAGGCCTCCCCGTCTATCACCAACTCCCGGAGTTCACTCAGATTCACGTCCATCGAGTCAGTGATGCCATCCAGCCATCTCATCCTCGGTCGTCCCCTTCTCCTCCTGCCCCCAATCCCTCCCAGCATCAGGGTCTTTTCCAATGAGTCAACTCTTTGCATGAGGTGGCCAAAGTTCTTAGCAACTCCCAAATCAATTCTGTAACCTGCAGCACTCATACCCCACCCCCTCAAACCTTCCAGCCTTCCTTTCTAGCTCTATGGATTTATCTATTCTAGTTATTTCATATAAATGGAATCACACAGTTGTGGTCTTTTGTGACTGCGTTCTTTCCCTTAGAAAAATATTTTCAAAATTCATCCATGTTGTACCATTTATCAGTGTTTCATTTCCCTTTCATTGCCAAACACAAGTCGATGACACAATGCGCCACTTTTTACTGATCCATTCATCAGTTGATGGATATCCAGGTTGTTCCTACTTTTTGTTGTTGTGACTAGTGCTACTGTGAACATTTGAGTGAAAGCTTGTGGACCGATGTCTTCACTTTTCATGAGTGCATATCTAGGAGTGGAATTTTTGGACCTTATGGTAGTTCTAAGTTTAACTTTCTGAGAAACTGCCAAGCTGTTTTCCCTTGTGTCTTCACCATTTTATATTCCCATTACCAATGTATGAGGGTTCCGGTTTCTCCATATCTTTGTCAACACTTGCTATTTTCAGTTTGTTTGTTTGTTTAAATTATAGCCATTCCAAAGAGTGTGAAGTGGTACATCATTGTGGTTTCAATGTACATTTCCTTTGTGATGAATGGCATTGAGCAGTTTCTCCTGTGCTTACCGGCCATTTGCATATCTTATTTTGAGAAACGTCTATTCAGATCATTTGTCCATTCAAAATTGTGTTGCTTGTCTTTTTACTGTTGTGTTGTAAGTGTTCTTTATGTATTATAGATGTAAGTCCCTTATTGGATAAATCATTTGCAAACAGTTTCTCCCATTCTGAGGGTGATCTTTTCATTTTCTTGATAGTGTCCCTTGAAGTACGAAAGTATTTGATTTTTATAAGATTCAATTTATATATTTTTTTCTTTGGTTGCTTGTAATTTTGGTGTCATAGCCAAGGTTATGATAGTTTTTGCGTATTTTCTTTTAAGAGTATTATCATTTTAATTCCCATGTGTAGATCTTAGATACATTTTTTAGTTTATTTTTGCATATGATGTGGAATAGAGATCTGATTTCATTCTTTTGTATGTTATTTCATTCTGTAATATCCAATTGCTCCAGCACTATTTGTTCTTTCCCCACTTAAATTGTTTTGGTGCCTCATGAAAATTCAATTGATGGACACGACTGAAGCTACTGAGCACATGAGGGTTTATTTTGGGACTGTCAATTCTATTTCACTGATCTATATGTCTTTCCTTATGTAATTACCACACCTGTTTTGATTGTACAGCTGTGTCAGGAGTTTTGAAATTGGGACATGTGAGTTCTCCAACTTGTTCAACATTGTATTGGCCCTTCTGGGTCTCTTGAATTTCCATGTGAATTTTAGGATCAGCTTGTCAATTTCTGCAAAGAAGCCATCTGGTATTTTGCCAGGAATTGAGTCAATAGATCAGTTCAAGGAATATTACTATCTTAACATGAAGTCTTCTGATCCATGAACTTGGAATATCTTTCCAATTATTTTGGTCTTCTTAAATTTCTTTCAACAATACTTTATAGTTTTCAAAGTCTGAATTTTGCATTTATTGTGTTAAATTTATTTGTAAATATTTTATTGTCTTTAATTCTATTCATAATGTAATTTTTAAATTTTAATTTTTGGATTGTTCATTGTGACCTGTTGGTTTTAAAATTTAGGAAAATTCATAAAGTCTTATTTCTGACTTCTCTTGAAAAATCAGGTCTGGTTTCCTAAATGGCAACAAGGGGCTAGAGTGAGTAGCTTGGGTTTTGTCTTTCTTGTATTCTGTATAGTTCCAGATTTGCCTATATCTCATTACTTTCTTCTGTCTGGATCCATTTACTCATTAATATCTTAATTACCAAGCACTGAGCTTTTGACCTTTATGATTATTCTTTTCGAAAATTAAGTTAGATGAGATTCAGTTTAAAAAAAGGATTAATATGATCTAAACCTTTAATATAATTATTTTTATATACACATCCTATCTTTTCTTATAAGTTGTTCAAGCTGCATTTTACTCATTCATCTCAGGAGCATTGGTGAGCTAGGCTCAATACTGAGGACACAAAGAAGAAACAGACACCATTCCTATTCCAAAAGAGGTACAGACACACTGGCCAAAAAAGCCATATGGACAATTAATATTTTATAAAGGTCTTCTGGATGTCCATACAGTGTGTGGAGGAGGGTCCAGAGAAGGGAGTAGTCAGACTGAAGGTAAGAAAGGAGAAAAAGGTCTTCCCTGATGACTCATGGTAAAGAATCTGCTTGCCAATGCAGGAAACTGTTTGATCCCTGGTCTAGGAGGATCCCGTGTGCCATGGAGCAGCTAGACCCTGTACCACAACTACTGAGCCTGTGCTCTAGAGCCTGCAACTGAAGCCTGCATACCTTTGAGCCTGTGTTCTGCAATAAGACACGCCACTGCAATAAAAAGTGGCCCCTGTTTGCTGCAACTAGAGAAAAGCCTGAGCAACAACAAAGGCTCAGCACAGCCATAAGTAAGTAAATAAATAAAATTTAAAAAAGAAAGGAGGAAAAGAGGAGAGGCTTCATGGAAGTGAATTTTGAATGATGATAGATAGAGACCTTGTCCATTAAGCTAAGAAAGTAAGACCTCTTCCTGAAGACTGATGTTTTCTCCAAAGTGTAATTCTTGGACGTGCTGTAGCAGAATCCATGAGTCCTTAATAAAATGCATTCTTGTGGACCAACTGAAGCAGAATTTTTTAGAACCCCAGAAATCTGTTTTTAAAAATCTTCCATTTAAGTTTCCTTGGTAATTCCAGAGTTCTCTAAAGTTTGAGAAGCTCTGTTTTAAGAAGGTGGGGGATCTGTGAGAGTTTTAAGTGGGAATGAGGTGTGATAGGGTGGAGTGATATCATGGTGCACCTGCATTTCAGTAAGGTGCTGGCTACACTGGGAAAGGCAGATTCAGAGGGTGGGACACCAGAGACTCCTTCTGGTTGGGTTGCATTCTAAATTCAGAGGGTGAAAATCAGGTGGAATAAGGAATACCCTGGGAAACCTGAAATCTCTGCAACACCTGTGCGCCTGGACCATCAAGGTTCAGCTCAGAGTCAATGGCTTCTATCTCTGTTTGAATTTGCAGAGAGGTCCCTTTTCCCTGGGGCAGAAGTCAAGTCTAGTTTGAGTAGTAGAGTTGGGGGCTGAGGGCTGAATAAAGGGACTGATCTTTTACTTTCTGCAGGTCAGGCTGATACAGTAGTTGAACTGAGTAAATCAAACATTCATCTGATGGGAGTCCACTCTATTGCAATTGAGAGACAAAGTGTGCCTAAATGAGAGCAGATACAAGAGATGACTAAATTGATGGAATTTGGCCCCTGGTTGGATGAGGGGTTTGAAAGAAAGGGAAAAGTATGTGAACGAGAGGCTAGAACAGGTCACTAGAGCGGACAAGATCATTGGTTTGCTCAGAGAGTTTCAGTAGAGTCTTGAGACCGGAAGCTACGGTAATGAGTTGAAGCATGAGTTGAAAGTAAGGAAATGGAGACAATGTCTCAAGGTTGTCCTCTTCCCACTTTCCCTGTTTTTAATGGGAAAGATTAGATGCTATTTAGAGGTGGCAGAAAAATCCTGCAATGTCTTTAGGCCACGTTGCTGGCTTCTACCATCTAGCACAAGGCCAGGCTCATTCTAAGGAAAGGAAAATGCCATTGAAAAATAAGAGATTTAACCTTACTTGGTAATTAATAAATTGTGATTCCAAGAGGTTAAGTGGTAGACTTTATTTAATTTTTAAACTCTAAAATTATACCACTTACTTATTTTTTCAAATACAAACAATACAAAACTGTAAAGTAAAAAGTAAAAGTTTGCCTCTCTTCCATTCCCAGAGGTAATATGTATCCTTCAGACGTTCTTTCTGAGGATATAAGAATATATATCCTTTTTCTTTAGATCTTTGAAGGTCATCATTCTGTAAGAGTCAGGATGAAAAGTTCCCACAAACCAGCTCTCATTCTTGTTCTCTGAAAACCCCAGTAATAATTTCTTCTCTGGAATGCAAAGCCCAAGATACACAGGCCATGAATAGACTGTTCACCTCTCCTTAGAAACAAGTGGTTGAAGCTCAGACAGTACAAAAATATTATGACTGCCCTGAGGCAAGAAGGGAGTGCGCGAGCCGGGATCTAGGTGAGCCATCTGTCAGGTGCTGAATGGAAAGGTTGCTGAGCGCTGTCACGTTCTTACCACCCCTGATACCTTGAATAAAGGTCTTCAGTGTCCTCTCCCCATCACAGGGTCAGGTATTAGGGCGTGTCTTCTGTCTCGGGTGCCACATCCTGCTGGCCCCAAAAGAGCTTGGATTCATGCCTACTCTTACCACAGGGCCCCCAGGTGGGTCACCTTCTTTCCCACCTAGGAAGACCAGAGGAAGAGGCAGAGGGGGCAGTTGGATGACCTCCTCTCTTTTCAATTTTCCTGTCCCACAAGGCTCACACACAGGTTCCCAGAAATGGACTGCGGCCTCCAGAATAAGCCCTGATTCAGTCTCACTGAATAAGTGAAACTGAGTCAGCCATTTCCCATTAATAGGGCTTAATTTCTTCATCTATTAAATGGAATTAACCATGACTAACCTCATAGAAAGAAAAGATAAATCATCTCTTTCATGGTTGTCCTATTCTCATGGGGCTAGGTTTCTTGAGAACAGAGACCGTGTCTTTGCAGACCTACACTTAATACATGGTTGAGAGGTAGGGTTAGTTTATACTGACATCAACAAACCAAACTCTTGCTCCCTCAGGCCTGGACATTCAGCCACTTTGCGCTTGTTCAGTCAGGTACCTAAACACAGATACTGACAGTCTTTTTATGCACCGTGCCCTCCCTGCTTCTTCACGGCGATGGTTTCTGAGAAATGGACTGAGTGAGTCAATGGGAGGACCAGATGCATCTGGGCTTCAGAGTCATTGGTGGAAAAAAAAGCGGGCATTGATTTTCTCCCTTCACATTGCCCCGAGTGCCTTCCACCTCGCATGCCCGGGGTGGATGGGGAGTGTGCTCATTGTCACGATCATCTCAGACCGTGACTCACGGTTCCCGCAGTGAGGCCGGCAGAAGGTGTGCCGTTGCTGACAGACAAGTATGTGAAGCAAAACAGAGGTTTCAGTGAAACCAGGGTGGTTTGGAAACAGCTCCTGGGGCTGCCTTAGAAGGACGGGACTGAGGTGGTTTTCGCCATGAAGTGGATTAAAAACAAAACCTTACATTTGTACACAACTATGGAAATGGCAACCCACTCCAGTGTTCTTGCCTGGAGAATCCCTGAGATGGGGGAGCCTGGTGGGCTGCTGTCTCTGGGGTCGCACAGAGTCGGACACGACTGAAGTGACTCAGCAGCAGCAGCATGGATAAAATAGCTAGCTAGTGAGAACCTACTGTATAGCACAGGGAACTGTATTCAGTGCTCTGTGGCGACCTAAGTGGGAAGGAAATCCAGAAAAGAGGGGGTAGATTTATGTATAGCTGGCTCACTTTACTGCACAGCAGAAGCTAATACAACATTGTAAAGCAACTTCAGTTCAGTTCAGACACTCAGTCGTGTCCGACTCTTTGCTACCCCACGAACTGCAGCACGCCAGGATAAACTCCAATTAAAAATGAAGAACAAAGCTTGGAAGATTCCCTCTCTCCCTGTCCTCCTCTCCTGCTGCTGCTGCTGCTGCTAAGTCACTTCAGTCGTGTCCGACTCTATGCGACCCCATAGACAGCAGCCCACCAGGCTCCCTCGTCCCTGGGATTCTCCAGGCAAGAACAATGGAGTGGGTTGCCATTTCCTTCTCCAATGCATGAAAGTGAAAAGCGAAAGTGAAGTTGCTCAGTTGTGTCTGACTCCTAGCAACCCCATGGACTGCAGCCTACCAGGCTCCTCCATCCATGGGATTTTCCAGGCAAGAGTACTGGAGTGGGGTGCCATTGCCCTCTCCGGTCCTCCTCTCCTACTCTCCACTAAAACCCTCTTCTCTTGTTAACCAGAATCCTACGGTCGGTGACTCACATCACTGGGCTGAGAACTGCCCCATTTGACACCTTCCCTCACTGAGCTGTTGAGGCTCAGAGCATCTCTGCCCCAGTTTTCACGCTTTGCCTCATTTCCCCCTCCTATCAGCTTTATCACTCAGGGTTTTCCCTATGCCTGGAACACCTGGGGAAGTCAGGCCCTTTCTCCCCACCTTCCCCTCAAATCTCTTTCTGAGACCTCAGTTCTGCATACTCCTTCCTCACCCTCCAGGAGGGAGAGAACAAACAGGGAGAAATTCACCTTCCTCTGCTCATTTTAAACTACTGTTGGAGCTGAACAGTAGAAGCCTCTTTCACTCTTTCATCCAGTATTTATTGGGTACCTTCTGTGGCCCAGGCACTGTCCTGGGTGTTGGGAATTCCATGGTGATCACGGTCCTTGCTCTTATGATGCTTATAGTCAAGGGAATGAAGACAGGTAATAAGCAAGTTAACAAGTAAACTTGATTATTAGTGGCATGATGACAAATGGGGGGCTGTGATGAAGGGTGCTAGGAAGGGTCTCTGAGGCAGTGACATCTGAATTAAAACCTGAAGGATAAAAAGGAGTCAGTCTTACAGAGCAGTGGGGAGGATCTAGGCAGAGCCAGCAACGGAGCAGCTCGTGCAAAGGCCCTGTGTTTGGAAAGAGTTGGCTGTATTTGAGGAATAGAATGAAGGGCAGTGTAGCAGCAAAGTGCGCAGGAGCAGGTGACAGAGCCAGAAACACAGGGTTTAGGTGTCAATACTAGAGCTCCCATGAAGAATGCGAGGCACAGGAATCTGGCTGAGAATCCGGCTGGCAATGTCTTGACCAGCAAACTCTCCCCTACCCGAGGCTCTAGACAACACTTGGTGCACGGACCTGCTCTTAGGATGCGAAATGTACAGAATTCGCTCAGAAATACTTGGAGAAATACTCCAAGAGGGTCTGGAGAGGCACCCCCAGCTCCCGCCATCTTTCCACAAGCAGAAGGAGGCTAGAAAGCTTCCAGGGGAAAGCTAAACAGGAAGCAGATCATTTCCAAGGAGCCGACAGATCACTTTCAATCAGACCGCTTGGCTCTCATCGCATTTCCGAGCTCATTCCCAGAGAAAAACACTCTCCCTCATCAACTGAGGCTCTGCTAAGAGGATTACTCCCACTGCCTCACCGGGCAGAGCTACATGGGCGACTCCTAAGCCTGCCTCCCTAGGCTTAATGCCTCTCCATGATTCCAGAATCCAGTTTTAACTCTCAACTTGCTGTTTCCTGGATACCCCACCAGCGTCGTTCAGTGAACAGGTCCCAAATCACCTCATCTTCCCTTCTCCTGGCGTGCTTCTTTCTGTTAATGGAATCACTGTTCCCCCTGCTACCCTGGCTGGAAACGTCTGAGTCATCCTTGACTCATCCTTCTCTCTTATTCTCTAGATCAAATCAACGGCTGGATCGTGTAGTGTCTGTTTCCGAGATGTCACTTGAATCTGTCCCCTCCTTCCCACCATCCCTCCTCAGGGTGAGCTTTTGTTGCTTCTCAAGAGGAGCATCCTCACTTACTCCCTTGCCATTGACCCATCTTCCTACTGCTGCTGACAGGGGGCTTCTCAGACACAGAGTAATCCCACTTTTGCCACATTAAATATAAATATACTAACTGTCTTTTAGCTTTTTGAGCCTCAGTGCCTTTTCCAATTCTCTGTGTTCAAGCTAGATTTACTCCTTCCTGGTGTAGGACATGACTTTTTCTTTCCTTGAATCCTCTGAATAAATGAGGTTGCAAAAAGTAGAACTTTCTTATGTTACTAAGCTTTGGGTTCATCTGCATTTATATGCTTATTTTATCTCCCTAGATACTTGATAGTTCAGTATTATTTGTCTCACATTTAGTTTTGCTTCCTCTAATATTTGAGCATCCATATGTACCATGCGCTGCTCTTAGAACACCTTAGGAAATAATTAAATAATTAACCTCTCACAACAGTTGTATCCCTATGTTGCTAGTGGCAAAACTGAGATGCAGAGAAGTTGAGTAACTTGCTGAAGCTCCATAACTAATAACTGGGAGAGCCAGGATTCCAGTTCACACAGGCTGGCCCCAGAGCCCAAGCTCTCATATCCCTGAGCTCACATTTGTCAGGGATGACAGCCGTTTTCCTGATACCATATTAAGAGTTTGGATTTAGCTGATGTTTTATAACTGAACTGAAGCTTAAGGTATGTGTCCATTAATGGTCAGAAATATCAATGGTAGGCTGACTGTGCAAATATGATTGCTATCAGGAACTGATTTAGGTGTTTCCCAGGAAAACACCTCTAATGTTGAGGACTATTTTTGTGCAATTTTTCCTACTTGTTCTTTTTTTTTTTTTTCTCTTATTCCAGTACATGGGCTGTATTGAAGTGCTGCAATCAATGAGATCACTGGATTTTGGAATGAGAACCCAAGTTACAAGGTAAGTAAGTAAGTAAGTAAAGTCACTCAGTCGTGTCCGACTCTTTGTGACCCCATGGACTGCAGCCCACCAGGCTCCTCAGTCCATGAGATTCTCCAAGCAAGAATACTGGAGTGGGTTGCCAGAGAACAAAAATCTGACAAGCTTGGAGGGCTATAATCTAAAGTCACAAGAGTTTCTCCCTGCAGGAGTTCCATGCAAGGCTTCAAAGGCACTGTGGGTTTTTATTCGTAAGGCTGGAAGGTAGAACAAAGCCCAGTGACACTGTGAGTGGTTCTGACTCATCATGTGAAGTATTTCTCAATTGTGCAGCAGAGCATCTGCATTTCATATGAGAACTGATAAGATGATGCCGTCAGAGAAATAACTGCTTTCCCAGATACTTCAATTCAGTTCAGTTGAGTTCAGTTGCTCAGCCATGTCCAACTCTTTGTGACCCCATGAATCGCAGCACACCAGCCTCCCTGTCCATCACCATCTCCTAGAGTTCACTCAGACTCACGTCCATCGAGTCAATGATGCCATCCATCCATCTCATCCTCTGTCATCCTCTTCTCCTCCTGCCCCCAATCCCTCCCAGCATCAGAGTCTTTTCCAATGAGTCAACTCTTCGCATCAGGTGGCCAAAGTACTGGAGTTTCAGCTTTAGTATCATTCCTTCCAAAGAGTACCCAGGGCTGATCTCCTTTAGAGTGGACTGGTTGGATCTCCTTGCAGTCCAAGGGACTCTCAAGAGTCTTCTCCAACACGACAGTTCAAAAGCATCAATTCTTCGGCACTCAGCTTTCTTCACAGTCCAACTTTCACATCCATACATGACTACTGGAAAAACCATAGCCTTGACTAGACGGACCTTTGTAGGCAAAGTAATGTCTCTGCTTTTGAATATGCTATCTAGGTTGGTCATAACTTTTCTTCCAAGGAGTNAGTCCAAGGGACTCTCAGGAGTCTTTCCAACAACACAGTTCAAAAGCATCAATTCTTTGGTGCTCAGCTTTCTTCACAGTCCACCTCTCACATCCATACATGATTACTGGAAAAACCATAGCCTTGACTAGACGGACCTTTGTTGGCAAAGTAATGTCTCTGCTTTTGAATATGCTATCTAGGTTGGTCATAACTTTTCTTCCAAGGAGTAAGTGTCTTTTAATTTCATGGCTGCAGTCACCATCTGCAGTGATTTTGGAGCCCTGCAAAATAAAGTCTGACACTGTTTCCACTGTTTCCCCATCTATTTCCCATGAAGTGATGGGACCGGATGCCATGATCTTCAGATTAGCTAAAATTAAAAAGGCTAACAAATACCTACTTTTGGCAACAATTTGGAATAACCAGAATTCACATACAGTGCTAGTGGAAATACTAATCACATTGGAAAAGAGTATAGTGATTTTTTTTAGTGGAATATATATTTATGACATCAATCAAGAACCCTACTCTGATATTTTCCACAAGAAAAAATGAAAATGTTTGTCCATCTGAAGATTTCTGTATCTATTCATTCACACCAGCATTGTGTCTAACAATTAAAAGAAAAAAAAAAGAGGAAAACTAAAACAATTCAAATGTTTCCTAACTAGTGAAAGGATAATCAAATTGTGAGATTACCTAGCAGGAGAAAAGAAAATATTTACAAGAATATGACTAAATCTAAAAATATGATCAATAAAAACAACTGCATGAGACTATATCCTGTGCGATCCATTCATATGAAGTAATAGAAAAAAAATTATACAGACAGGAAATTGATGGCTGCTTTGGCTGGATATTGGGAAAGGAGATAGTCTGTAAAGGGTCATGAGAAAACTTTTTAGGACAATGGAACTCTTGTTTCTTACTTCATGGTAAGAGTTAAGTGATAGTATACAACTACCAAATGCCTCAAATACTGAAATGGGTAAATCCAATTTGAATAATTTAAAAAGTACTAGAGAATTAGGTTTTACTTTCACCTTTGCCAGTTTTTACTTTTGTAACTTTAAGTAAGTTATTTTCTGTAAAAATGGAGAAAATGGTACCTACTTTGCATGGTTGTTGTTGTGATTAGGGTCATATATAGAGTGCTTGTAATTGGGCAGGTCACATAATTTTTTATATAAAAGAAAATGAGAATGTTTACCTTTATCACTGGCATAAGACATCTTGAGTAGAAAGAGGAAACCTTGGGTTGTTTTGTGTATCAGATTATTTGGTCATAAAATCCAAAGAATTTTCATATTAATATGTTAAAAGTGAAGATTATTTAAATGCTCTTTAAAGTATAATTATTTTAAAAAGTTTAAATTCCACCAGGAGTATTTTGTAAAATTAAATGAATTGATGAGTACCTACAAATTCATGGAGTAATTCAATTCCACGTTTTTGATTGTTTTACAAAAATAAAACTGTGCCCTACACCGAAGAAAGGTTAAGATGAGAGCCTACAGAAATGGAGTTTAACATTATTGTTCATGGAAGCATCATTTTTAGACAGTGATATTTTCTGGAGAAGGAAATGGCAGCCCACTCCAGTACGCTTGGTTAGAGAATCCCACGGGGGAGGAGCCTGGTGAACTACAGTCCATGGGGTCACAAAGAGTCGGACACGACTGAGCGACTTTGCTCACTTGCTCGCTTATAGTAGATTTTGTGTCTGTGTGTCCGTATGAGGTGAGGATGATGGTGATGGTTACTCTTTGTTAGATAATTTTATTCAGGGATTTGTGACTCCATTTCCAGAGCAAAGTGCCTAAAGGTATCAAATGGAAAGAAAGGACACGACTGAGCGACTTTGCTCACTTGCTCGCTTATAGTAGATTTTGTGTCTGTGTGTCCGTATGAGGTGAGGATGATGGTGATGGTTACTCTTTGTTAGATAATTTTATTCAGGGATTTGTGACTCCATTTCCAGAGCAAAGTGCCTAAAGGTATCAAATGGAAAGAATGTAACTTTGGCTTGTTGTTTAGTGGCTAAACTGTGGCAAACTCTTTTGTGACCCCATGGACTGTAGCCCTCCAGGCTCCTCTGTCCATGGGACTTCCCAGGAAAGAATTCTGGAGTGCGTTGCCATTCCCTTCTCCAGGGGATCTTCCCAACTGAGGGACTGAACCCCTGTCTTCTGCATTGGCAGGCAGATTCTTTGTCAGTGAGCCCCCAGGCAAGCCCATATCTTTGGCTATGTATATCTAAACTATTAGCATGAAGACAGAATGATGGTGATAAAGTAAATGATAGAAGGGAAGAGAGATTGAAGAGAGAATAAATGAAAATAACTCAGATGTTATAAAATGTTCTCAATTATTTACTGTGATCTGAAGTGGCTATTTCAATGATTTAAAAGTAAGTCCTATAGCAGTATGTCACAACTGATGATTTAAATGCATCTTATGAGTTGGCATGTGAATCATATTCATAATATTGTCTGAGAGTTAAGGGGAAATCTCCAGAATATTTCTTAGGATTACCCTATTGTCTATTCTAGACAAAGGGACAAATATTAATTTGATGCCAACATCACTTTCCTAAGTTCCCATCAGCCACACCTAGGACAGGAGATTTTGTTCAATGCTGTGATCATCTCTGGATGCTGTGGCAAATTGCTGAGTCGTGTGGGGAACTTTTCTGCCCCAAGGACCTGCCTTCACTCTTCATATTTTCTTTTTCACTCCACTGTACCACCTCATTTTTCTCTGGCTTCCCTAGTTATTATGAGTTTTCTTCTTAATTTTAAATTAAAGCTACTCTACTTTTTCTCTCTTTTTTCTACCCATATCACACTGTAGAATGGAGAGAAAAGTAGAAGTTATGGGTAAAATGAATTTATCTTACATAGAAAATTTGTCCAATTTGGAGTTTGTCTAAATAATAGACTATCTCATTTCGGAAATATATTATTCTACTTCCTAAGAAATAGAATTGGCTTGGGCCAGTGTTTGTCTTGAATGGTGTTTTTTCCCTCTTCATTAGCCATATGATAATGTGTGAAGCTCAGTATTCAATAAAGAAATATAAATTAAAACACAAATGCTGTTTCTCATAAAAGTAAGAGGAAATTATAAAATTCAAGCTGACAAGAGTGAAATGAGATGTATTCACTCGTGTGTGGCTGTTGGACATAAGACCCATGATACCGATCATATTATTAATCTCCATTTATGGATACAGAATGTATGATTGTATTCATCTTCCTGTTTCCCCATCAATATTAAGTTCATCTTTTTAACTTTGCCAGCCTGATAAGTACAGATTGTAATTGCTTATTTTAATTTATGGGCTTCCTGGTGACTCATTGGTAAGGAATTTGTCTTCAGTGCAGGAGACAGAGGTTTAATCTCTGGGTCAGGAAGAACCCTTGGAGAAGGAAATGGCAACCCACCCCCGGGCTCTTGTCTAGGAAATCTCATGGACAGAAGAGCCTTGTGGGCTAAGTCCGTGGGATCCCAAAGAGTCTGACATGACTTAGTGACTAAACAGCACTCTGCCTGGAGCTGAAGCTTGTGTTGCACTCCTGCAGGCCAGCTGTAGTCCCACAAGGTGAATTTGGGCTTCCCAGGCCATACAGTGGCAAAGAATCCTCTTGCCAATGGCGGAGACAGAGGGATGTAAGTTTGATCTCTGGGTTGGAAAGATCCTTTGGAGTAGGAATTGGAGACCCACTCTAGTATCATTGCATGAAAGATTCCATGGACAACAGGGGGTCGCAGAGTCAGAAAGCACGACTAAGCACTTATGGAGCATTTAGGAGCACTTACAATACATTGTAGTGTACACCAGGTTGCCCTGGGGCTCAGCCAGTGAAGAATCTGATCTGTGGTGGAGAGTATACCCATGCTTCTGACAGGTGTCATATCATCTGGCAACACCAGTTTACATAATATAACATTGTCCTTTCTGCAATTCGTAAGGAGCTCAGCAGAGAAGTGTCTGCAATGTGCTTCCAAACCAATAGAAAATAAAGCTTTATTTAGATCTATGAAGTCTTCTCTTGCCAAAAAAAAAAAAAAACAAACACATGTAAGTATAAAGCAAACCATCTATTTTCCATCTTAGGAAACAGATGGTTCACAGGGGCAGCAGGATAAACTTCAGAGCAGGTAGATACTGGCTTATTAATTAATTTTCTCTTTTATTATACCTATTCTCCATGTTTTGTAACCTACTCCAAGCCAGGGGAGCACTTTATGAATAATAGCATCTTAAAATGTAATATAGGGCTTCCCAGGTGGTGCTAATGATAAAGAACCCTCCTGCCAATGTAGGAGACATAAGAGATAGGGGTTTGATCCCTGGCTCAAGAAGATCCTTTGGAATAGGAAAAGACAACCCACTCCAGTATTCTTGCCTGGAGAATTCCATGGACAAAGGAGCCATGGACAATCCATGGGGTTGCAAAGAGTTGGACGTGACTGAAGCAACTTAGCATGCCATGTATAACGTGAAACTGAACTCTTGAAACTTTAATGTAGCAACAGGTATTCCATAACATACACCCTCTAAGATGATGGCGGCTGGGAAGAAGGGGTTAGTGGTGGACATGTGAGAAGTTGTCAGGTACTGGGTATGATTTGAAATATTAGATACAGGATTTGCTAGAGAAATTGATTGTGAGATATAAAAGCAAGAGGAAGCCAGGATGATTCTAAGACTTTGGCCCGAGTGACTGGAAGAATATAGTCACTGAGATGGAAAACAGAGTTAACTGAGATGATGAATAAAGATAGAACAGCAGGCATGGAGTAGGAGCAGAAGATGCAAATTTCAGCTTAGAAGATGATAAGTTTGAGATGCTCATTAAACACTGTGATAGAGGCAATAGGGTATATGAGACTGGAACACGGGGAAGGATCTCAGCTGGAGAAATAAATTTGGGAGTCTTCAGTGAATGGATGTAAAACTGCATGGTTCTTGCTTTGCAGATAAATACTTTGAACATTGAGTTATTTTAGTGTTTGCTCTCATGTATTGGTTTAGTTGCTAAGTCATGTCCGACTCTTATACACCAAGGACTATAGCCCACCAGGCTCCTCTGTCCATGGGATCCTCTAGGCATGAAGACTGGTGTGCCGGGGTCCAGCCCCGGTGGATCCAGGGAATTCGAAGGGGAGACGGCGTCGGTGAGGAAAAACTTATTTATTTAGAAATATAAGAATAGATTAGGAAGAAATAGTATAGTAGGAAAATTAAGTGGAGAAAAGAAGGCTGAATAACTTGGTTTACGTGGAAAGCCAATAAAGTTCCAGACAAGGACCTTGCACCATCTACGTACGTTAGGCCACCGGGGTCCGTTTGAATATCGGAGAGTGCCCCGCCTTGGGCTTTTTCTCTTACAGATCTTAGCAACTGTGCAGATTCTTATTTTTGGGGTTACATGCTCAGGAAATGCCAGAGGGAAAACCTGAGATCTGAATCGTCCTTGCCTCATCAAATCTCTGCCACATGACCCTGTCACGGATGGGATTCCTCACGCTGGCTTCCGGCATTGGTGGGTTGACATGCCCTTCTCCAGCTCTCATGTATTAAATAATTTCTATAAAGTCTTAGAGTTTTTGTGAAATGATAGGACAAAATTAACTTCTGTTATGGAGAGCATTTTAGGAGCATTTATGGATAACAATAAGGCTAGGCTTTCAAAGGACTGCATATAAAGAAGTATAACATATTCCTTGTGATATTACTGCAGGTGAAAGAAATACTGTGCTGAAAGATTATATAGATAATTTTACTATAGATTTAACAATGATGAACTAATATGGAATGTTCAATATAACATGGAAAAGCTATTTGCTTATGTATAAGAATGGCATTGTTTTTAGAATGCTTTGACTGTTAAGATCTTTTTGTGATCAGGAGTAATCCAAAATTTTAGAAATTTAAGATTATCCTGCTTTCACTGAATTTAAAATTTTAATTGTGTTTAGTTAAACTGAATTAGCACAATTTATTTGGAAGCACTAGGCATAAGGCAGAAAAGTTAATATTTATCAACTTAAGTACTCAAAAGATGATTAGCTGGAATTTTTTATTGAAGTATAATTAATTTACAGTATTGTTTTTTAAGTATATAACAAAGTGATTCAGTTATACATGCACACAAATTGATTTTTTTGATTCTTTTCCATTACAGATGATTACAAGATATTGAGTATAGTTCCCTGTGCTTTACAGTTGGTCCTTGTTGTTTACCTGTTTATATATATATATATAAATCCCCAAAGTATCATTGTTTTAGATTCCACATGTAAGTGATATCATATGATATTTATTTTTCTTTGTTTGATTTACTTTACTCAGTATGATAATCTCTAGGTCCGTCCATGTTGCTGCAAATGACATTATTTCATTCATTTTTAAGGCTGAGTAATATGCTATTATAAATATTTGCTTTCTATAATATTTTATTATATATAGGGCCTTCTCAGATGGCTCAGATGGTAAAGAATCTTAAGAATCTGCCTGCAAGGCAGGTATCCCCAAAGTATCATTGTTTTAGATTCCACATGTAAGTGATATCATATGATATTTATTTTTCTTTGTTTGATTTACTTTACTCAGTATGATAATCTCTAGGTCCGTCCATGTTGCTGCAAATGACATTATTTCATTCATTTTTAAGGCTGAGTAATATGCTATTATAAATATTTGCTTTCTATAATATTTTATTATATATAGGGCCTTCTCAGATGGCTCAGATGGTAAAGAATCTTAAGAATCTGCCTGCAAGGCAGGAGACCCAGGTTTGATAGCTGAGTTATGAAGATCACCTGGAGAAGAGAATGGCCACCCATTCCAGCATTCTTGCCTGAGGAATTCCATGCACAGAGGAGCCTGCCAGGCCACAGTCCATGGGGTTGTAAAGAGTTGGACACACCCGAGCACCTTACACATCCACATCTTTATACACTCGTCAGTCAGTGGGCACTTAGGTTGCTTCCATGTCTGGCTGTATTGTAAATAGCACTGCTGTGAACATTAGTGTGCATGTATCTTTTCTAACTAGAATTTTATTCATATATTATGCCCAGAAATGGATCATATATTAACTCTAATTTTAGCTTCTTAAGGTACCTTTATGCTGTGTTCCATAATGGATACACCAATTTACATCCTCACCAACATGAAGGAGGGTTCTCTTTTCTCCACATCCTTTCCAGAATTTATTATTTGTAGACTTTTTAATGATGATCATTCTGACTGGTATGAGGTGATAAAGCATTTGTTAAATGTATTTTGTAATATGTCATGCGAACAAAACTTTTATAAAAATTCTATAATAATTGCCTGTGAAATACTCCAAGAGAAAATTATAAATAAGAATGTCACTGAGCACAGTTGAAGGAACTGGAGCAGAAAATACAGCATATACTGTGTGATTGGAAATCTAAGGGATTCTACATACCCTCTTTCTGTCTAGTTTATAAAATAGCTTGTTTAGTCTCCTCCTTTCCAGAGCACAGTCTTTGAAGATGTATATGAAAATCCTCTTGTCAATTTCTATCATCAAGTAAGAAGCTGCTTGTTTTGCCTGTCAAACTGTTTTTTCTCACCTGCAGGTACCATCAGAAAAGAATAAACCTAGGGTTTTGTGTATTAATTGGGCTTATAGATCTTGGGAAAAAAAAAAACACATTTCTTTGTAGCAATTTTAAAACACAGTGAACATGGTTATACCTGATCAAGCAAGAACTTCTCTTTGTCATTGGTATCTAGATTTGTTATTTTCTATTCAAAATTTGCATCCTAATGAACACATATTTGTGTACTTATAAACACAGGGCAATATGCTTAGTGTTCAGAGAAATAAATAAGTTGACTAAATGTCTCCTAACCTCATCAGTTCAGTTCAGTTCAGACACTCAGTCATGTCCGACTCTCCGTGACCCCATGAATCGCAGCAAGCCAGTCCTCCCTGTCCATCACTGACTCCTGGAGTTCACTCAGACTCACATCCATCGAGTCCATGATGCCATCTAGCCATCTCATCCTCGGTCAGCCCCTTCTCCTCCTGCCCCCAATCCCTCCCAGCATCAGGGTATTTTCCCATGAGTCAACTCTTAGCATGAGGTGGCCAAAGTACTGGAGCTTCAGCTTTAGCATCATTCCCTCCAAAGAAATCCCAGGGTTGATCTCTTTCAGAATGGACTGGTTGGATCTCCTTGCAGTCCAAGGGACTCTCAAGAGTCTTCTCCAACACCACAGTTCAAAAGCATCAATTCATAGGATTTATGATTTTTACGAACCAATAAGAAGTAAGAGAAAATGAATCTTGACAGTCAGAGGATGACTAAGTATCATGAGAGTGATTAGGCAATTAAAAATAAGTTGTTAGTAAAATTTGAAAAAGATTTGTATAACATTTGAAATTGCTCATGTAGAACAGATCATGACTTAATAGATAGGGTAAAAATCATTAAGAATATTCCATTTGGGAAAAAGCGTACATAAAAGAACATGCATTAAGCTGAATGTAGAGCAACCAATAAGACAATTTGTCTTATAGGAATGTCATATAGGAGTACAGTAATAAAGAAGGGTAAATGTAGGACTTAGAGTATGATAGACCTTGATTGCCAGCTGGTTTAAATCTTATTTTCTATGTGTTGAGGAACCACTGAAGATTAAGTGGTTAAGATTAAGATTAAGATTAACCACTTTTGGATTAAGAATGTAATGCCCATAAAGCAGAGATTTAGGAAGCTTAATCTAGTGCAATTTTATAGTTAGTGGGGTAACAGTTAGAAGTGAAGGACTTAGGCAGCAAGCTTAGTGGAGAAACTGTCAACACTCAAGGTAAATAGTGATGAAAATCCAGTGGGAGGGACAACACCAAAGACAGAATGAAAACGAATTTAACACTGAGTACTTTCATTTGATTGGAGAAGGAAATGGCAACCCACTCCAGTGTTTTGCATGGAGAATCCCAGGGACGGGGGAGCCTGGTGGGCTGCCATCTATGGGGTCACACAGAGTATTTGAAGGCTTATTAAATAAGAATCTTAGACTATGATCTGGGCTGTAATATCAATCAATCCATAAGAAATATTCATTACTTTTTTTTTTATAGGAGTGAGGCATTTGCAATGTTGTGTTAGTTTCAGGTGTACAATAAAGTGAGTCAGTTACACATACACATGTTCGTGGCCTTCCCAGGTGGCTCAGTGATAGAGAATCCACCTATCAATGCAGAAGACGCAGGAGACATGGGTTCGATCCATGGGTCTGGAAAATCTCCTGAAGAAGGAAATGGCAATCCACTCCAATACTCTTGTATGGGAAATCTCATTCCATGGACAGAGGGCAGGCTACAGTCCAAGGGGTCACAAACAGTAGGACACAACTTAGTGACTAAACAACAAAGATACATATCATGTATCCACTCTTAGATTCTTTCCCCATAAAGTCCATTGCAGAGTGTCAAGTAGAGTTCCCTGTGCTACATAGTAGGTCCTTCTTAGTTTTTGCTTTTATATATGTGCTCTGTGCTTAGTCGCTCAGTCATGTCTGACTCTTTGTGACCCCATGGACTGTAGCCCACGAGGCTCCTCTGTCTATGGGGATTCTCCAGGCAAGAATACTGGAGTGGGTTGCCATGCCCTCTTCAGGGGATCTTCCCAATCCAGAGATTGAATCCAGGTTTCCCACAGTGCAAGTGGATTCTTAACCATCTGAGCCACCAAAGAAGTCCATTTTATATGTAGTAGTCTGTATATGTCATCCCAAACTCCCAAATTATCCTTCTCCCTCTTCCCCACTGGTAACCATAAGTTTGTTTTCTACATATGTAACTCTGTTTCTGTCTTGTGATAATTTCATTTGTATCTTTTTTTTTTAGAGTCCACATATAGGTGATAAGTGATATCACATAATTTTTTTCTTTCTGTGTTTAACTTACTTCACTCAGTGTGACAATCTCTAGGTCCATCCATGTTGCTGAAAATGGCAGTATTTCATTCTTTTTAAATGTCTGAGTAATATTTCATACATATATATACCACTTCTTCTTTATCCTTCTCTCTGTTGGTGGACGTTTAGGTTGCTTCCTTGTCTTGGCTATTGTAAGTAGTGATGCAATGAACATTGGGCTTCACGTATCCTTTCCAGTGATGGTTTTCTCTGGCTATATGCTCCAGAGACGGATTGTTGGATCAAATAGCAGCTCTATTTTTAGGAACATCATACTCTTTTACAGAGCAGCTATACCAAATTTACATTCCCACCAATGGTGTAGAAGAGTTCTCTTTTCTCCATATCCTCTCCAGCATTTATTATTTGTAGAACTTTTGATGATGGCCATTTTGATTGGTATGAGGTGATACCTCATTATAGTTCTGATTTGTACTTCTTTTGTAATTAGTGGTGCTTAGCATCCTTTCAGGAGAAGGCAATGGCAAACCACTCCAGTACTCTTGCCTGGAAAATCCCATGGATGGAGGACCCTGGTAGGCTACAGTCCATGGGGTCGCTAAGAGTTGGACATGACTGAGCGACTTCACTTTCACTTTTCACTTTCATGCATTGGAGAAGGAAATGGTAACACACTCCAGTGTCCTTGCCTAGAGAATCCCAGGGTCGGGGGAGCCTGGTGGGCTGCCGTCTATGGGGTCGCACAGAGTCAGACGCGACTGAAGCGACTTAGCAGCAGCAGCAGCAACAGCAGCAACTTTTCATGTGCTTTTTAATCATCTGTATATCTTCTTTGGAGAAATGTCTATTTAGATCTTCCTCATAAATTTTACAAAATAACTGGTTCAGTTCAGTTCTCGGAAAAGGAGTACATCAACGTTGTATATTGTCACCCTGCTTATTTAATTTATATGAAGAGTACATCATGAGAAACACTGGACTGAAAGAAACACAAGCTGGAATCAAGATTGCTGGGAGAAATATCAGTAACCTCAGATATGCAGATGACAACACCCTTATGGCAGAAAGTGAAGAGGAGCTAAAAAGCCTTTTGATGAAAGTGAAAGAGGAGAGTGAAAAAGTTGGCTTAAAGCTCAACATTCAGAAAACGAAGATCATGGCATCTGGCCCCATCACTTCATGGGAAACAGATGGGGAAGCAGTGGAAACAGTGTCAGACTTTATTTTTCTGGGCTCCAAAATCACTGCAGATGGTGACTGCAGCCATGAAATTACAAGACGCTTACTCCTTGGAAGAAAAGTTATGACCAACCTAGATAGCATATTAAAAAGCAGAGACTTTACTTTGCCAACTAAGGTCTGTCTAGTCAAGGCTATGGTTTTTCCTGTGGTCATGTATGGGTGTGAGAGTTGGGCTATGAAGAAGGCTGAGCACCAAAGAATTGATGCTTTTGAAATGGAAGTCTATTTGAGGCGTACATGGCAATGTGGGATAGCAAATAGTCTATCTGGGTTTATGTGCTGTATGGCTTGTGAGCTTCATGAAGCTTGTGAGCTTTGAAGCTCGTGAGCTTCAAAACAGTTATACCTCATCTTCTGAAATATAACTTAAAATGTCCTTGGTTTAGCCAGGTTTTGATGAAGCTAATGCAAGCTAATTTTCAGTGTCTCTCACTTAACCTTCTTTTAATGAGCCCTGCATTGCATTTCAAATTTAGAAATTCATATCCATTTTTTGTTTATAAATATCCCCACAAAGTGCATCAGTTTCAGATCCCATAGAACCTATGTATATCAATACAGCACAAGTAATAGGAATGCTTACAGAAAATAAGAGCTTTATGTCATTTAAAATATCTGGGGAGATAGAAAGTACTTGCACAATTAAGAACTCCTCCTGCATCCAGTTCAGTACAGACCATTGAGAGAACAAATTCAATGGGTGAATTTCAGTGAAGAGGTGAGTTGGTTCTTTAGTTTTGATTGATTTTTACATGTAGAATATAAGGAGATAGTGTATATATAGCAGAGAGGAACACTGCACGGAAACATGAGAAAGGCCTGAGCAATTCAACTCCTCACTGCTGTTTCTTGGCTTTAGTTCAGTTCAGTTCAGTTCAGTCGCGCAGTCGTATCCGACTCCTCGCGACCCCATGAATCGCAGCACGCCAGGCCTCCCTGTCCATCACCAACTCCCGGAGTTCACTCAGACTCACGTCCATTGAGTCCACGATGCCATCCAGCCATCTCATCCTCGGTCGTCCCCTTCTCCTCCTGCCCCCAATCCCTCCCAGCATCACAGTCTTTTCCAATGAGTCAACTCTCGCATAAGGTGGCCAAAGTACTGGAGCTTCAGTTTGAGCCTCATTCCTTCCAAAGAAATCCCAGGGTTGATCTCCCTCAGAATGGACTGGTTGGATCTCCTTGCAGTCCAAGGGACTCTCAAGAGTCTTCTCCAACACCACATTCCGTGATGCCATCCAGCCATCTCATCCTCGGTCGTCCCCTTCTCCTCCTGCCCCCAATCCCTCCCAGCATCAGGGTCTTTTCCAATGAGTCAACTCCTCGCATAAGGTGGCCAAAGTACTGGAGCTTCAGTTTGAGCCTCATTCCTTCCAAAGAAATCCCAGGGTTGATCTCCCTCAGAATGGACTGGTTGGATCTCCTTGCAGTCCAAGGGACTCTCAAGAGTCTTCTCCAACACCACAGTTCAAAAGCATCAGTTCTTCTGCGCTCAGCCTTCTTCACAGTCCAACTCTCACATCCATACATGACCACAGGAAAAACCATAGCCTTGACTAGACGGACCTTAGTCGGCAGAGTAATGTCTCTGCTTTTGAATATGCTATCTAGGTTGGTCATAACTTTTCTTCCAAGGAGTAAGTGCCTTTTAATTTCATGGCTGCAGTCACCATCTGCAGTGATTTAGTTCAGAACTGTCTAATATATGAGTGCTTATTCTGATTTGAAAGCGGTGTCCCGACAAAAGGCAGAATCCAAATCTTGGCATGGTCTGAAGTGGGATATCAGAAAACTTATCACTTGGATTTGACCTACGTTTTTTCATTCAAAGTTTTCATTTGAATTTTGAAACTCTCATTCTGGAATGCCTGGGGATATGATTATTTCAGAAGAGTGCTTCCCCGGTGGTGCAGTGGTAAATGATCTGCCTGCCGATGCAGGAGGACAAGAGACGTGGGTTCGATCCCTGGGTAGGAAGATCTCCTAGAGTTCCTGTTGTTGTTCAGTCACTGAGTTATGTCCGACTCTCTGTGACCGCATGGACTGCGGCATACCAGGCTTCCCTCTCCTTCACCGTGTCCCAGAGTTTGCTCAAGCTCATGTCCATTGAGTTGGTGAGTAGGAAATGGCAACCCGGTCCAGTATTCTTGTTTGGAAAATTCCTTGGAGTGAGGAGCCTGGTGGACTACAGTTCATGAAGTCGCAGAGTCAGACATGACTGAGCACACACACACTCAGAGAATACCGGTTAAGGGATACCTGTGATGTTGCTAACACGGAATCTCAGGAGGCAGTACTATTCTCTTCTATTAAAAAAAGAATCCTTCTATCTGTGCTCGTGAGCCCATGCCCTTCCATTTCCACAGGGATATTATCAATATATGTGCTCTCTCCTGTGTATTCAATTTTTTTCTCTTTAGTGATTTCTTAATAAAGATTTTAAGGATCCCAACATCTTCCCACACATCAAAAACTTAGCTTTGTTATCTGTTTTTTCCATTGGCTACATTCTTATTTTTCATTTCGCATACTCCACTAAATCCTTCCTAATTTTCACATCAGGAATTGTACAAGAAAGCCAATAACTGCCCCCTAAGTTCTTGCACCTCCTGCTCTCTAATTTTATCAACTTCTTTTGGGCTTAAGTTGCTACCAATCCAGGGGGATCACACTGATCACTACAATTGATGATCTTACTAACTCCAGTGGA
Source organism: Aepyceros melampus (assembly GCA_006408695.1). Taxonomy (NCBI): domain Eukaryota; kingdom Metazoa; phylum Chordata; class Mammalia; order Artiodactyla; family Bovidae; genus Aepyceros; species Aepyceros melampus. The sequence continues at coordinate 154,623 of SJXQ01010921.1, read as the reverse complement.
TTCTTTCCAGGGATCATTGTTTTTTCATATCTGCACTGTTTGACAATATTAACAATGGGATTCTTCCTTAATTACTACTTATTCCTCTGACCTCTACCTATGGATTATACCTGGTTCCCTTTCTATTTTTCTGATGCTTTTTTCACAGAATTTTTGTAGGTCATTTACTCTCTGTCTACTCTTAGCTGTTGTGATCTTCACAATTTCTTTTTATTAAGTTTCCCCTCATTCTCCATTTGTATTCAAATTCAGTGGTCATATTTAATAGTATGGCATTTTCCTATGAAAATCTAAAAGTTTATTTTGGCCACGTGTTTCTTTAGATTGACCTCACAGGAGATTAACCTTTCTTATGCTTCATTCCACAGATAACTGATCAGTAAGCCTTGTTGATTTTGCTTCCAAAATATTTTACCTGTGTTTTTCTCTACTTTTCTATTCTATACCCTCATTTTCTCTACTGTAAAATAGCTCCCTATCAGATATCTTTGCCTTTAGTCATTTATACTTTTAATCTACCATCTCTGTTGTAGTCATCTTTTAAAAACATGGATATAACCATCTACCCTTTTGAATGAGTCCTCGTCAGGTATAGAACATCAGTATATTTCAGAATTTAATACCCTTCATAATTTGGTCCTAATATACATTTCTAAACTACACTTATGTGTTTGTATAAGCATAATATCCTGAACAGCCACCTGATGTGTTTGGAAAAGATCCTGATGCTGGGAAAGATTGAGGGCAGGAGAAGGGGACAACAGAGGATGAGGTGGTTGGATGGCATCACTGACACAATGGACATGGATTTGGGTGGACTCCGGGAGTTGGTGACGGACAGGGAGGCCTGGCGTGCTGCAGTTCATGGGGTCACAAGGAGTCGGACACGACTGAGCGACTGAACTGAACTGAATACCCTGAACACACATGACAATTAAGGCAATTTTCATGGTGTTAAGAACCCTCTTATGATGGATGCACAACCATAGAAGTTTATAGTCAGAAAACATTAGGCCAAATATAATTGAGACAAAAACACTAAAGCTTAGGGATGTAATTTGGGTTTCTATGTGTGAAATTTGTTGTTGAAAATATAAGAATTAAAACTTTAGTCTAATTCATTGGAGGTATTAGTCTCTTACTTGGCAGTGCAACTATATACTACAAGTCTATAAAACTATGACTGTTACTTCGGCACAGATACTCTGGGCAGCAGAAACATACAATGATTGTATTGATCTACTTGTTGCTACTTGGTGACTGTCAACTCTTTCATCTAGAACCCATCTTGCTGCTCAGTCACTTTAGTCGTGTCCGACTCTGTGCGACCCCATAGTCGGCAGCCCACCAGGCTCCCCCATCCCTGGGATTCTCCAGGCAAGAACACTGGAGTGGGTTGCCATTTCTTTCTCCAATGCATGAAAGTGAAAAGTGAAAGTGAGGTCGCTCCGTCGTGCCCGACTGTTAGCAACCCCATGGACTGCAGCCCACCAGGCTCCTCCGTCCATAGGATTTTCCAGGCAAGAGTACTGGAGTGGGCTGCCATGGCCTTCTCCAAGAACCCATCTTAGAATGTCTAATATGTTAGTTAAAAATCTTTATGGAAGCAGATTATGTTTCCTTTGTTATCTTTAACTTTTAATGGAAAATGAGGTGATTATATGTTTATAATTCCATACTGAGGCTCTGAATATTGATCAGTATTAAATAACAGAGGAATTCATGCTAGTCATTAATTGTTTTAGTATTAATGCAGAGTTAGAGTGAGGGGGAAAAAGAACTATTCTTTCTTCTCATCATTCTCTTCCAGCAAGGTTGCTATCACTTCAATATGAAATTACCATAAATGTTGAAATGTTTTCAAATGCTTATTTTTGTTCCCTTGTTTATTGACTATGGATTGTTTGGTTGTGTTAACATGGAAAGCCAAAACTTAAGTCTTTTGAACATAATCATTAGATACATGACTTTATTATCCTTTGGTTATAAAGATGGGAGTAAGGATAATTTCAAGATTTTCTTACAACTTTGTGGATGCTTTCTTATTTAAATCAGAATTTGGCAGGCCATCCCCTTATTTGCTTTGCATGGTGAATAGCATAGTCTTGTTTGAAACAGTAAAATCCCATTTTTAAAGTTATTCATGATTAATAGGTTGAGAGGATGTGTGTCCTGTCATCAGAGATAAACTATTCATTGAAAAGAGTTTTAAAAAATAGTTCTAGTGAACCTCATGGTGTCTTTGCAAGCATTTCACAAAAATAACTTACTTTCCCTCCTAGTTGCTTACTGTGGAATTGATAGATAACAGACTCATTGTGCTTTGGGTCCTGGAATGTACCATGAAATTTGCCTAACAAAGTTCTGGATGTTAAAGGGTTCATTCTTTCGCATTAGTTAATAACTGATGGGCATAGGCCTCAACGTGCTATTTTCTCTGCATAAATTATGCATTTTGGAACTCATTGCTCTTCAATTTAGCTTTCTAAATTAACTCATATCATAGCCATTATTGAGGGAGATGACCACCTGCCACCCCCATATGTTGACTTTAATTATAAATATTTCCATTTGAAAGTCATAGAACTTTACCCAGTCCTCTACTCTTATATGCTCAAACCAGGAGAACCAAAATTTTATGAAACATTTTTGAATAAATAATACCTTATTATGAGGGTCTTCATGTCAAAGACAGGATGATGACTTGTGAAAAAGGTAATATCAGAAACACAGCAGATGGCTCATAGTAAGATATCTGTTAACCTAGTTACATGGAGCTTCAATAACCTTTGACAACTAAGACTGCATGATAATATATTTTTGTTTCCTGCTCATTATAATAGCTCATATATATATTTTTTGGTTTGCTTAGTTTTGGAATAATTATTTTTGCCCCTTTCTTGCCCCTTCTTTTCCTCCTTTCCTTCCTTCCTTCTTTCTTTGTGTGATGTATCAAGCAACAAACACCATTAAATAAATGTTAGCTTTAGACAAAATTTCCTAAGCAAAATTTGTTGTCAGCACTTGGCTTTCAGATTCCCTATCAGCAGCTATTATTTTCCTTCTGGTTTATTTTCCAGCAGGATTTATTACACTGTTTTTATGTTCCAGATACTTTATAGTTGCTGAGGATACAAACAATATTAAAACATGATTCTTTCATTCAGTGACCTCTCAGGGTAGAGCTGAAACAGACATGTCAACATAAGTGTCCCAATAGGGGTACAAATAAGCTATACAGTTATTACTAGCATGAAGCACTTACTGGCCTGGAAATATCAGGAAATTTGACATTAAAAATGTATGGGCAACAACCTGAAAGATGCTTAGGAATTTACTAGGAAGAACCATCCTGATGGACATGGGAGTACAAGCAGAAATGTGAATTTCCTAAGGTTGGCACTTATTCCCTTGGGAAACTTACCTCTGCAATATTTTGTAGGAAATCATTGTTGTCTATTTCAACTTAAATTTTAGCTGAGAGGTTTTATTAATCTGTCTCAAGTGCTTTATGTTTTTACAATGCTTTTCTTAGAAAACTAAAAGTCCTATAAAAGAAAAATGGTTTCAAGCACTGTAGAAAGCATTAAAAAAAACTTATTAAAAGCCAAGAATTATTTCCTTTAAACTTTCTATAGCATTATTACTTGGAGTAGGAAATGGCAAACTGCTCCAACATTTTTTTCTGGATAGTTCCATGGACAGGGGAACCTGGTGGGCTGCAGTTCATGGGGCAACAAAGAGTTGGACATGACTGAGCACACACACAAGTATTTAAATTATGCTGTTTACTTTAAAAATTTCTACAATATTATTAGGGATCAGTTCAGTTCAGCTTAGCTCAGTCGCTCAGTCATGTCCAGCTCGTTGTGACCCCATGGACTGCAGCACACCAGGCCTCCCTGTCCAACACCAACATCCAGAGTTTATTCAAACTCATGTCCATCGAGTCAGTGATGCCATCCAAGCATCTCATCCTCTGTCGTCCCCACCTCCTCCCACCTTCAGTCTTTCCCAGCATCAGGGTCTTTTCAAATGAGTCAGTTCTTCGCATCAAGGGGCCAAAGTATTGGAATTTCAGTTTCAGCATCAGTCTTTCCAGTGAATACTTAGGACTGATTTCCTTTAGGATGGACTGGATGGATCTCCTTGAAGTCCAAAGGACTCTCAAGAGTCTTCTTCAATACATTTTCTCCATGAAATATTTTCTGATTCAGTCAGTTCAGTTCAGTTGCTCAGTCATGTTGGACTTTTTGCAACCCCATGAATCACAGCACGCCAGTCCTCCCTGTCCATCACCAACTCCTGGAATTCAGTCAGACTCACATCCAAGTCAGTGATGCCATCCAGCCATCTCATCCTCTGTGGTCCCCTTCTCCTCCTGCCTTCAATCCCTCCCAGCATCAGAGTCTTTTCCAATGAGTCAACTCTTCACATGAGGTGGCCCAAGTACTGGAGTTTCAGCTTTAGCATCATTCCTTCCAAAGAAATCCCAGAGCTGATCTCCTTCAGAATGGACTGGTTGGATCTCCTTGCAGTCCAAGGGACTCTCAAGAGTCTTCTTCAACACCACTGTTCAAAAGCATCAACTCTTTGGTGCTCAGCTTTCTCACAGTCCAACTCTTGCAACCATACATGACCACTTGAAAAACATAGCCTTGACTAGATGGACCTTGGTCGGCAAAGTAATGTCTCTGCTTTTGAATATGCTATTTAGTTTGGTCATAACTTTTCTTCCAAGGAGTAAGCGTCTTTTAATTTCATGGCTGCAATCACCACCTGCAATGATTTTGGAGCCCCCCAAAATAAAGTCTGACACTGTTTCCACTGTTTCGTGAACCTCGAGATGTTCAAGCTGGCTTTAGAAAAGGTAGAGGAATAAGAGATCTAATTTCCAACATCCGCTGGATCATCAAAAAAGCAAGAGAGTTCTAGAAAAACATCTATTTCTGCTTTATTGACTATGCCAAAGCCTTTGACTGTGTGGATCACAATACACTGTGGAAAATTTTTCAAGAAATGGGAATACCAGGCCACCTGACCTGCCTCTTGAGAAACCTATATGCAGGTCAGGAAGCAACAGTTAGAACTGAACATGGAACAACGGACTGGTTCCAAATTGGAAAAGGAGTACATCAAGGCTGTATATTGTCACCCCGCTTATTTAACTTCTATGCAGAGTACATCATGAGAAACACTGGGCTGGAAGAATCACAAGCTAGAATCAAGATTGCTGGGAGAAATATTAATAACCTCAGATATGCAGATGACACTACCCTTATGGCAAAAAGTGGAGAGGAACTAAAAAGCCTCGTGATGAAATTGAAAGAGGAGAGTGAAAAAGTTGGCTTAAAGCTCAACATTTTCTGATTCAGTTCAGTTCAGTTCAGTTCAGTCGCTCAGTCGTGTCCAACTCCTTGTGACCCCATGAATCGCAGCACGCCAGGCCTCCCTGTCCATCACTGACTCCCGGAGTTCACTCAGACCCACGCTCATGGAGTCAATGATGCCATCCAGCCATCTCATCCTCTGTGGTCCCCTTCTCCTCCTGCCCCCAATCCCTCCCAGCATCACAGTCTTTTCCAATGAGTCAACTCTCGCATAAGGTGGCCAAAGTACTGGAGCTTCAGTTTTAGCATCATTCCTTCCAAAGAAATCCCAGGGTTGATCTCCTCAGAATGGACTGGTTGGATCTCCTTGCAGTCCAAGGGACTCTCAAGAGCCTTCTCCAATACCACAGTTCAAAAGCATCAATGCTTCAGTGCTCAGCCTTCTTCACAGTCCAACTCTCACATCCATACATGACCACAGGAAAAACCATAGCCTTGACTAGACAGACCTTAGCGAAGTAATATCTCTGCTTTTGAATATCCTGTCTAGGTTGGTCATAACTTTTCTTTCAAGGAGTAATCACCTTTTAATTTCATGGCTGCAGTCACCATCTGATTACTCCTTATAAAATAGTTTCTTTCTCTGAGTTTCTAAATGATTTACCTCTCTTGCCTATGAACAATGATCAAGGCCCTGATTAAGTAAATAACTTTTGTGAATTCTAATACCACAAATGAAAAATTTTAGAAAAGAAACTTTTGTCTCACTTCCATCAACATCTACTGTGCATGGCAAGCATTCCGACTTTTGTGGAACTAGAGAATTCCAACATAAAGATGTGATTTATCACCATGAAGCTGGATAGACCTGCCCCCTTTAAGACAAACCCTACTGAACTAAAGATACCACTTTGCAGTAAGTCTCCATGAGAATACCCAGTTCTCTTAAGAACAATCTTGGTTACTCTTTATACCACTAAAGTAACCTCCTTTGCTTCCTCTTATTCCATCATGAAAATAGTCTTTGACAGACTTTCTGAACTTCAGCAACAATTCCCTACTCACAATATAATACATTCTGCTATAGCTGAACTACTTGGCTGAATATGTCTGCATATTCCAACTCCATTTGGAGTTGAGATCTGTGAAATTTACATTATTGATCTTTTCATCTAAATACTTTCTTGATTAACCCATCCTTGACCAACCCATCCTTGACCACTGGCCTGGTGTCAGGATCATCTTGGTTAAGTGGTTATATCAACTACAGTTTAGAGACAGGACATAGAAACTGCTTTACTTTAAGCAGAAATGGATGTGAGGAGGCTGCCACTGAAATCACTGTCAAAGCTATAATCTAGCATCGCTACCACACCTACATGCCCTTGCTATGTGGACTAAACACTGGCCCTAGTGTCAAAATTTTTATAGTGGTATGTTGGTTTGTAATTCTCAGAGGAATGTGGCAATATTTTGCTTTACTATTTTGCTAGGGAGAGAGAATTTCAGAGACTATCACTTGGAACTTTCTATCAAATAACCAATGGACCAGGGAGCCATTATTGGTGATATTTTGCTTGCTAAAATATGTATTTTATGTATAAATGCAGAATAAGTTTATAAAACTATTAAAACAAGTGTGAGATGGTTCTTGCTTATTAGCTTTGCAGTAAATCACATCTGAGAAACAAGACATATTAAGGGACTGCTAAGTCATTTCAGTTGTGTCCGACTCTGTGAGACCCCATAGACAGCAGCCCACCAGGCTCTGCCATCCCTGGGATTCTCCAGGCAAGAACACTGGAGTGGGTTGCCATTTCCTTCTCCAGTGCATGAAAGTGAAAAGTGAAAGTGAAGTCGCTCAGTCGTGTCCGACTCTTCGTGACCCCATGGACTGCAGCCTACCAGGCTCCTCTGTCCATGGGATTTTCCAGGCAAGAGTACTGGAGTGGGTTGCCATTGCCTTCTCCCATATTAAGGGAAATCACACGCAAATTACCTTCTTTTAGACCCACTCAAACCTGAAGACACCTTTTTACTTTTATGTTTTGGTTTTTGTTCAGTAAGTTTTTAAATATTGAGGTATAAGTGATACATTGAATTATATTATTTTCATATGTAAAACATAATGATAACCACATAAGCATAATTAACATTCAACACCACACATAGTTACAATTTTTTTCTTCTCATGAGAATTTTAAAGATCTACTCTCTTAGTAACTTCTAAACACATAATATAGTATTATTCCTAGGAATTATTCATTTTATAACTGAAAGTTTGTACCTTTTGATCTCTTTAACTCATTTTGCTTATCATCAACTCTCTGCCTCTGGCCAACATCAATCTTTTTTTTGTTTCTATAAGTGCCTTTTGCTTTTGTTGTTTCTAAGATTTCAAATACAGTGAGATCATATGGTATTTATCCTTCCTTGTCTGACATATTTTACTTAGCATGATATCCTCAAAGTCTATCCATAGTCTGGCAAATGACAAGATTTATCAGTTTTCCTAATGGAGTAGTATATATTTATGTCATCTGTCTCTGTATCTCTGTCTTCTATGTCTGTCTATCTTAAAACTTCTTTATCCATATCCATGCCATATCCATGTCAGTTTATACTTAGGATGCCTCCATGTCTTGGTTATTGTAAATAATGTTTGCTATGAACAATGGGGACTTCCCTGGTGGCTCAGAGGTTAAAGCGTCTGCCTCCAATGCGGGAGACCTGGGTTCAGTCCCTGGGCTGGGAAGATCCCCTGGAGAAGGAAATGGCAATCCACTCCAGTATTCTTGCCTGGAGAATCCCATGGACAGAGAAGCCTAGTAGGTTACAGTCCACGGGGTCGCAAAGAGTCGGACACGACTGAGCGACTTCACCTTCAACAATGGAGTGAAATTACCTCTTTGACATAGTGTTTTCAGGTTTTGATTCCTTCAGATATATTCTCAGAAGTGCAATTGTTAGATCACATAGCAGTTTTATTTAAAAACGTTGAGGAAACTCTGTAATTGGCTATACCAATTTAAATCCACCCAACAACACACAAAGATTCCCTTTTCTCTACAGCCTCACCAGTGTTTAACTCTTTTCTTTTTGATAAGAGTCTTTCTAACAGTTGTAATATCTCTGTGACTTTGATTTCCATTTCCCTGATGAGTAATGATGTTGTACACCTTTTCATGTACCTTTTGTCAATTTGTATATATTTTTGGAAAAAAATGCCTACTCAGGTCCTTTGCCCATTTTTTAAATTGAACTATTTGTTTCTATTACTATTGACTTGTATGCATGATTTTGTGGTTGTTAACCCCTTGTCAGATACGTGGTTTGCAAGTATTTTTCCTGTTTCACAAGTTGTCTTTTGTTTGTTGATTATTCCTTTTGCTATATAAAAGCTTTTTAGTCAGTATATCCCTACTAGTTTTTTACTTTACTACTTGTGCGTTAGGTGTCCTATCCAAAAGAGCTATTGTCCAGACTCATGTCAATGACCATTTTTTCTATATTTTCTTCTAGAAGTTATATGATTTCCAATGTACCAATTAATTCTCATCTATTTCAAGTTAATTTTGATGAGTAGTATAAGATAGGAGTCTAATTTTATTATTTTACATGTGAATATCCAGTTTTCCCAGTATCACTTATTGAAGACACTGCTTTATTGAGCATTCTTGGCTCTTTTGTCAAATACTTCTTGACTGTATATGCATGGATTTATCTGTAGGCTCCCAACTCTGTGCCACTAGCCTGTGTGTCTGTTTTTGTGTCTGAACCACATTGTTTTGATTCATATAGCTTTATAGTACATTTTGAAATCAGACGATGTGATGCCTCCCACTTTGTTTTTCATTTTTTTCTACTTCTATAAAAAATATCATTGAATATCTACTTCTACAAAAAATATCATTGAACTCTTGTTATATATTGAATATATAGATGGTTTTGAGTATTTTAACAATATTAATTATTTCAGTCCATGAACTTAATACAGTTTTCCATTTATTTGTATTTTCTTCTATTTCTTTTATCAATGCCACTGTCTTGATTTTAGTGTAAAGATCTTTTTCCTCCATGGTTAAATTTATTTCTAAGTATTTTATTGTTTTTGATGTTATTGTAAATGGATCATTTTCTTTATTTTCCATTCAGATAATTATTATTATATAGAAGCACTACTGATTTTTGCATGCTTGTTTTACATCTTGAAACTTTATTGAATTTGTTCATTAAATCTGGGAGCTTTTTGGTGGACTCTTTAGGAATTTATGTATATATAAATGTTATCTGCAAAGAGAGCCAATTTTATTAATACTTCTTTCTTTCCAATTCTGTTTCCTTTTATTTCTTTTCTTGCCTAACTACTTTGTTTAGAACTTCTAGTACTATGTTGAATGAGAGTGGTGGAAGTAAGTACCTTTGTGTTGTCCTGATCAAAGAGGAAAATCTTCAAGTCTTTCACCATTGAGTATGATGTTAGTTGTGGATTTATCCTATATAATCTTTATTATATTGAGGTGTGTTTCTTCTGTACTTAATAGTCTTTATCATAAATGGACATTGCATTTTGTCAAATGCTTTTTCTATGTCCACTGAGAAGGTTGATTTTCTTTTCCTTTTATTCTATTAATGTGATATCACATTTTTTGATTTGTGTATGTTGGAACATGTTTCCTTCCCAAGGATAATTCCCACTTGGTAATTATGATTGATGCTTCTAATGTGCTGCTAAATTTAATTTTTAATATTTTATTGGAAATTTTTACATCTATATTTATCAGGGATATTAGCCTATAGTTTTCTTTTCTTGTGTCCTCTTCTGGCTTTGATATCGAAATAATGATGGCCTTTTAACATGAATGTGGCAGTGTTTCCTTCTTTTTGTGTGTTTTGGAAGAGTTTGAGAAATATTAGTATTAAATGTTTGGTAAAATTCACCAGGAAAACCATCTGGTTCTGAGCTTTTCTTTGAGCAAGAATTTTGATTACCGGTTCCCTTTTCTTAATAATTGGTCTGTTCAGATTTTCTATTTGTTTCTGATTCAGTTAGGGTAGGTTGTATTTTTCAAAGAATTTCCCCATTTCTTCCAGGTTTTCCAGTTTGTTGCCATATAGTTGCTCATAATATCCCCTTATAATTCATTATATTTCTGTGGTATCAGTGTAATGTTTACTTTTCCAGCTATACTTTCACTGATTTGGATCCTATATACTTCATCACTGGTACTTATTCTGCTTGATCAAGTCTGCTTTTAAGCTCTCTATTGAGTCCTTCAATTCAATTATTTACTTTTTCAGCTCTGGAATTTCTGGATTTGTTTTGGTGGTTGTTGGAGTTATCTTATGGTTTCTTTTTCTTTGCTGAGCTTCTTGTTTTGTTCATGCATTATCCTTCTAAGTTTGTTTAGTTGTTTGTCTGGGTGTTCTTGTAGTCCACTGAACTTTTTAAAAGGATTGTTCTGAATTCCTTGTCTGACAGTTCATAGACTTCCAGTATTTTAGGGTCAGTTATTATTGGAGCCTTATTAGTTTCCTTGGTGATGTCATGTTTATCTGATTTTTTTGTGATCCTTGATTCATTATGTTGGTATCTGTGTATTTGAGCAAACAGTGTACTCTTCCAGACTTTACAAGTTCACTGTGACAGAGACAGTTCTCATTAGTCATCTCAGTTTGCATTTCTGGACATGTCCACTGGTAATGTACTTGGGCAGATAGGGCTTGCTATCAGGGCCTATTTTTGAGTAGTATCATTGCTCAAGCTCTGAGATCTGGAGGATAGGTTACCTGTGGGTGATAGCTGTTGGATAGGATGGCTTACTTGATCCTCTGCAAGCGAGTGAGTCTGTAGGAAGGGCTTGAACTTTGCCTGCGTTCTTTGGCCAGCCTAACTAGGTGTGTGGGACTGGGTACTATATTCAGTAGTAGGTAGAGTTATAAATTAATTACTCTGTCCTGGTAAGGCAATAGAACAGGTTCCAGGATCTGCACAGTTCATTGTTTGCAGACTTAAATCAGGCAAGACTATGCACTGAATCCCCTGGCCAGACAGGGCCAGAGGTTTTGCTCTGTAAATGGAAAAGTCCATAGGCTATGTTCTCTATTCAGGACCGACAGTAAGCAGGGCTGTTGTGTGGGTTATGAAGCTTTCTGTGTGCTCTGTTATGTTCCATGGTTGAGAGGGATGAAGACTGTTTCCAGGAATAGGTGGAGCTATAAATTAGTCCCTGCCTAGGTAGGACCAGTGAATTGGCTCCAAAGTCTGAAAGACTCTTTGTTTGTGGTCTTGACTCTGAGCTGATCCATGTCACAAGTTCTCTGGACAAACAGTGCCCCTGACTTTACTATGTGGATGCTGATCTCTGCCTGCTGTACTCTCTGTTCAAGCATTTCAGGACTACACAACTGCTAGATACTTAGTCAGCCTTTCTATTTAGGTAGGGCTGGGAGCTATACTCAGCCCTCGACTGAGTATGACTTGGCTCCCCAAACTGAATGAAAGTAGATGAGGCTCCAGTGCTGGAAAAGGCTTTCTGCTTGGGGACCCAAGTCAGGTAGACTTGCATCCCACCAGCTTCCCTAGTTAGATGGTGGATCATATTGGCTCTGCAGGTCAGCAAAGCTTCTGGTTGGACACTTGGGCACTACAGGTATGAATTTGTTCTGCCATAATCCAAGTGCTGATGTTGCAAGCCCTTCTTTCTATTCCACTATAATCAGATTTCTTATGCTCAAACCCTGTGGATTCCCATGCAATCCATGTTGGGGTGAGATCACAGTGGAGACTCCTAGCAATTGACACACAACTGTGGGTGAGCTGGATATCCCACCCTGGGCTCTCTTTTCCCACAGAAGAAACTTTAGGTTCAATGGAGACCGTTCAGCATGGTGCTACACTGGAACTGGTACAGGGGCAACATGGTCTGCCTATAGTTGCTCCTCTTATCCTTCTAATGTCATCTGTTTGGGTCTCTGTGGGACAGAGGTATGCTTTAGCCTCCCCTCCATATCCTAGAATTTTTTTCCAGTGGAGTCTTGTCTGTGAATAGTTGTTAATTGCTATTAGTTTGAAAGGAAGTGAAGTCAGGAGCCATCTGTGTCACCGTCTTGGTGACGTCACTGTTTCTTTTCCTTGCTCTAACAGTAAAACTTTTGTTGCTTTGGTTAAGTCCTTGGCATTTCTCCACTTGAGTTGTTATATATATAAAGAAAGGTGAATGATCTGGAGGACTTCTGAAGTTCCTCTTAACTTTAACGTAGTGTTGTTTGTGTTCGTTTGTACTTCTCAATGCATCCTTAAATGTAGTTAACTTACGTAGTCAACTGTTTGTGCTGGTCTGTGTGTTTCTTGCTATAATGTAGGCTCCGTAAGGATAGAGAAGATAAGCAATTTTGTTTATTGATAAATGTCCATAATGCTTTAAAATGTTATTTAAATGATTCATTCTTGATTATTCATTTATACTTAAGCTATATTTCTTATACTGAAGCCATTTCATTCATTCAACATATGTCAATTTACTTAGCAAATACTTAATAGTCACTTCATCATCTGCTTCTTTTTGATTCTCTGAATCCTATCTGCTTTCAGCATCAACTGTGCTTCAGCTTTTCTATTAAACTCTGCTGAACATTCCAGCTATAATGAATCTCTATCTTATTTGAACTCCTTCCACATACATAGTTGTTGTTATCATGGATTTAAGAATAAAATCTTCAAAGATTTATTAGTATTCTGCTCAATTATAGTATCCTTATTATTACTGTACTAAAAGACTCTGATGCTGGGAGGGATTGGGGGCAGGAGGAGAAGGGGACGACAGAGAATGAGATGGCTGGATGGTTTCACTGACTTGATGGACGTGAGTCTGAGTGAACTCCAGGAGTTGGTGATGGACAGGGAGGCCTGGCAAGCTGCGATTCATGGGGTCGCAAAGAGTCAGACACGACTGAGTGACTGAATTGAACTGAAGAATATAGCATACTACTAATATTCTGCTTATTTATATTATGTATGCTACTAATTAACATATACAATGTCTGTGGATTTTTCAAAGTCAAGGATATTACAATATATGTTTTGTAAAATTTACCCATGACATGTAATATCAGTTAGACATAGAATCTGAAAATTGTAATTTAACACATTCTCTTTTTCTTTCCTCTTCTTTTTCTTTTCCTTTCTCCCTGTAACTCTTGTGTAAGCATACACAGATACATATACAATCTTGAATGGCACTTTAGTATCCTTGACTTATTGTGATAGAAATTGAAACAGAAAAAAAGGAAAACTTGATATTGAATAGCCAAGGAATGGATATTTGCCAAGAAATGGCTATTGAATTTTTACCTAACTTATAGGAATAATGTTTAATTCATAATTACCTAAAGTATATCATCCCATTTCTTGGCTTTGACAATGATATGGAAATGTTCTTTCTCTCCTTATCTTTGCAACCATTTCTCTTTTTGTTGTGAGAGAAGCCAAGTAGTCTGTAGTTATGCTGGTGCACAAGCATTTTAAAATAGCCTTCATTTATGAGCGATCATCTATGAAGGACTAGCATTTAAGGAACCTTGCTGTGTCCTTTTCTGAGATTACAGCTTCTATACAAGTGACAAATATATTTAGACAGAGCATAAAGAGTTCTCTGTACAGTTTTTGATTGGTATTGTTAGCATTCATGGGGAAATGTTGAAGAATACTAATAACTACAAATAAATAACTAAAATAGTTGTCCCAGAAGGGTGACAGCAGGCCATACTTCTGGGGAATACATTTGGATACATGATTCTTTTCTGAGAAAATATTGTTAATAGTTTTTATGATTGTACATTTCCCTATTCACTTAAAAAATTCAGAACAAGATGAAGGAGAAGAGAGAGAGAGTGAAAAAGAGAGAGAGACTCTCAACAGGTTATTTTGTGTCTATTCCTTCTGTTAATAGATGAATACTATCTATGACAAATCTCAAAACAAAAATAAATTTCTGGTAGTGTATAAATAATTCCCTATTTATGTATTTTTTGGCCAAAGCTCTACTTATCTGATAAACCTCTGTTAAAAAGAACGTTATATAAACCATTCCTAATCATAAGGATGACAAATAGACAATTATACAAAATATAGGACCAAACTACATCTCTCTATTATTCTTACTTAGGAAAGATTATAAGAAGATCTCACTGAATTTGGATCTTCTCTGTATTATAAAAAATAAGCAATATTTGGATAAGAATAAATAAAAATGAGAACTCTCTATGTTAGGAGAAAGTTGCTCATTTAAAGGTCTGCTATATGACATTTGTTAAAAACTTAGACAAATGTCAAAACTAAAAATAATGATCACCTTTAGCATAACACAGGAGATTTCTGAATATTGGAGTTGGAGCCTGGAAAAAGATGAATATTCAGGCTAAACAGAGCCTTAGAAATCATCTGGCGACTCATATCTGATGATTTAGAAGCCCAGGGAGGTGCAGTGACATGTCACAGAGTTACACAAGGACCTAGAAATACACAACCCAGATTTCTGAGTATACAGTGTCCTTTTCTTTTGATATTTAAATGGATTAGTTGAAGCTCAGTAGGTATTTTGAAGTACATTTATTTTTATTTATAATTGTATTATTATACACTTCTCCTTTTGGAAAGTAAATTAAATGCTAAATTTAGTGCCCTTTCAAAGCCCACCAAAAATAAGCTCCTGACATAGCTTTTGTTTTCTTTGTTTTTCTGTTGATGATGTTGCTGCAGTAAATACATGTAACAAAATTTTCCCATTTTAGGCATTTTTATGTATATACACTTCTGAAGTATTAAGGACATCCCCATTGTTCTGCAACTATCACCAAATTTTTAGAAGTTTTTCATCCTCCTCTACTGGAACTTTGTACTCAAGTCACCAGCTTCCCATTTCTACCTCCTCTCAGCCCCAGAAGCCATAGTTCTTTCTAGCTCCATGAATTTGGCTACTCTAACTATATAATTGGAATCATATAGTATTTCATGCAGCATAATGTCCTCAAGATTCGTCTATGTTGCTATTCATATTTGTTTTTTATAAGACCTATTTTATTTTTGCCCCATATCTACTGAGGTATATCTGACAAATAAAATTATATATATTTAAGGTATACAACTTGATATTCTGATATATGTATATATTTTGAAATAATCACCAAAATTAACATATCAGTCATCTTGTATAGTTATCATTTTCCTTGTGTGTATGTGTGTTATTTCATGCTTTCTTTTCTTGGTGTATGGTAAGAACACTTAAAATCTATCCTCTTAGCAAATTTTGAGTATATGAGGCAGTATTATTAAGTATATGCACATTGCTGTACATTAGATCTCAAAAACTTATCTTGAAAGTGATAAACTTATCTAGATACTGTTTATATCAGTCTTTTCCTCAGGTCCCAAAAATTGAAGGTGTCGGATACATTGCACTCAACTCAGCTGAGGATCCCCGAGTTTAGGGAATTCAAACTTTTCCTGTTAGGCTGCAAGTAAACCTGATCATTTCCCCAGAGAGAGGTATTATCTTTGTTACATGAACTATAAGTAAATTTCTCCTTTGTTTCTTAGAGATCTCTATTTTCCAAGGCTGTTAACTCTACAAACATCTTTGAGAAGACATTCTGGGGAAAAAAAGGATGTCAATCCTTCACTCACAAGACATGCAAAGGACATGGAAACTGATCCAACTACTTTCTATTATTCTTTTCACTTATTAATAGAATCATTAATGTATTCACTCATCGTTCTCCTCCCCTTTTTCTACAATTTATTAAGTGAATATTCTATCTCTTTGCCAGAAACTGCCCTGCTCTTCCATAACATTCTATTTCAGCCAAATGGAATAGATCTTTCTATTTTATTTATTTATTTTTAAATTTAAATTTATTTATTTTAATTGGAGGCTAATTGGCTAATGTAAAGCATTTTAAATGAACCAATCCATTGATTTTTCTACACAAGGACAGTGTCTTTTCTGATGCTCTTCCTTCAACTTAAAAAATCCTCTATGATTTACTTCTCCAAACTGAAACCCTTTGCTTCTCTCAATATAATATAATACTCTATTCATTATTCACTTGTTTTTTTCCCCCTGATTCTTATGACTGGAACTAAGCATCTACTTTTGTGTTTGTTTAGCAATACAGGTTACACTCTTTTTTTTTTAATTAATTTTTATTTTTTTAGTTTGTTTTGCTTTACAATACTGTATTCGTTTTGCTAATACATCGACATGAATCAGCCACGAGTGTACATGAACTCCCAATCCCGACCCCCACCTCCCCACTCCCACCCCACACCCTCTCTCTGGATTATCCCCGTGCATCAGTCCCAAGCATCCTGCATCCTGCATCAAACCTGGACTGGCGATTCGTTTCACTTATGATATCACACATGTTACACTGCCACTCTGCCAACCCATCCCACCCTCTCCCTCTCCCACAGAGTCCAAAAGGCCATTCTATACAACTGTGTCTCTTTTGCTGTCTTGCGTACAGGTTTATCATTACCATCATTCTAAATTCCATATATATGTGTAAGTATACTGTATTGATGTTTTTCTTTCTGGCTTACTTCACTCTGTATAATCGGCTCCAGCGTCATCCACCTCATTAAAACTGATTCAAATGTATTCTTTTTAATAGCTGAGTAATACTCCATTGTGTATATGTACCACAGCTTTCTTATCCATTCATCTGCTGATGGACATCTAGGTTGCTTCCATGTCCTGGCTATTACAAACAGTGCCGCGATGAACATTGGGGTACACGTGTCTCTTTCAATTCTGGTTTCCTCGGTGTGTATGCCCAGCAGTGGGATCGCTGGATCATAAGGCAGTTCTATTTGCAATTTTTTAAGGAATCTCCACACTGTTCTCCATAGTGGCTGTACTAATTTGCATTCCCACCAACAGTGTAAGAGGGTTCCCTTTTCTCCACACCCTCTCCAGCATTTATTGCTTGTTGACTTTTGGATCGCAGCCATTCTGACTGGTGTGAAATGGTACCTCATTGTGGTTTTGATTTGCATTTCTCTGATAATGAGTGATGTTGAGCATCTTTTCATGTGTTTGTTAGCCATTCGTATGTCTTCTTTGGAGAAGTGTCTATTTAGTTCTTTGGCCCATTTTTTGATTGGGTCATTTATTTTTCTGGAGTTGAGCTGCATAAGCTGCTTGTATATTTTTGAGATTAGTTGTTTGTCAGTTGCTTCATTTGCTATTCTTAAAACACTTTTTAAATTCTTGCTTTCTTTGACATTTGTCAGAGTTAACTTAGATAAATACTAACTCCCTATCTTGGAGAGTAAATTCAGTGGGAAGAGAGCCTGTTCAACCCTCACATTGTTAATACCCTGTGGTGCTTTGTAGTTTCTTGCTCAGAGTTGGATCCTACATTCTAATTAAAACTGATATATTTGGAATTTGGTCTGTGTTGCAGCTGGGCTTTTGATATGCAAAATTACAGTGATTAACAAGTGGTTACATCATTTCACATTTTTGTCAATGCACTTTCACTTTTATAGAGTATATATGTGTATCATACATATATATATTTTATGTAAAATGCAAATGGCATAAACAGATACAGGTATATCACTGTATATATGCCATATATATTATCTTTCTATCATCTACTTATATGCCTTATATGTAAATTACTTAAATTTTTGAAGAAGGAGAAGGAAATGGAACTGTGATTTTGGTAAAATGAGCAAAGCCTGAGGCCTAGGACCTGGAGACTGGAAAATGCTCTGGGCATAGTTCATATTTTTGGTATGCTTCCCAGGGTAAGAGGTGAGGTATAGGATGAGAAAACGCTGGAGAGACTTATGGTTTACATTGTAAAGAGTAGAGAGCAATTCAAGGAAGCACAGAAGATCCAGTCTAAATATGAGGAAAGATTCAGAGAAAACAGAACTAGAATTTCTTTGTATACAGTTTAGGGAAATAGTTGTGCACATTGAGAAAAATCAAGTAAAGAATGAATTCTCATACTATACTTGAGTTGAGGCTAAAAACAGAGATCTCATTAACAACAGTGGAAGTCAGTAAGTAAAGGGCTTATATTGTCAATCATTAGAAAAGTAGTAAATGCCAACCTAGCATTTTAGAGGGAATACACTTACCAAGAATGAGAAAAAACAACACAGTTTCAAAAAACAACAAAGGAGTTTACTATTCAATGCCAGTTTAAAAATAAAAATACAAAGAGTATACTGTGTAGGATAGGATTCCCTAGTGGCTCAGACAGTAAAGGGTCTGCCCACAGTGCAGGAGACTTAGGTTCACTCCCTGGGTCAGGAAAATCCCCTGGAGAAGGAATGGCAACCCACTGCAGTGCTCTTGCCTGGAAAATCCCACTGATAGAGGACACTGGTAGGCTACAGTCCATGGGGTCGCAAAGAGTCGGACACCACTGAATGACTTTCTTTTCAGACACTTTCTTTCGCTTTATACTGTGTAAGATACAAAGAGTATATACTGTGTAAGATGGAGAAGGAAATGGCAACCCACTCCAGCCTGGAGAATCCCATAGACAAAACAGTGTCAGACATTTTTCTGGGCTCCAACACTGCAGATGGTGATTGCAGCCATGAAATTAAAAGGCACTTGCTCCTTGGAAGGAAAGTTATGAGCAACCTAGACAGCATATTCAAAAGCAGAGACATTATTTTGCCAACAAAGGTCCATCTAGTCAAGGCTATGGTTTTTCCAGGAGTCATGGATGGATGTGAGAGTTGGACTATAAAGAAAGCTGAACACAGAAGAATTGATGCTTTTGAACTGTGGTGTTGGAGAAGACTCTTGAGAGTCCCTTGGACTGCAAGGAGATCCAACCAGTCCATCCTAAAGGAGATCAGTCCTGGGTGTTTATTGGAGGGACTGATGGTAATAATTTGGCCCCCTGATGCAAAGAGCTGACTCATTGGAAAAGACCCTTATGGTGGGAAAGATTGAAGGCAAGAGGAGAAGTGAATGACAGAGAATGAGATGGTTGGATGGCATCACCGACACAATGGACATGGGTTTTGGTGGACCCCGGGAGTTAATAATGGACAGGGAGGCCTGGCGTGCTGCAGTTCATGGGGTTTCAAAAAGTCAGACATGACTGAGCGACTGAACTGAACTGAACTGAAGTGATTAAACCACTACTGTGTAAGAAGCGTGATGAAGATTAGAAAATTGGAGATATATGAAACATGGTAAGAAAATACATTGATGTGGAAAATTTAAGCAAGTATTGATTATTTTTAACTACATAAAATGATTATGTCATAGTATTGATAGAAGAAGACATTAAAATACTTTAATAGTAAGGAAAGTAAAAGTGAAAGTAGAGTCACTCAGTTGTGTCCGACTGTTTGCTACCCCATGGAATGTAGCCTACCAGGCTCCTCAATCCACGAGATTTTCCAGGCAAGAGTACTGGAGTGGTCTGACATTTCCTTCTCCAGGGGATCTTCCCAAACCACCCAACCAGGTGTCCTGCATTGCAGACAGGCGCTTTACCATCTAAGCCACCAGGGAAACCCTGGTGGTATAGTAGGGGGGATTGTGATAAAAGATAAGCATTCTAAATTTCTTGTATTTTTCTACTACTACTACTACTAAGTCACTTCAGTCGTGTCCGACTCTGTGTGACCCCATAGATGGAAGCCCATCAGGCTCTCCCATCCCTGGGATTCTCCAGGCAAGAACACTGGAGTGGGTTGCCATTTCCTTCTCCAATGCATGAAAGTGAAGAGTGAAAGGGAAGTCGCTCAGTCGTGTCCGACTCTTAGCGACCCCATGGACTGCAGCCCACCAGGCTCCTCCGTCCATGGGATTTTCCAGGCAAGAGTACTGGAGTGGGGTGCCATTGCCTTCTCCGCTTGTATTTTTCAGGAGAGGAAAACATTGACTAATTATACAACTTCATTCTATGTAATGTGCATATTAAACTTGATTAAAATAACTTGATAGAGTGAATTTCAGTGGGGGAGTGAGAATTCAATATTAATAAAAACAATAATTTTGTTGTGCAAAAAGTTAAAAATACAGTGAGATAAAAAGAGCAAATATGAACATTTAACATAGGTGCAATATTTCTATATATATTACCAATCACAATAACAGTAAATAGATAAAAGTCTTACATTAAAAGACAAATCTATTTAGGTTAGTTTAATAAAACACATATGCTTAGTCACTCAGACTTCTTGTGACCACACGGACTGTAGTTCAGCAGCCTCCTCTTAAATGGGATTCTTCAGGTAAGAATGCTAGAGTGGGTAGCCACTCCCTTCTCCAGGGGATCTTCCCAACCCAGGAACTGAACCCAGGTGTCCTGCAGCTCAGTTGGCATAGAATCCGCCTGCAATGCAAGAGACCCCAGTTCGATTCCTGGGTTGGGAAGATCCCTTGGAAGAGGGATAGGCTACCCACTCCAGTACTGTGGCCTGGAGAATTCCATGGATCATCTAGTCCATGGGGTCGCAAAGAGTAGGACACGACTGAGCGACTTTTGCTTTCACTTCACTCCTGCATTGCAGGCAGATTCTTTACCATATGAACCACCAAGAAAGTTCAATAAAACATATATCATCTTCTAAACAACTTGAGTCAAGGGTGAAGTATAATTGTCTATAAAATATTTAGTAATAAATGTAAATAAACTATTGATCAAATGCTGAAAATGATGCTAAATATTTTGTAGGGGAGGTATTTACCCTTAAAATGCTTAACCATACTGCTGCTGCTGCTGCTGCTGCTGCTAAGTTGCTTCAGTCATGTCCGACTCCGTGCAATCCCATAGACAGCAGCCCATCAGCCTGTGCTGTCCATGGGATTTTCCAGGCAAGAGTACTGGAGTGGGTTGCCATTGCCTTCTCCGACTTAACCTTAAAATGGCCCAAAATAAATGAGCTTTTATGTTAATATATATTATAGAAACCGTCAATCTTAAAGGAAAGCAACCCTGAATACTCATTGGAAGGGCTGATGCTTAAGTTAAGAGCTCCAACACTTTGGCCCCCTGATGCAAATAACACTGGAAAAGACCCCGATGCTGGGAAACATTGAAGGCAGAAGGAGAAATGGGCAGAGGATGAGATGGCTGGATGGCATCACTGATTCAATGGACATGAATTTGGGCAAACTCTAAGAGATGGTGCGGGACTGCAAAGCCTGATGTGCTGCAGTCCATGGGGTCGCAGTGAGTCAGACAGGACTTGATGATGAAAGAATAACAATATTACAGAAACAGAAGAAATCAAAATGACATAGAAGAAAGAGAAAATAGTGATAGCAGAAGGAATAAAATAGAAAACAATCATAATATACAAAAGACCAATTATGCTAGTGCTTTGAACTGATTAAAGAGATGAAAATATTAATAAATGAAAATGAAATAATAACAATTTATTCTGTAAAAGAGGACACACCCACTGATGTTGAAGAGATGGGAAATGTTTTAAAAAGTTATAATTTATGTCAGTAAATGTATTAACTCTGTGAAGAAAAGCTTTTTAAACCTTAGTAAAATGAAACTTACCAAAGCTGACTGTAGATGAAATAGGAAACCCACAATTTATAGCCATCAATGAAATTAGTTCATTGTTTAGATGTGTTACCTCTAGGAAATCATAAGACTAATGAACATTATTTACGTCAGTCAGTTGTGATAGTTAGCCTTCAAATCCTAAGTAAAATTTTCCATATGGTAGAAAATTGGGGAACATTGTCTAATTTATTTAAAAATGCTAAGATAACTTTGATGCAAATCCAAATAGGGGCAGCACAAGAAGGAATAAAATAGATTAAACTAAGTCAGGGTAAGAGTATAAAAACCTAAGTAAAAGTGATGGCACTCAGTCGTGTCCGACTCTTTGTGACCCCATGGACTGTAGCCTACCAGGCTCCTCCCTCCATGGGATTCTCCAGGCAAGAGGACTGGAGTGGGCTGCCATTTCCTTCTCAGACGATCTTCTTGACCTAGCGATCCAACCTGTGTCTCCCGCATTCCAGGCAGACGCTTTAACCTCTGAGCCACCAGGGAAGCTTTAAAACCTAAACCAAATATAAATAAATGAATTGAGTAAAATATAAAAAATAAATACATCATGAATACTTTGAATAATATTAGTTTAATGCTGCTGCTAAGTCACTTCAGTCGTGTCCGACTCTGTGCAACCGCATAGACGGCAGCCCACCAGGCTTCCCGTCCCTGGGATGCTCCAGGCAAGAACACTGGAGTGGGTTGCCATTTCCTTCTCCAATGCATGAAAGTGAAAAGTGAAAGTGAAGTCACTTAGTTGTGTCAGACCCTCAGTGACCCCATGGACTGCAGCCTGGTACGTGCATGTTCAGTCACGTCTGACTCTTGGCAACCTTATGGTCTGAAGCCCACCAGGCTCCTCTGTCCACGGGATTCTCCAGGCAGGAGTGGATTGAGTTGCCATTTCCTCCTCTAGGGGTTTGATGTAGATTACATTATTATTTATTATTATTATTATTATTTAGCATTAAACTAGATGTAAAAGCCTAAATTTCCTAAAATAGAGAAGTGTTCCACTGCTATATTCTAAATGGATAACCAACAAGGAGCTACTGGATAGCAGATGGAACTCTGCTCAGTGTTATGTGGCAGTCTGAATGGCAGGGTAGTTTAGGGGAGAATGGATACATGTATATGTAAGGCTGAGTCACTTTGCTGTTTGCCTGAAACTATCACAACTAGTTATTTGGCTATAGTCCATTACAAAATAAATTTTAAAAAATAATAAAATTGGAGAAATGTTTTAAAAAATAAAATGGAGAAGTGTTCAATAAATTCAAAATGAATTTAAAAGTAAAAAACAGAAATTTACAAATTCATTGGAATTTTTTTAGCTTTATAAAGGGAATCTATAAAAAGGTTACAGCAAATGTGATATCTAATGGGGAAATACTGGTAGTTTTCTTTGGATCAGGAAGAAGATAAATATGCGCACTAATCCATTTCTATTTACCATGGTAGAGATTTACAAAAGAAGACTACAATAATCACATAAATATAGTATCATATGATACAATAAAATATGACTTGAGAGAAAAGAATCAAACTAATTATACACAGATGTGAAAATTTTTTATGGAGAAATATAAAGGGATATTAAAATATTTTATAGAATTAAACTTTATTAAGATTGCAGAGAAGGCAATGGCACCCCACTCCAGTACTCTTGCCTGGAAAATCCCATGGATGGAGGAGCCTGGAAGACTCCAGTCTATGAGGTCGCTGAGGGTCGGACACGACTGAGGGACTTCACTTTTACTTTTCCCTTTCATGCATTGGAGAAGGAAATGGCAACCCACTCCAGTGATCTTGCCTGGAGAGTCCCAGGGACGGGGGCGCCTGGTGGGCTGCCATCTATGGGGTCGCACAGAGTCGGACATGACTAAAGTGACTTAGCAGCAGCAGAAACAAAATCAATATGCCAAAATTTACATTTTTATATAAAAGAAAAAATAAATTCAGCTGTAATTAAAAAGATATGATTTAAAATAACAGATTATTTGCAGTACCTGAAAAAAATCTAATAAAAATGTTTATATTTTTATGGAGAATATAAGATTCTACTTTATGACAATAAAAAGAGCTTAATAATTAAGAAATATGGAATGCCATGGGTTGGAATATTTCATATCATAAGGATATTAATTCTCCCCAAACTCATCTACACTTAATGAATTTTATTTAATGTCCTAATGGTTTTGTATATTTGAGGGAGAGAAGAAGTGCTTGAAATTGACATGCTGATTCTCAGATGTATGTAGAAAATTCAAGAGGCAAGCACCTAAGGAACTCTTGAAGGATAAAAGCAAAATTTGAGGAATTTCTCTTAAGGACTTTTATATTTTTAAGGGGTATTAGTATATAAGGCAGTGATATGTTGATAAATAGACTGTTCAGATTTTAGAGCAGTGAAATGGAGCACACAATGAGACTCCAGAAATAATCTAATACGACAGAACTAAATGCAGAGCTAATCAGTGAGGAAGTAATTGGCTTTTCAATAGATGGCTCTGGATCAAAAGATAGTTACAAACACATACACACACATGTAAAGTTCAACATATATAGTTAATATATATGAGAACCTTGCACCATTCACAAAAATCTAACTTTTGGCAGATTACATAGTAAAATATGAAAGATAAACCTAAATTGCTATTGTAAGAATAGGCATATTAGCTCATTTAATTCTAAGAAACAGAGTATTATTTGTATCTTTTGTTATTAACAACTTATAGATATGTAACTTGAAACTGAGAGAAGCAAAATATCTTGCTTCAAGTCATGTAGCAATTAAGTCCTGAAAGCAGAACTTGAACACGTGCTATTTGGTGTAGAATCAATTTTGTTAGCTATCTTGGCCAAAATGCATTGCTTTGATACCTTGTTCAATATAGAATTTCCTAAATTCAAAACATGAAGAAAAAAAAGGTAAATTTAACTATACTGAGATAAAAATAATAATGTATCTTCAACAAAAAGGTCTATTTTTTAGACCAAGAAGAATATATTTGCAGTAATTTTATGAATTTATTATCCAGAGATGTTAGATTCTATGAATCCCCTAAAAAGAAAAGACAAGCACTTACATAGTAAAATTGGCACATGGACAGAATAGGCATTTTCTAGGAGGAAAAAACTAATGAGAATTTCAAAATTCAATAGCTATGAAATGCCATTTTACTAACAGTTTACAAAAATTATGGAATTCCTACAAGAGTAAATATTGTGAAGGTGTGAAACAGGAAGTCTCATTCCCTCATTGTAAGAGAATAAACTAAGCTAACCATTCTGGCCACCACTTCAGCATTACCTAGAGGAGCATAAGGGCCCAACAATTCCAACGCTATGTGTGAGCAGATCCGCCCAAAAGAATTAGAACACAAACCACATACGTAATTTAAAATCTTCCATTAATAGTCTTATACAAGGAAAAAGATGAAGATAACTTGACAAATATTTTGACTCCATATTTACAAAAAGTTACTTTGCATGATGCAGTCAATATAAAAATGTTAACAAGATAGTTCACATTTTTGTCCTGCGTTTGAAATCTACATCTCAGCATAGACTAGCCACATTTCAAGTGCTCAAAAGCCACACATGGTTAGTGCCTACCACATTATATAGCACTGCTCTAGATAAGCTTGCCTCAGATTTTAAGGTGCTTACAAATGCCATGGAAATTTTGATAAACGGAAGATTCTGATTTGGGGGTCGGGACCAAGCATTCTGAATTTCTGATAAACTTTAAGTAATGCAATGCTTACTAGTTACACTAGTTACAGTTGACTAGCAAGTTTGTAGAAGACATACCAGGAAAGGTGTACAAGGATATTCACATTAGGATGCTCGTTTTAGCAAGGAAAAAAAAAAAAAAAAAAGGAAACAAGTCAAATGTCCATCACAGAAGAAATGGTAGTATTACACAGGAGAATTCAGTTTAACAGGGAAAATGAACCTTAGTAACAAGCATGCATATAACAACATTAAAGTAAATAACGTATTGTTTAAAGATATCTTCATTCACAAGAAAATTAAAACTAAAATCAAGGAAATTATTATCTGCATGCCCACACTCATAGCAGCATTATTCATAGTAACCAGAAAGTAGAAACTGTCAAAATATCCACTGGATGAATGGATAAACAAAATGTAATCTGTTTGCACAGTGGAGTATCATTTCAGGCTTATAAAGGTAGGGCATTCTGACACACACTACAATGTGGATGAAACCTAAAGACATTATGCTAAAGGGAATAGAAGACACAAAATGACAAATAGTACATGGTCCTACTTAAATGAGGTTCATACAGTAGTCAGTCTCCCAGAGATGGAAAGCAGAATCCTGGTTACCGGGGCTGGGGAGAAGAGGTGGGGAGTTGTGCAACGCAGTGTTGTTTTCAGTCTTATGAGATAAAAGCAGCTCTGGATAGATTACACAGCGTGAGTGAACTTATGCTACTGAACCACATGTTTAAGTTGGTCAAGTTGGTAAATGTTACGATTATGTAGCTTATCACAATTAAACACAAAAAACAATAAAATTATTAATGTTAAATTCAGAATAGTCATTTCCTTTGGGAGGGTGGTGTTCCAGAAGCAAAGACAATTTTCTATTCCATAAGCAACTATGACTACATTTAGTAACTTAGCTATACAAATACATCATGTGAAATACTACATAATACATTTTTAAGAATGGTGGGAGTTAGAAGTTGCTAATCAGAAACTATGCTTGCTTCCCTTTAATTTGATTGATGTTATTTTTGACTACTTTTTAAAGATTTTTTTTCTTTTTCTTTTTTATGTTGGAGTCCATTTGATTTACAATGTTGTGTTAATTTCAGGAATACAACAAAGTGATTGTTTTATATGAACATATATCTTTTTTCAGATTCTTTTCCTATATAGGTTATTACAGAGCATTGAGCAGAAAGGAGTAGATCCTTGTTGATTATCCATTTTATATATATGTTAGTGAGTATCTGGGCTTCCCGGGTAGCTCAGTTGGTAAGGAATCTGCCTGCAACGCAGGAAACCCTGGTTCAAGAAGATCCCCTGGAGAAGGGATAGGTTACCCACTCCAGTATTCTTGGGCTTCCCTTGTGGCTCAGCTGGTAAAGAATTCACCTGCAGTGTAGGAGACCTGGGTTTGATCCCTGGGTTGGGAAGATCCCCTGGAGAAGGGAAAGACTACCCACTCCAGTATTCTGGCCTGGAGAATTCCACAGACTGTATAGTCCATGGGGTTGCAAAGAGTTGGACACGACTGAGCAACTTTCACAGTGTATATCTAATATATATAATCTTGTTATATATTCATTATATATGAATGTTAATCTTCACCTCCCAGTTTCTCTCTCCCCCTACCTTTCCCTTTTGGTAACCACAAGGTTTTTTGTGTTTTTTTTTGTTTGTTTGTTTGTTTTGTTTTGTTTTTGATGTCTGTTTCTGTTTTGTAAATATGTTCATTTTAGGTTCCACAGACAAGTGATATCATGTGATATTTGTCTTTGACTGACTTCACTAGTATGATAATTTCTAGGTCCATCCATGTTGCTGAAAATGCATTATTTCATTCTTTTTACGGCTGAATAGCGTTCCATTGTGTATATGTGTCCATCTTTATCCACTCCTCTTGTGATGGACATTTAGGTTGCTTCCATGTCTTGGTTACTGTAAACAGCACTGCAATAGACACTGGGGTGCGTGTACCTTTCAAACCATGTTTTTCTCCAGATGTATGCCCTGGAGTGGGATTGCTGGATCATATGGTAGCTCTATTTTCAGTTTTTTAAGGAACCTCAATCCTATTCTCCGTAGTAGTTGTACCAGTTTACATTTTCACCAACAGTATAGAAAGATTCCCTTTTCTCCACACCTACTTCAGTATTTATTGTTTGTAGGCTCTTTTTTGGGGGGCTTTTTTAATTAATCAATTTTTACTGAAGGATAGTTGCTTTACAGAATTTTGATGACGGCCATTTGATGTGAGGAGATACCTCATTGCAGTTTTGACTTGCATTTCGATAATAATTAGGGATGCCAGGCATCTTTTCATGTGCCTTTTAGCCATCTATATGTCTTCTTTGGAGAAATATCTATTTAGATCTTCTGATTGAGGGTTTGTTTTTTTTTTTTTTCCACATAGAGCTGCATGAGCTCTTTGTATACTGTGGAGATTAGTCCCTTATAGTTTTCTTTGTTTGCAAAAGTTTTCTCCCATTCTTTGGGTTGTCTTGTCATTTTGTCTGTGGTTTTCTTTGCTGTGCAAAACCTTCTGTGATAGGGCTGTGTCATACTGAAAGGGGCTTTGTTGTTGAATGTACCTGCATCAGTTTACCTTGTTTGATAGCCATGCTGTCTGATAAAATTACACAACTTCTCCATACCTCAGTTTTGTCAAATGTGAAATGTGCAAAATCATGCCCACCCTTTAGCCCCTTCAGAGAACTGATAAGGTCTATACTACTGTAAGGAAGTGCAGTGACTAGCTCAGATATCTGTGTTGCTTGCTTTTCCTTCCCTATGTTCCCTTGGAATATTATGTTACTAATATTTTATATTCTTGTAACATCCAACATCCTCTTTTCCTAAACATGTTTTTGTGTTTTCCTGTACTGAAAAGGACATGCTCCATCTTCTTTTAAGCAGTAGTTGAGTGGTCTTAGTGCCAGTGGCTGTTGATGGCTCTTAATCATGTTGAGCCCAAGGCTACTGGTTACCTTGATCCAGACTGAAGTGTTTAAGGTTTATTGGAAGGACATACTACTAGTAGTACTACAGTGTGAAAGCACGAATGCTTTTAATAAATGCAATGGGGAGAGGCGGGCCCAAGTGAGAGTGAGGCTGGGGAATTGTGGGAAATTTTGAAAGGCAAGGCAATATGGAGAGAGATTTACCTCCATAAATGTTTGTGAAAGTTTATTTCCTATGGGAAGTGTTAGAGATTTTAAATTTTCTACTAGGTCAATAAAGTAACCTAAGTTTCCTTAAGACAAGCCATTATAGTTCCCTAGTAACTCCATAGGGCTCATGAGTACTAAAGAAACCTTGAGAATAATAAGAATAACCACTTGGTGTTGTTTTGATAATTAGATAGCACATAGGAAGATAGCTAACAGAGCCATCTTGCAGTAGGTACTCATTTCACATTAAATTATAAATAAAACCCATTTATCTCAACCTAATATATGATGTATGAGAAATAAAATATTGAGCTATTGATATAAAATCTTTCTTTTCCCTTTTTAATCTTCACAAAACACCATGACATGGCCAGACATTTCTGTGTCTGGAGAAGGGAGGAAGCTTCATGTAGTGGGTAAATGGCTCAGGAAAGTTATTATAAAAATAAGAAAAACCAAAACAATCTAATTATGCAACCATTAGTGATCGTGGCGTTCTTAAAGGGAAGAAGACTACACAGGGGCAATGCACATCCTGATAAGCTGAAATAATACATTGGAGCAGGGAAAATTAAACCTTTTCATCATTAAAGGAGATAAATCCAATATACCTTAGATTTCTTGGAACTTTTTATATTCTCTAGCCCCATAGAGATCATTTTCACTCAAGACAATTTGACTGTGAAATTCCACCCACCAGTTATCCTCTAAGTAGAATGGTATGGGAACCAGTATCATAGAATGTTAAGAGCCTACAGAAAGATTCTCTGAAAGTTGAAGTCCTGCTTTACATTTTAGTAGCATGTGATATGGGACAAGCCACTTTACCTCTCTGCTTTTCCCTTCCTTCATCTATGAAGCATTAAGAATGATGAGTACTTTCTGCATAGGGAAGGCATGAGAACAAAAAAGCAGTCTAAGAAAAGCCCATGGCCTGCGTTCTCTAAATTTCCCTATTCCTACTACCCAGTGAGCAGAAGGATTCTGCCAACACTGTGAAGGGCTCTTCAAATTAGAGCTGAAATCTTATAGTTCCCATAACTTCTACCGTTCATCAAGTCCCTTCAGTTGAGGTTATTAATCTATTTCAGCTGATTGGCACTTGCACAGTAGTCAGATATTTGATTTATAATTTGGACTGAGTTATTGAATTTATAATTTGGACAGAGCTCTAAATGCATTTTTGATTTATGTGTATCCCCCATGCAGTTACAACAAATCATTGGTGGTTGAGCAACATTTACTGTAAGACATGCACATTTAGCAGTGGATTTTAAAGGGCAAAGAAATTTATATTTCTTCATGTAAATGTAGGGAATCAATGCCGCAAATAACTGCAAAGGAAGCAGTGTGATCAAGAGAGAAAAGTCATACCACTTCATAAGCCCAAATTCTGTTTATAATTTTGTCCCTGTCTAGGCTGCATTATAGACTCTCAGAGTTATGCCAGAATATGGTGGACATCCAGGTCAGAATTTCTACTTTACACACAAGAGGGCTAATGTGCTCAAGGGCATCAAGTACTTAGTGGTTCAGTTGGAAATTTAACCAACTTTCCAGATTCTTGCTTAGAAATATTTGCACTATTACAGTTTTTTCTGTATCTCAGCTTCTTTCTCATAAAAATATAAGGAGAGTGACAGAAGCCACGATGCTCAGTGCAGTATTTTTAAAATACATTAGACATGCACCTCAAAGAGCTTTACAATATAAAAGCACTGTACACATTTCCACCTAGACCCAAGCCTTGGTTCCGCTGGCATGAAAAGATGGATTATAAGAGGTAGAGTCAAGTGTACCTATTTATCGAGAGCCTTCTATTAGCACAGGGCTTCCATCTCCCACCCATTTTCAGCTTTAATTCTCACAAGACACCATGACATTTTCTTATTTTCAGATGATGAAACTGAGGCTCAGAGAAGTTAAGGGGATTGTCAGGCTTGGATTTCAGACACCCATGGCCTGTCCTTATGTCACGGCTGCAGTGCCATTGGATACACCAAAATAGGATCTATCAGGCTCCTTAAAGGGAGACTGAATTTAATGGTTTCCTGCAGAGCAAGCACACCTGCCTCTTTAAGGACTGACCCTAATTGTAAAACAGTTTTCTTCTTGCTGCAGTATTAGGTGTCATATTAATCTTTCTTTCTGACCTCATTCTGGCAAATCGTCTTGGAGAGAGGAATAAATAATGTTCCTGTAAATTGATTTATATGAACTCTAGAGATATGGTACTAGCAAAAAATACCAGGCCATGTCTGGTCCTCAACCAGTAGATCAGAGGTGCCTCTGCCTTATTTGTCTCCGTATCAAGTTCAGAATGATTCTGAAATGCCTACTTTCTTAACACCATATCTTCAGTCAAGCATCCTGCACTTGGACCTCTGTTGATCTGGTCTCAAATATAAAGCAATAACATCTTGCAATAGTCAGGAACAACCAGCTGTAGGAATCTGAACTTGAAGTGAAATGTCAGACTGGAGCTTCCAAGATGAACAATCAGAACAAGGAGGGTCAACCTTTAAATTTCTCAAGTCCCAAAATGAACTCTGGAAAAATATCCTACTTTAGAGCATCTTTCATTCTGACATGCATGATTAAAGCCTAATGGTTTGGTTTCACTTTTCATGTTCCCTTTGATTGTTACTAATGGCAGCTTTCATCCAGCTCAGCAGACACCCAAAGCAGAAGAGATCAGTTCAGTTCATTCAGTTGCTCAATCGTGTCCAACTCTTTGTGACCCCATGGACTGCAGTATGCCAGGCCTCCCTGTCCACCTCCAACTCCCGGAGTTTACTCAAACTCATGCCCATTGAGTCAGTGATGCCATCCAACTATCTCATACCCTGTCGTCCCCTTCTCCACCTGCCTTCAATCTTTCCCAGCATCAGGGTCTTTTCCAATGAGTCAGTTCTTCTCATCAGGTGGCCAAAGTATTGGGGTTTCAGCTTCAGCATCAGTCCTTCCAATGAATATTCAGGACTGATCTCCTTTAGGATAGACTAGTTGGATCTCCCTGCAGTCCAAGGGACTCTCAAGAGTCTTCTCCAGCTCCACAGTTCAAAAGCATCAATTCTTCGGCAGAAGAGATGGTGATGTCCATAACCTGGCAACTGTTCTAGTCATTTCCTCCTCAGTGGTAATTGCTTCACCTTTAATTTGGCGATGATTATCCTCTTCTACGCAATGCAGAAGGTAGTTTGTGAACTCTTGGTATTTGATTAGTAGAAAGGACACACTCACTGGCCCAATAATGACTAGTATTTTATTAGAAGGAGAGAAAAGTAACACGGCCAAAAGAAATGCAGTGTTGGGATCGTGTGTTAAAGTAATTGTTACCTGTAATTTCAATAGAAAATGAATGATGGAGGAATAAAAGGTTTCGGAAAGCATCCCAGAAAGCATGTGTATGAGAGTTTGATAAGCTAATCAGACGAGAAGACATGCATATCCAGGAAGACAAGTAGCCTGGCTAGGTGGATGGAGGCGTACAATTAGCACACTTAACTGCAAGGCATTTGGGATGAGGCACTAGTCTGCGAAATGAGTGGGACAGAAGTTGAATAGAAAGATGCATTTAATTAAGAAGGAGCCTGAGAATTAAACTAAGAATCTGGCTGGCCTTCGTCATGAGTGTACCAGAGAACACTGGAAGATTTTAGAGCAGATACTAAGGGCATGGCAGAAAGGTTTCAGAGGGCAGGCACAAATATGTCAGATTAGAATGACTCTGAGAAAGCAGAAGGGAGCGTATGTATTAAAAATGGTCCAGGAGTGAAAGCAACAGTTGAAGAGACTAAACAAAATAAGAAGAGAAAGAAATTGAGGGAAAGAGAAAGGAAAAAAAAACCAAAAAAACGAAGCAGGTCTTTTTGGGGAAGCCTGATAGAATCTTGGTAATAATTTCCTGCTAGTGTTGCCAGAGTTAACAAATAAAAATACACTTAATTTGAATCCAAAATAAATAATTAATGTAGTTTTGATATAGGTAAGATCCACATATGCATAATTACACAAGGTTATTTGTTAGTTATTTGAAATTCAAATTTAACTAGGTATCCAGTATGTTATCTGGCAATTCTGTCTGGGGAATCTTCCTGTACTGATACTACTGCAAATTACAGAAACAGGCAAAGAGCAAGTGTTCTGGTGCTACAGAAAAGTATGAATTTATATATTTAATGTCAGAAGTACAAACTAGACTTAAGTAAAAAAATGATGTATACAAATAATAAATACTGCATATTGAGACTAAACTTGAATTAGGGAAGTTGCAGCATTCATTTAGGTAGGACTTTCTTAAAAACACACATTTGACCAGCAACTTTAAGGGGAAAAGTGGAAATTGAACAGTTTTAAGGGAGAAGATATAATTACCTAGAATTTGTAGTTTCAATATGATAACAATAAATTGTATTTCAGTCTTTTGAAGAGATTATAAGAACCAAAATGAATATGAATGTATTTTTACAGCATAATGATGCCAAACTGCCCAAGGGCTGCCCAAGAAAGGAGGTAAAAATAATTTGCTGTTCACTTTTTCATATTTTGGAAAGAAAATGATTAAATATAAGTGTTAGGAAAATAAGTATTTGAAACTTCCTTAAGGACTAAGATTACACTAAAATTTCTAAGAAGCTCAAGAGTGTATGTCAAAAGTTAAAAAGTGGTCATAGGCACAACAAAAGCATTGAATAGTACTTGATCAAAGAGCAATGCAGAAAGAAAAAAAGACTTAAATATATTTAAAAGAGATCACTTCAGTTTTGTATAACTTATGTAGAACATTTAGGAACAGAAAAAAACCCATACAATACAACTGGCAGGCTATAAAGAGTGGTTGGTGGTAGGATACATGCTTGATATATGAGGTTTTCTTAGAAGACTTGAAAGTGAATGACAAAAGGACTTGGTTTTAGTTGTGAAATTTTGAGATCTATTTCTCCTTTCCTACTTTCAGCATAATCAGGTTCTACTCCCTCATATCACATGCTTGTCATCATGCAAACTTTCTGGATTACTATCACCACCATTAATTTTTCTCCTTTCATAAACTCTCAAAATGTATTTTACTTATTTTTTAATAATGGCCTACAGCTGTATATGCTTCATTAGAAAGTCAACTATCTTCTTTCACTTTCATGAGAACAGGGATATAGTGATTTTATCCTTTGTATGTAGTTCTAAACACATAAGAGTTGCTTCATGAACACTCAGTAAAGAAAAAGATCTTTTTCAAGAAAGAGATATGAAAGAAAACATCATAAAACCTTGAGTAGTTATTGAGTTTTGATTTAGGAACTAATATAAAGCTCATTTGTCTGAGGGCTTGAAACATGGAGGTTTGGCTTGGAGCATGTTGTTATATAGGCTTCTTATAGTACAAAGAAAACTGCTTTGAAGGAAAGGGTCCCCTCTGGTGAAGGACAATAGATAACAGACAGCTTGAAATGTTGCTCCTGCTTGTCTATACATCATGGCAGTTTTTAAAAATCCAGCATGACTGCCATATGACTTTCTAATGAAAGACATTTTCATTTTGATTGCTGTCAATTACTGAATAGTTATTTTCATAGAAAGAAACAACAGAATGGTTGTAGCAGTCAGAACTTTACATGAAATGAAATGTGATACCTAGAAGAATCCAGTCATTCCTTCAAATCACTAATTTTCAGAATCATTTGGGAACAGATCAAAAGTAAAGATTTCCAAGATCTACTGGTCATAATGTATTTTTTTAAAACTCATTATTCCTACCTAGATGAATGTTGCATTTCCCTAATCTCATTTTAGTTTCAATGTGCAGTACTATTTATAGACATTATTTTTTCACTTAACTCTGTATTTCTGATATTACATAAATATTATTAACTCATATTTTTTGTAGCAGCAAACCAATTGTTCCTTGACTGTCTCTATTTTGTAAGGCAATCATTGTCACAGGGAGACTCCCCAGATGTGGTTATCAGATTCTTTAGGTGTCAGATGGAACCCAGGAATCTAAAATTGAAAGAAAATAAATCTCAAGGTGATTCTGTTCATCAGCTGTATTTTGGAATCACAAATCATTCTGTTGCCATGATTTCATATTTAAAGAAATTGAGACCGTGGAAGGTTAAAGAGATTTCTGAGTGAGTGTCATGAAGTTTTCATTGTGGAAACTGAGCTTAAGAGCTCCACTAGCCTTTCAGCATCCTGGAACTTTTGTGTCTACAATTCTCCTGTGGTTATTTTCTTGGATGAATAAATCCTGTCTGATTGACAACCAAGTTCCTTTTTACATAAATTGTGGCTGGGAATTAAGTTGGAGAAACCATGACAATCTGTCCCATAGAAGCAATATTTTTTAAAATGGAAAAATTCATAGGATTGCTGGAAACAGGCATCGAAGTTATTTAAAGGTGAGATGTGTATTAACTTATTTAAGCATTTAATTAATATATGAAAGAAATGGGCAAGATCTTCTTATCACAATGTGAGATCAAAGTCCTATAGTCCCATCTAGAGTTCACTTTTTAAAGCTAAGTGTTACTAATAACTGGAATACACACATACACACACATATATATCAAGATTATGTATCTGATTAATTCCAGAATATATTATTACCCTGCCATTAAAAACAAATAACTCCCCCAAAACTCAAATGTGTTCCTACAATACCATAGTGTATTATTCGCCACAGATAAGAAATCCAAGATTAGAGATAGGCGGCATTTAGTGAATAGTAGATCCAAGAGTAAAATTATTTCTTTCGTCTTTCTGTCTCTAATATCTTACTTATTGCTACACTTAATTTTTCTTCCTTCTTTGAAAAACTGTGTAAACACATTGGATTGTATTAGTCGCTCAGTTGGGTTCAATTCTTTGTGACCCTTGGACTGTAGCCTGCCAGTCTCCTTTGTCCATGGACTACTCCAGGTAAGAATACTGGAGTGGGTTGCCATTCTCTTCTCCAGGGCACCTTCCCAGCCTAGGGACTGAACATGAGTCTCCTGCAGTGCAGGCTGAATCTATACCATCTGAGCCACAGTGGGCTCATGGTAAACTCATTTTATAAATGTATATATATATATATATGTATTCTATACAGTCTAAAATTATACATACAAATATAAATCCACTTTAGGTATAAAGTATTTGACTAGCATGTGCAGGAAGTGTTTTATCTGGGTCAGAGCTGATACTCAAAATAAACCATGAAAAGAGATAGGTGACATAAGGATGAGTTCCCCTGTATATTTTTTGCAAAACCAAACAAAGCAACAGCAGGCAAACACACCAAAAAATAACAACAATAAAGAAGCAAACCAAAGGGGGGAAAAACTTCTTAATTTTCATATAGCAACAGGCAAATACCTGTTTCACCATAGTTCCTTATGTACTTAGGGCTCAGAAATCCCAAAGAAAAGAGCTCGGGAGTAAACACTGGAGAGAGCTATGATTCTGAGCATTGAACCAATTTTCCCTCAATATACCTTGTACATATCACTACTGTCATCCCCACACACACTCCTGCAAATCACAGAGCTGTATGATTAAAAAACAGAGAGAGAGAAAAAAAAAATCTCCTTTTCCTGTTAGACATGCTCTAAAGGAGATAAGCAGGAGAAAGAATTTTCTCTTGAATTAGAGAGAAAGTAGGCCAGAATAACAGGAAGCAAATTGACCATGAAGAATTACTAACAAACAAAAATTAATTAAAAAAAAAAATGACTTCACCTTCCTATAGAGGGGGTATGAGATGAGCTCTGGTCAGGGAGCTAAGCCTCCACATGCCTTGTAGCCAAAAAACCAAAACATAAAATAGAAGCAGTTGTAACAAATTCAATAAAGACTTTAAAAAATGATTCTACATCAAAAAAAGAAAAAGAATTACTGACTACAGAAGTCTAACCGGAGATCTCACCCACATGCTGTCTGAAAGCCTGGACTGTGAAGAGCGCCTCCTAGAGGCAGGGGATACCAGTGAGGAAGGGACCTATTGACCGCAGAACTAGAGGCAGATATAATTACGTGGGATGGAAATCCCTACCTCTTCAACTTTGCAAGGAAATGAGATAAGATGGCTACCTGACAGACGGAGATTACTGATGCAGTGGGCCTAGAAATCTAGGATGGAATTGCCAGGTAGAAAGTATATTTTGTTAAATGTGAATTTTAAGTAAATAACTTTTGGTGGGGGAGTGGGGATATAATGCGGCTTCCCAGGTATGCTAGTGGTAAAGAATACACCTGCCAATGCAGGAGACATAAGAGACATGGGTTCGATCCCTGGGTCAGTAAGATCCCCTGGAGGAGGGCATGGCAACTCACTCCAGTATTCTTGCCTGGAGAATCCCATGGACAGAGGAGCCTGGCGGGCTACAGTCAATAGAACTGCAGAGACAGACATGACTGAAGTGACTTAACATTCTCACACGCAATGGGGGTATAACCCTGAATATTCATTGGGAGGACTGAAGCTGAAGTTGAAGCTCCAATACTTTGGCCACCTGATGCAAAGAGCCAAATCATTGGAAAAGATCCTGATGCTGGGAAAGATTGAAGGCACATGGAGAAGAGTGTGGCAGAGGATGAGTTGGTGGGATAGCATCTACAACTCAGTGGACGTGACTTTGAGCAAACTCCTGGAGATAGTGAAAGGCAGGGAAGCCTGGCATGCTGCAGAGTCAGAACGACTTAGCAACTGAACCACAGTGTCTAAATATGTCCCAGGTGACATTTTGGGCATTTTTACCTTCAAATATTATTTGTTGTTTATTTAAAGTTACATTATAGTAGTACACTATACTATATTATCAACAACTATATTTTAGTTGATAATCTGGTAATCCTACCTAGAGACATTCCAAGAGCCTTCTCTTAACAAAGAATGAGTTATCAATTGACTTTTCTAAGACGGTGAATGCAAGCATCACTGACACATATATACAAGTGAGTCATGTCAGACAGTAGTGGGTACAAGTGGGACTGCATTGATAATAATCATCCTGTGTATAGCATCTAAGGCTTACGTCTTGAGACGCTAATGACAAACATCCAGGTTTATGAAGAAACACTCACCTTTGTTGGCACCTTCCCGCATTCCCACACCCACCACATTCTGGTTGCGGGGACGCTGAGTTTTCTCTTCCTGATGCTCCTCCTCACCTGCCCTTCAGATCACTAGCGGTCACCACCTGTGTTCAGCCCCTTCAGTTCCTCATCATCGCCATTACTCGCTGGTGCTTATCTACTGGCATCTAAGACAAAACTTGGAAGATGTCAGGGTGACACGATTCCCCCAGAGAATCCAGTGCACCAAGACACCGAAACAAGGCTGTGCCTTGCAGGTATATGGAGTAATTTTCCTTTCAATTCAGATCCAGACACTTTTCTATGATCATCAGAGGAACCCTATTTTTGCCCCATGATTTGCCAAGAAACTCCTCAAGACTTTGTTCTCCTTCAAGCCCTCACCCATCTCCCCAGCACTGCCAGACACAAGTTGTGGCGCCAGGCCCCATGGCATTCTCACAACTTGCCCATCCATACCCACTTCTTTTGGCAGTTTTTTTCATTCACATCTCAGCTCTCTCTAAGCCCATGTGAAAATCACCTCACCAAAATCATTTCACTGATTTGGGGGGCAGCTCATTTTAAAGCTGAGAATACTTCTAAACTGAAATAAATTTCCAGCAATTTCTAACCAATTGCCATATTTTGAATATTCAACAATAAAAGATTAACATGCTTTAACGTGCTGAATTTACATAAGCTCCAGCTGAAGCAATGGTATCTCAAGGGTCACAGCTGTCTAATATTACTTTCTGAAATTGGAAGATGTCCTGGTCACTTCAGATTTTGTATACAGACATAATCATCCCAGGTCATTCATTCACTCACCAAATGTTTAATGAGGACTTTTATATGAAAGGCACTACCAGAAAAGCAAAGATTTACTTAACAGGATAATGAATTTAGATCTCTCTTTTTTTTGAAGCTCCCATCCTTCTCTCCTTTGACCCACCTTAGCCTAAATTACTCAGTCATTGCATTTCATAGTCTCAGATGGGAGAGCTGATTGCGTGATAGCAGAGAAGTAAGAGTCTCTTCTTGTCTTTGAAGTTCCAAAATCTGTTGATGTTAAGGAACTGAGATGAATATACATATTTTTTAGGAGTGATAGAAGATGGTAAAACTAGGTAGGGTTAGACAGCTTTCCTTCCCTCACCAGCTTCCATCTCCTAAATATTTTCTATATTAGGGGTATAAGATAAGCAAAATAAATAATGAAATATAGTATGGGTAATGGTGGCTCATTGGAGAAGGCAATGGCAACCCACTCCAGTACTCTTGCCTGGAAAATCCCATGAATGAAGGAGCCTGGTAGGCTGCAGTCCATGGGGTCGCTAAGAGTCGGGCACAACTGAGCGACTTTACTTTTTTCACTTTTCACTTTAATGCATTGGAGAAGGACATGGCAACCCACTCCAGTGTTCTTGTCTGGAGAATCCCAGGGACAGGGGAGCCTGGTGGGCTGCCGTCTATGGGGTCGCACAGAGTCAGAC
Organism: Aepyceros melampus; assembly: GCA_006408695.1. Classification (NCBI taxonomy): domain Eukaryota; kingdom Metazoa; phylum Chordata; class Mammalia; order Artiodactyla; family Bovidae; genus Aepyceros; species Aepyceros melampus. Next base: position 115,263 of record SJXQ01010921.1, on the reverse strand, counting down.
ATGACTGAAGCGACGCAGCAGCAGCAGCAGCAATGGTGGCTCATAAAAGAAAATATTTGGCTAAAAAAATTAATAAATTTCTCCCTAAAATGTATCCTGCTTCTTAAAACTATGATCATTGCAAAAATTTGTCCTCTAACTTGTGGCAATTTTGAGTAATAGATGACTTGAAGGATGATGTGATGTGAGGAAAACAGGATTAAATCCTCTCCTGGGTACAGGCAGGAGGAGAAAGGGACGACCGAGGATGAGATGGCTGGATGGCATCATGGACTCAATGGACGTGAGTCTGAGTGAACTCCGGGAGTTGGTGATGGACAGGGAGGCCTGCGTACTGCGATTCATGGGGTCGCAAAGAGTCGGACACGACTGCGCAACTGAACTGAACTGAACTTACAACCTTCTTTTGTATTAGAATCCTTACCTCTGATATGACTGGATTAGAACATTTAAAGAGGATAAATAACTTTATAATAATTTCTTCAGTTACTGGCCTTGCCCTTTGTATCTTGGCCTCTTTTAGTAACATGGTTTTTTTCCTAGTGAAAGATTTGAAAAGGGAAAGGGATTAAAAGTAGCTTATCTAAGGAAGAATGAAAAACACTGGAAAAGAATGAGAAAACCTTGACATTTATGAAAGAGGAGAGAATTGAGGATATTTCAATGAGGAGAATAAAGGGGGGAAATGTTGGGCTGAACAATCTTTCAAATATAAAATTCTAGTATTTTATGCCAAAATGTCAAGATTCCAAGTGCTCACCAAATATGTGAGCAACTAAAATTAAAACCAGGACTACAAAAAACTTAACTATAGACAGCAAGTACAGCTTGAGCATGTTAATGTTTTCCATTATTAACTTTTCTTCATTATACTCCTAAAGAAAAATGGCGCCCTTGAACTTATATGTGATCCTCCAAACTCTTCTCTTTGTCTAGAATCAAAGTGTCAAGAGATTTTCATAGTCACAGCGAAATTTTCCTTGTCCTTTTCATAGCATTAGACATTACCAAAAGTTCCCACTAGCAGATATTAAGGCATTTATCTAAAATGATTCAAGTAATAAATGACATGTCATTGTTAACACAAAAGAGAGTTTGAAATCTATCTTCTCAGGAGTGCTAAGTTAATCAAATTGCTTATCCTCATATGAACCTAAGATCAATCCTCTAGACACTCTCCTCCTTCAATGAGAGAAAGAGAACTCAGACTGCATGGCCCTAGGGATGAATGTGCCTTGCAATAAAGAGCAGTAGAGAGGAATATGGGAAGGAATAAAGGACACAATCACCACAGCCAACTATAGTTCATCTCACCTTGGGAAAGTCACTCCTAGTGTTTGGTGGTTGATATGCTTTGGCACACAAAAGTGAAGTTTTGACCTCATTACATGCTTGCATAAAATCTTTCAAAGACTCTTGGAAAATGTCAAATGAGTAACAGATAAAATTAAACTCTTTAGTGAAATTTTCCTCTCTAGGTTCATTTTATAAAAATTTCTTATTATTTCCATTATGGTATACCTATTTACATTTTAAACTTCATTTCACATGACTCTCTTACATGTATTCTTTATTTCTGACATGTCTGGGAAGTTCTCAAATTTTACTTAAGTCCTCAATTGAAAGAAAAGTCATGTTTCATATGATGAAGAATTTATAGGGAATTAGGTAGAATTAAAGGAGAAAAACAATTATTTCCTTCACACTGAGCCTCAAGAGCCAATGCAAACAGTTTATATCTGCCCATAGAGATTCTAAACCATATGCAATGAAGTCTATTCCATTAGATGGCAATGCAGTAACTCTGGGAATATTTCCTATTAGTTGTGATCTTTAACAGAGAAAACAATGGCACCCAACTCCAGTACTCTTGCCTGGAAAATCCCATGGATGAAGGAGCCTGGAAGGCTGCAGTTCATGGGGTTGCCGAGGGTGGGACATGACTGAGCGACTTCCCTTTCACTTTTCACTTTCATGCATTGGAGAAGGAAATGGCAACCCACTCCAGTGTTCTTGCCTGGAGAATCCCAGGGACGGAGGAGTCTGGTGGGCTGCCGTCTATGGGGTCGCACAGAGTCGGACACAACTGAAGCAGCAGCAGCAGTGATCTTTAAGAGATGAAATGAGAAGTGAAATCAGTACCTAGATGTTTAGTTAATAATTTGATTAACACTTTAAGAATCAATATACGCATCTTTGTAGGAATTTCACAAGTAAGAGAAATTTACTAATGAAAGAGACTCATAGAGGACAAAGGAGTAAAGGCTGTGTACTGCCAATGGATTATAATCACTTAAAGACACAGTATTTAAAATATCAATTTAATGATGCTTACTTTTCATAGTGACCTAAAATTGTGATTCAATGGACAGAAAAAAAATATTTAAAGATGAAATTAACAAAGATAGCAATAGAAAGAGGTCAGTGTAATTTGGATTCTGCACCTATTCATCTTGAAATGTTTCAGTAAAAAGTCTTTAGAAATGAGAGAAGAGTTTTGTTTCATTTGTTTATTCCAAGTTAATTTTCCTTTAACTGTTGCTTATGCTTTAGTACAGAGTGTGTCAAGACTGTATATTGTCACCCTGCTTATTTAACTTATATGTAGAGTACATCATGTGAAATGCCAGGCTGGATGGAGCATAAGCCAGAATCAAGATTGCTGGGAGAAATATCAATAACCTCATATGTGCAAATGACACCACCCTTATGGCAGAAAGAAAAGAACTAAAGAGTCTCTTGAAAGTGAAAAAGGAGTGAGAAACCTGGCTTAAAACTCAACATTCAGAAAACTAAGATCATGGTATCTGGTCCCATCACTTCATGGATAGATGGGGAAACAGTGGAAACAGTGAGAAACTTTATTTTGGGGGGCTCCAAAATCACTGCAGATGGCGACTGCAGCCATGAAATTAAAAGATGCTTGCTCCTTGGAAGAAAAGCTATGACCAACCTAGACAGAATATTAAAAAGCAAAGTTACTTTGCCAACAAGGGTCCATCTAGTCAAAGCTATGGTTTTTCCAGTAGTCATGTATGGATGTGAGAGTTGGATTATAAAGAAAGCTGAGTGCTGAAGAATTGATGCTTTTGAACTGTGGTATTGAAGAAGCCACTTGGGAGTCCCTTGGACTTCGAGGAGATTCAACCAGTTCATCCTAAAGGAAATTAGTCCTGAATATTCATTGGAAGGACTGATGTTGAAGCTGAAACTCCAATACTTTGGCCACCTGATGCAAAAAACTGACTCATTAGAAAAGACCCTGATGCTGGGGAAGATTGAAGGTGGGAGGAGAAGGAGACAACAGAGGATGAGAAGGTTGGTTGGCATTACAGACTCAATTGACATGAGTTTGAGTAAGCTCCAGGAGTTGATGATGGACAGAGAAGCCTGGCGGCTGTCGTCCATGGGGTCACAAAGAGCTGGACACAACTGAGTAACTGAACTGAACTGAACTATGCTTTAATAATTCTGATTGTGGTTCAGAGATGATGTTACACAGTGAAATGCAAATCCACTAGAAACAACTTCGTGTTACTTTTCTGAACTTTTGTCTGGAATTCAAATTGGAAGTACTCAAAATCCTCAGGAGTCTAGAAATGGGGAAAATACATTGATAAATAATCCCCAGCACTTCCTAACAAAACTCTCATTTTACATGGAAGAACAATGGAAAAATAAGACTTGATTTACAACAAAGTTCCTAAGGGCAATGGTGAAGGTTGAAATTATTTGTGAAAACATTTTATAAATATGAAAAAAAAATTGAACTCACTTTTTAGGGGAACATTTTCCCCCTTCTACTATCAGACTAACCTTCCCACTGTAAATGATGAGAATTAAACCAACATGCATACATATGTGCATGTATAATCATATATACACATATCAAATGTCTTACAGAATTAGACAACTGATGCAAGAACATTGTTCTTGAGAGAATGAACCTGTCCAAGGACAGTCCCTCTGTCAATGCTGTCTTCTTCCTGGGGACAAATTTCTGAGCACAGTGCAATGAAGTGGAGTCCAAATAAGTCATATAGTCCTGCTGAGTGAAGAAGGCCAAAGGCAGAGTTTGGGTCAGATAAAGCAGCTGTAATGTATAAATAAGCACAATATAGAAAAAAGGAGTCCAGAGATGTAAAGAAGACATTCCCCCAAAGTTCTCGGCTAAGACTGGCCTATCTCTACACAGAATGAGACTACAGTATTACCAGAAACCAGCGGCTGAGGCTGAGAGTGATGTATAGACACTAAAGATTGGGGTGTTCTAGGGATACTGGTGTTCCAACCCACCCCTAGGACACTGAGCATCTAACTAGGCATTCCACCGAGGCCATGCTTTAGGAGTTAGAGCCTCATTTGAGAAGAAGATTTCTATAGACCTACACTAACACAGTCAGAAACTGGGTCTTGGTATATCTGCATAGGAGATTGATTTTAGAGATGATTCCTTGCTAATTTAGAGAAGTTTGGAAAATGTACGGAGCTTTTCCCCAGGTATAAAAGGCATAAAATCAAACCTATCCAAGTTCAAGATGATCAGTCTGCATTTGCACTGACCACTAAAATAAAAATCAGTGCTTTAGAAGACCAGAGCAGAACCTAGGACCTCCACAATGTATAAGCCACAGTTTCCATTATAAATTTTTGTAAAATTACCAGTTACTCAAACAAAAATTAAATGTGTTCCATCCTTAAAAAGTGGTCAAAAGAAGCCAACCAATAATGGCAAAAATTTGGATTTATCAGATTGTGTCTATTTTAAGTATTCAGATAATCATAAATTATATTAGAAAGAAAATCAGTCTTAATAAAATAACAGACTTTGAAAATATTTGAAGAGAATTTTGAAAAAAATTTGGAAAGAACTATTGTAAACCATAAAAAAGAACCAAATTAAATTCTTCATCTTAATATTATAATTGAAATAAATTAACTGTGACCAGTGTACTATTGGATTATACTACAAAGTATAAAATAAAAATCCATGACATGATATTGAAACATTTTTGATAAAATGGTGAGAAATTAAATTGTTAAATATTTGAATATTATATAATAAATGATGTCAGGGTTTGAGTCTTTCACTTTAAGAGAAGATTTGGGAATTCATATAGTAGAGTGAGAATTATTGACAACACTGGGCATTCTAACATTGGATTAATTATGGGGCATCGAGTGTCATGGTATAAATAAATCTTACCATGTATTTTAAGGCTGCTGGTAATTATAAATGTTAATGAGATCAAAGTAGCTGAGAATATTTTCTAAAAGTAGATGTGGGGAAAGAGTATTAATTTATTGGGCTTAAGATGAAATAATGAAAGGTAATCATGAGAGATGAAGAACGTTTATTTCACAAATTTAGTCAAAGCTGTATAGCTGAGACCCAAGAAGCAACGGTTCTGTGCATTTTGAGATGGTCTCCAGAGAAGCGTTCAAACTTGTTTTCCTATATGATATACAAAGACTCTTCATAAAAATGATTCAATGCTTCTTTGTCATCATATCTTTCCTCTTTTACTCATCTATTTACACTTGTCAAGAAAACTTAAGAACTCAGTGGTTCCTAATAGGATGGGCTTGATGTTTTTATTTCCTGCTATTCAAAGAAAGTTCATATCTTGAAGTGTTCACTGAGGCAGTAATGCCTTATAGAGGTATGACTCTCTCATTACCTTGATGGATTTGCAGGGAAGGGCAAGTAACATTCAGAAGTCTCTAAGGCATATTTGCCCCTTCCCCCACCAACTTTGCAACTTGACGGTTGAAGAATTGCTTTTGGTGTGTGCCTGCTTTCATGTAACCAGAAGTTGGAGCAGGCTCAGTCTGTGCTAATATGGACATTTTAAAAACTGTTACTTTTCCATAAGGTTTTCATTACTCATTTTTTAAAACTGATTGAGTAGCTGTATGACTATGCTGTCATTCACTCTGAAAACTGATCTATTTTCTTTGTAAAAGAAAAAAAATACAATCTCTTGTTAATCATCTTATTTAACACTGCTGCACCCAGAAGAGATTCAATCATCCTGGGAACCAGGCTGCAATCCAATCTTTTTTCCATTTACAATAAGCAAATTCAATTCCCCACATCTCTGTCTTAAAGGAAATTTAAATGTCGATGAAGCTGATGAGCTTGTAATTTGACACTTGGATGTTGTCTCCAGTGAACTAAAGATGATGAATCATTATTGATTCGCATTGAATTGAATAAATATGAGTATATCCTCAGGGATCAAACATTTTCAGTTCACTCAATGACAACATATGAAGATATGGTTCCAATTTTTGACATCTCATATTTAACAAAATTAACAAAATCAATAAAAGTATCCAATCTCAATCACAAAGCTATGAATACTCCATGATACATACTTTTTGCTTAGAAAATACTATCATTATGAATTATGCTTGTAATTGTAAAAAATATATGTGTGTGTATATTTTGTATTTTTTCTGTTTGGACTAGTAATCTAATTGAAACTGCTGATATCTTTTCTCCAAGGTGAAGATAATGTTTAGAATTAAAGTCAGTATAGTAAGATTACTTTTGATAATATCTTTGATATTTTTAAGCCCAAGATTAATTAATAAAATAATGTTTACCTCAGTCACTATAAAGTGTGGATAAATGTTTAAGCTTTAGCTCTGGCGTTAGTATCAGGTATGGAGCAGTTCTATTCCTTACCAGTTAAGCTACATAGTCACTTTGAATCTCAGTTTTCATCATTTAGAAAATAAAAAGCTTGCCTCAAAGAATTTCACCAATTTTAAATGAAATTATATCTGTGAGTCTTGTGTTTAATTGTATATGTAGTTATATTTATGTGCACAAATCATATTGTCTGCTAAATTGTGAGGGCTTAAAATATTTCTGTTTAAATACTTTTTCCATTTTTAATAATTTTTGTTCTGAATTTTTTTTTTGTAATTTGATATAACATTTATTTCATTTTTAGTTGTCCTAGGAGCCAATTTTGATAGCTTTTGAATGATGATACTTAAAAGAGCAAGTCTTCCTTCACAATTAATTTTTACTTTGATTTAATTTAGAACTTTGCAATTCACAGTGTGTCTTTACACATCACAGTGATTCCGGAACATTAACATCATTGGGCTAAATATCTTCATTTCACACATTAGGAGGAACTGGCTGTTTAGAGAATATACCAAATTGACTATAGTTTCAAAAGTGTAAGTGATGGATCAGAGGATTGCGACTGTACCTTTTCAACCTAACATGGAAGTTTTGGGGAAAGGTATTAGGCAAAATGCTGTTACAGACATTTCTAACTGTGAACCTCTGTCAATTCTCTCCTTCCTTTCAGCTGTATACATCTGAGCCCTTAGACAATCAGAGACTGTGTTTCCCAGCCTCCTTTCTAATACCAGACACTTTAAGACTAAGTCCAGGGAAATGATATGGAGTCAGAACCCTGTGAGTAATTCTGAATCATGGTGCTAACAGAACTGTGGGTCCTCATCCCTTTCCTTTTCATTTTTCCCTCTTCGGGGGAGGATATTATATTTGTTTATGATTAAAAAAAAATATGTGAGCATATTTCTCAATGTCAAAAGCTTTTCCAAGGGAAAGAAGTAGTATTGGGTTGACCAGAAGATTTTTTTCAAGTTTTTCTGTAATATTATGGAAAAACCTGAATGAACCTTTTGACCAATCCAAAACATCATGAAAATGTATAGCACTGTGGTTCTCTTTTTTTATTTAATTGAAGTATGGTTGATTTACGATGTTCAGTTAATTTCTGCTGTACAGTAAAATGATTCAGATATGTGTGTGTGTGTCTGTGTGTATACACATATTTTAAATATTATTTTCCATATGCTTTATTATAGGATATTAAATATAGCTCCCTGTGCTATACAATAGGACCTTGTTCTTTATTTGGTACTCTTATTAGCTGTAGTAGGTTTGGTTTCAAATGTTAAAAGAATGCAAGCTTAGCATATCTCACTTTTCCAGCACTTATCTCAGTGACCCTGGAGAGGAGTGGACTCAACAATAATGTTTGACTGGAAAGAACATGAGGCTTTTTATTAAAACATGATATGGAAGTGAAAAGTTAACTTTTAGTTGAAAAGTCTGAAGCAAAAGTTTCATATCATTGCCCAGATAGTTAGTCTTTCAACTCTGCATGAAGTGGATATATAAAGAGGATATAGAGAGAGCTAAAAATTTCTCCAGGATGCTTTGAACTTGTTCATGTGCCAAAACTCTATCATTTTATATTTTGATTATTCTTTATTGGACCTGTGCTCTATCTAGAGATGTAAAGAGGAAAAAACTATGTCTTTGAATCCTAAATAGGTTTGAGTTCTGTATTTACCCAATGTAAGACACTGAAAAAACTACTTAACCAAATATCTAGATGTAATGTAAACACAAAGTATTACCTACTAGGCATTTATGAGTTTTCAATATAGTGAAAGCATCAGGAATAATAAAAAAAATCATTTTTTGAGAGCAAGTTATATGCATTTGTATCTGTTTTATGTGTCCCAATTTGGTCTAGTATTAATATAATGTAACTCAAATGTATAATTTAAAAAATTTTCTCAGCACATTTTTCTCAGCACCCACCGTTCTGTTAGCACCATGATTCAGAATTACTCACAGGGTTCTGACTCCATATCATTTCCCTGGACTTAGTCTTAAAGTGTCTGGTATTAGAAAGGAGGCTGGGAAACACAGTCTCTGATTGTCTAAGGGCTCAGATGTATACAGCTGAAAGGAAGGAGAGAATTGACAGAGGTTCACAGTTAGAAATGTCTGCAACAGCATTTTGCCTAATACCTTTCCCCAAAACTTCCATGTTAGGTTGAAAAGGTACAGTGTAACACTTTTTGTAATTCAATATGCCTAAAGATAATCTCAACAGGCAAATAATATGAAAATTGTTAATAAAATAGTTGATAACTCTTACACACACCAAGTTTTTATAGTCAGATACAGTGGAAACAGTGTCAGATTATTTTGGGGGGCTCCAAAATCACTTCAGATGGTGATTGCAGCCATGAAATTAGAAGACGCTTACTCCTTGGAAGGAAAGCTTTGACCAAACTAGATAGCATATTCAAAAGCAGAGACACTACTTTGCCAACAAAGGTCCGTCTAGTCAAAGCTATGGTTTTTCCAGTAGTTATGTATGGATGTGAGAGTTGGCCTGTGAAGAAGGCTGAGTGTTGAAGAATTGATGCTTTTGAACTGTGGTGTTGGAGAAGACTCTTGAGAGTCCCTTGGACTGCAAGGAGATCCAACCAGTCCATTCTAAAGGAGATCAATCCTGGATGTTCTTTGGAGGGAATGATGCTAAAGCTGAAACGCCAGTACTTTAGCCATCTCATGTGAAGAGTTGACTCATTGGAAATGACTCTGATGCTGGGAGGGATTGGGGGCAGAAGGAGAAGGGGACAACAGAGGATGAGATGGCTGGATGGCATCACCAACTCGATGGACGTGAGTTTGAGTGAACTTCGGGAGTTGGTGATGGACAGGGGAGCCTGCATGCTACAATTCATGGAGTCACAAAGAGTAGGACACGACTGAGCTACTGAACTGAACTGAACTCCACTTACAGCACCTCTCAGCCTGGATTAGCCACATCTTAAGTGTTCGCTTGCTATAAGCAGTAGCTACACTATTGGACAGTGATAATATATATGGTTTAACACAAAGTAGTTATTCAGGATCAAGATGTGTTTTCAGTGAATAATCACCTAAGTTATAGATAAAGAAGAAGAGATGAGATCAAAAATAGTTTGGAGTCAACATGTGCACACTGCTATACTTAAATGGATAACCAAAAAGGACCTACTGTGTAGCATATGAAATTCTGCTCAATATTACATGGTAGCCTGGATGGGAAGGGAGTTTGGGGTAGAATGGATACATTGATATGTATGGCTGAGTTCCTCTGCTGTTCACCTGAAACTATCACTACACTGATAATTGGCTATATTCCAATATAAAATAAAACATTAAAAAATATAGTTCTCTTAGGCAGTACTTTATTATACAGAAAATGTTACACAATTGAAGTAGAATAAACAAACTGAAATTGTAATTACTGATAGCGTATAAATTCTTTGGCCTTCCCAGTGGTGCTAGTGGTTAAGAATCTGCCTGCCAATGCTGGAGATATAGGAGACACAGGTTTGATCCCTGGGTCTGCAAGATTCCCTGGAGTAGGAAATGGCAACCTGCTTCACTATTTTGAACATGATCTGAATCAAGATAGATGTTGCTATATACATTATTAACTAATCATAAATAGGCTAAACTGTCATTTTACTAGGCCATAAATGGGAGGATCAGATACTGAGTTTGAACTAATCAAACCATCTTTTGAACAAATCCAATGATTTTCTTAAACCTCAGAAGGTAACTATAAAATGGAGTCTTTTCCGTAAGTTGGACCATTTTAGTCTATAATTTCCATGCTTTGTCTATTTTTATTTATTTATAATAGATACATATTACTTATGGTAGGGATATATTTATGAGAATGCAAATTTGTAATATTATTATACATTTGGGAATTCTCTTGGACAAATTCAGAATATCCCTGAGGATATGTAACTTTAAAACATTCTTTAACTGTTAGGTATATGTAAGATTTCTGCCTTCAGGCATCTAAAAAATTGCTATTCCTGGCCCTAAACAATCCCAATCAAATACAAAATGAACATTAAAACATTTTTGCCCCAATTATCTATTATCCCTGATGGGTAAACCATGGCATAAAATTTCTTCAAATTTTTGAAAAATTATTTTTTCTGATGCTATAATTAATTAAAACATAAAACACAAATATAATATTTGTTATAATTATTTTAAGGATATTTTATGAGATGAACAATAGTCTAAATTAATCAACTGAGAAAAGTTAAAGCCAATAAGAGAGTCTCATAAGTTAGCCTGTATTACTAAAAATAGAGAATACCTGCTATACACCCTCAGTAGCAATTAGAAAATATAAGAAAAATACTGTATTAACTAAAATTAGTGACAAAATAGGAGAAGGCAATGCCACCCCAATCCAGCACTCTTGCCTGGAAAATCCCATGGACAGAGGAGCCTGGTGGGTCATAGTTCATGGCGTCGCTAAGAGCCGGACACGACTGAGCGACTTCACTTTCACTTTTCACTTTTATGCATTGGAAAGGGAAATGGCAACCCACTCCAGTGTTCTTGCTTGGAGAATCCCAGGGACAGGGGAGCCTGGTGGGCTGCCATGTATGGGGTCGCACAGAGTCAGACACGACTGAAGCGACTTAGCAGCGGCAGCAGTGACAAAATATAAATATGTAGGAATAGCTTTATGAAATAAAAAAATGAATATATATTTAATAAGAGATTCAGCCTCCTGTTCTTAGATGGTACACTAAAAATTACAAAGATTTTAATTATTCTTTAATAATTCAAAGTATTTAATTTATTTCAAAATGACTTAAGAGTTTCTGAAGTTTCTTGTAAAAATAGTCAAGCATAGGAAGAAATTAATATACCACATATTGAAAGAATTATAAGGCTATAATGAGTAGTGTTATATCAGAATACTGAGACATCTCTGAAACCGCATAATGAAAGAATTATTCCACAGATCATGCTAGAGCAGAATAACAACGTTTTCAGATTATTCTTATTTTTAAGGCTATTCTTTAACATCAAGATTTATTATGTTAAAGGAAATAGTACAAGGCCAGGAGACCTGCAGGTGTTTTTTTTTGTTTATTTTGTTTTTCTTCTGTCCCTTTGTCCCTACCAGTTTTAAAGCTACTTTGAAGGACACTTAGCTTTTATAAAAGGACAGTAAATATTTTCTGGACAAGATACTAGAGAAAGTTTCAGTCAATAAAGTACTAACAGTCATGACAGAAGTAGAGGGTTGAAATTTGCTTTCACTTCTGTGTTTATTATTTTATGTCACTGCATTTTATACAAAGAAATGTATGCTTCAGAGGACTGAAATTATACCTTTGCATTTACTTTGCTACAGTAAAAATAATAAATGAGTCATTTTATCAAGTACATTTTTCTGCATCATTCAGGGAACATAAGATTTTTTCCATTTTTAATCAGTTAATCAGATGAAATACGCTGATTCTATCTACCTTCTGTTTCCGATAGATTCCATTTTCTAATATATATTTAATGAATGCCTTTTCTTTATCTTAATTCCCTACCTGTTTTGGCTAGAACCCCCAGTACTAAGATGAATGAGAGTGATGAGAGTATTCACCCTTCTCTTGTTCCTGATAAAAGGAGGAAAATATTTAGTATTATACCTGGAGTTTTTCATAGGAGACTTGACTGAGCTAAAGAAGTTCTCTTGAATTTCTAGTTTGTATTTTTCTTTTCATGAAAAGATAGTAGTCTTTTATCAAATGCTTCAAATAAGGATCCATTGAGATTATCACACTGCTTTTGTCTTCTTTTATTAATGTGATATATTAATATAATAATGATTCTCCAGGCAAGAATACTGCCATGCCCTCCTCTAGGGATCTTCTGACCTAGGAACTGAACCAGCATCTCTTATGTCTCCTGCATTGGCAGGCGGGTTCTTTCCACTAGGGCCACCTGGAAGTGTTGAGCAATTGTTTCTGATTGTTTGGGTCATATACCCTGGGGACACTGCTACTTTCACTCAGTGAGCTGAGTCAGGTAAAATAAACACAAACTCTGGATGTGAGAGTTGGACTTACGGGGAGGGAGGTGGGAGGGGGGCTCAGGATAGGGAACACATGTACACCCATGGCAGAATCATGTTGATGTATAACAAAATCAATACAATATTGTACAGTAATTAGCCTCCAATTAAAATAAATAAGTTTAAATTAAAAAAAAAAAAAAGCAAGCTGAGCACCAAAGAATTGATGCTTTTGAACTGTGGTGTTGGAGAAACTCTTGAGAGTCCCTTGGACTGCAAGGAGATCCAGCCCATCCATCCTAAAGGAAATCAGTCCTGAATTGTCATTGGAAGGACTGATGTTGAAGCTGAAACTCCAGTACTTTGACTGCCTGATGCAAAGAACTGACTCATTTGAAAAAACCCTGATGCTGGGAAAGATTGAAAGCAGGGGGAGAAGGGAACGACAGAAGATGAGATGGTTGGATGGCATCACTGACTCAACGGACATGAGTTTGAGTAAACTCCAGGAGTTGGTGATGGACAGGGAGGCCTGATGTGTGGCAGTCCATAGGGTTGCATAGAGTCGGACACAACAGAGCGACTGAACTGAACTGAACTGATAAGAAGGTTTTTCCAGGGAGCAACTAGGCAGGTAAAATAGTAACAATTCTCTGGGATGAGACTGTAAGGGAGCTATAGTTACCTATATATTACCATATGGCCAGTGGTCTTGGTCATTTATGGTCTTTTCTAACCTGTTCTTCTTTTTGGATTCTATGCCTCAATTTGGACATCTTTTATTAATTTGTCTTCTTCTCCATCAGTACCATGTCATGCTATAAACAATCTGCTATTAAAATCATCCACTGATTTGCTAATTTCAGTTATTTCATTTACTATATTAGCCATAGTTGGTTATAAGGTAAGGTAAGGTGAAGTCGCTGAGTCACGTCTGACCTTTGCGACCTGGTGGACTGTGGCCTACCAGGCTCCTCCATCCATGGGATTCTCCAGGCAAGAATACTTGACTAGGTTGCCATTTCCTTCTCCAGGGGATCTTCCAGACCCAGGGATTGAACCCAGGTCTCTGGTTCAAGCTCAGAGATGCACATGATACCACTCTAATGGCAGAAAGTGAGGAGGAACTAAAGAGCCCCCAGGTGAGGGTGAAAAAGGAGAATTAAAAAGCTAGCTTAAAACTCAACATTCAAAACAATGAAGATCATGGCATCTGGTCCCATCACTTCATGGCAAATAGAAGGGAAAAAGTGGAAGCAGTGACTGATTTGGAGGCAGATGCTTTAACCTCTGAGCCACCAGTTATAAGTACCTTATAATTTTTATTGTCTATTTTATTCTCTGGATTATTGATCATATAATAATTACTCTTCATACATTTGTGTTTATTTAAATTTTATCTATACAGCATTTATAGACCATAAAATTCACCCTTTTCTTAGTTTTTTTATATATAATTTGGTAGACACCAGGCTTCCCTGGTGGCTTAGCTGGTAAAGAATCTGCCCACCATGCGGGAGACTTGAGTTCAGTCCCTGGGTTGGGACGATCCCCTGGAGAAGGAAATGGCTACCCACTTCAGTATTCTGGCCTGGAGAATTCCTTGGACTGTATAGTTCATTCGGTCGCAAACAGTCTGACACGACTGAGTGACTTTCACTTTGATAGGCACTGTATAGAAAGAGGGCTTTCAGCAGTGAAGGACCTACCTGCCAATACAGGGAACATAAGAGAATGGGCGTGATTCCTGGGTCAGGGAGATCGCGTGGAGAAGGGCATGGCAAGATAGTCCAGTATTGTTGTCGGAGAATCCCATGGACAGAGGAGCCTGGTGGGCTATGGTCCATAAGGTCACAAAGCGTCAGACACCCCTGAAGTGATTTAGCATGAATGCATGCATACAAAAGAAATATTGGTTATTGTTCAGTAGCTAAGTTATGTCTGACTCTAATCTCATGAACGCAGCATGCCAGGCATTCCTGTCTTTCACTGTCTCCCAGGGTTGCTCAAATTGATGTCCATTGAGTCGGTGATGCTCTCTTATCATCTCATTCTCTGCTGCCCTCTTCTTTTGTCTTCCATCTTACCCAGCATCAGAGTCTTTTCCAATGAGTCTGCTCTCCACTTCAGGTGGCCAAAGAATTGGAGCCTTAGCTTTAGCATCAGTCCTCCCAATGAATATTCAGGGTTGTTTTCCTTTAGGATTGACTGGTTTGATCTCCTTGCAGTCTAAGGGACTCCCAAGAGTCTTCTCCAGTACAATTCAAAGGCAGCAATTCTTTGGCACTCAGCCTTATTTATGACCCAACTTTCATATCCATGCATGGCTACTGGAAAAACCATAGCTTTGACTACATGGACCTTTGTCAGCAAAGTGACATATCTGTTTTTAAATGCACTATGTTTTTCATAGCTTCCTTTACAAGGAGCAAATGTCTTTTAATTTTGTGGCTGCAGTAACTGCCTGCAATGATTGTGGAGCCTGAGAAAATTTAAAAAAAATCAGTCACTGCTTCCACTTTTTCCCTTCTATTTGCCATGAAGTGGTGGGACCAGATGCCATGATCTTCATTGTTTTGAATGTTGAGTTTTAAGCTAGCTTTTTAATTCTCCTTTTTCACCCTCACCTGGGGGCTCTTTAGTTCCTCCTCACTTTCTGCCATTAGAGTGGTATCATGTGCATATCTGAGGTTGTTGTTATTTCTCCCAGAAATTTTGATTTCAGCTTGTGATTCATTCAGCTTGGCTTTTTTGCATGTTCTCTGTATATAAGTTAAATAAATAGGGTTATAATATACAGCCTTGTCATACTTCTTTCCCAATTTTGAATCAGTCAGTTTTAGATATAAGGTTATAACTGTTGCTTCTTGATCTGCATACAGGTTTCTCAGGAGACAGGTAAGGTGGTCTAGTATTGCAATATCTTCAAGAATTTTCCAGAGTTTGTTGTGATCCACACGGTCAAAGGCTTTAGCACAGTCAAGGAGCAGAAGTAGATGTGTTCCTGGAATTCCTTTGCTTTTTCTATGATCCTGTCAATACAATTCAGTTGCTCCATCGTGTCTGACTCTTTGAGACCCCATGAATTGCAGCATACCAGGCCTCCCTGTCCATCACCAACTCTCAGAGTCCACCCAAACCCATGTCCATCGAGTCGGTGATGCCATCCAACCACCTCATCCTCTGTCGTCCCCTTCTCCTCCCACCTTCAACCTTCTCCAGCATCAGAGTCTCTTCCAATGATTCATCTCTTTGCATCATGTGGCCAAAGTATTGGAGTTTCAGCTTCAACATCAGTCCTTCCAATGAATACCCAGGACTGATCTCCTTTAGGATGGACTGGTTGGATCTCCTTGCAGTCCAAGGGACTCTCAAGAGTCTTCTCCAACACCACAGTTTGAAAGTATCAATTCTTCAGCTCTTAGGTTTCTTTATAGTTCAACTCTCACATCCATCCATGACTACTGGAAAAACCGTAGCCTTGACTAGACAGATCTTTGTTGACAAAGCAATGCCTCTGCTTTTATACTATCTAGGTTGGTCATAACTTTCCTTCCAAGGAGTAAGTGTCTTTTAATTTCATGGCTGCAATCACCATCTGCAGTGATGTTGGAACCCAGAAAAATAAAGTCAGCCACTGTTTCCACTGTTTCCCCATCTATTTGCCTTGAAGTAGTGGGACCAGATGCCATGATCTTTGTTCTCTGAATGTTGAGCTTTAAGCCAACTTTTTCACTCTCCTCTTTTACTTTCATCAAGAGGCTTTTTAGTTCCTCTTCACTTTCTGCCGTAAGAGTGGTGTCATTTGCTTATCTGAGGTTATTAATATTTCTCCAGGCAATCTTGATTCCAGCTTGTGCTTCTTCCAGCTCAGCGTTTCTCATGATGTACTCTGCATATAAGTTAAATAAGCAGAGTACTTAGTCCTGGAATCCTTGAAGACTTTTCGTTGAGCATTTCAGGGGTTTTTTGCTATACTGAAATACTGAAAGGATTTAGTTCTTTGGGTTTTTGTATTTGGCATTTACCCAAAAATGTTTCACAACTCAGTGAGAGTCTTGAGAGAAATTCCCTCCATCCTCTGACCTTATCATACTAGAACACACCAAAGTCAAAATCTCTGTTGGTTTCTCTATCCTACAGGAGTGACCTTCTGATACTGGACTTGAACTTCCATCTGCACCCTGAATCAGAGCTCCTACACACTCTTGGCTGTAGATTGCAGTGTGAATTTACCACTATTTCAGTATCTTACACTCTGGCCTGTTTTGCTTCTGCTTACATCCAACTTTCTTTTGACAGGGGTAGGTCTTCCTAAGCAGTGAAAATCTTCAGGAAGATTTTGCTTTCCTTTTCACAGCTTTCCTTCTAACTCCTTATACTTGGCACTTAGTCTAACAGTTAAGCCAGGGCTGTGCAGAGGAAACCAGGATTATGTATCTGTCGTCATAGTCCTCACATTTTGTCATTCTGAATCCTCACATAAGTGAAAAACTTTGCAGGTCTTTCTTTCTATAGTAACAGTCGACTGATCCTGTTTATGCACAAAATTTTCAAATGCATTCTTTCTAAATAAGCAGCTGCTTATCCATCAATCACTTCTGAATGATTATCCCCTCTGTGGAATGTTATTTCATCTAGCTTTCTTAGCTTCCACTGATCTCTCATGTCTTTAAAATATAACTTGTGACTTGTATGTCTTTTTTGTTGGTGTTATCAGTATTAGAAAAAACAGAAAACTTCCAAAGAAATCACTGCACAACCTGGGGAATATCACACTGAATTGAGAAAATGATAATAAATTTCAATATAAAAAAGACTGAAAATAAACCAATAAGGTATAATCTTTCATCTGTTAAACTAGCAAAATAAAAAGGAAAGAATGCTTCCTCTTGTTACATGTCAGAATCTGTAGACATTAAAAAAATAATAAGGTAGCATATTTTAAAAGGTTAAGTGGGTTCACACTCTTTGAGGTTTTCTCTCTCTAAAATATGTGGAAGGTAACTTGATAAGTATAAAAAACTTTTATAAGAATTACATGGTTAAAATAGAGAAAAGCTGACAAAAACCTCAGTGTGCAAAATAGAGTGTTAAATAAATTGTGTACATTTATAATGGATTATTATACTACTAAACTACTGTTTCCAAGGTATTTGTAGTGTCATGAAAAATATTTGCTGCATGATGTTTATTTTTAAAGAGTTTCTCTAATTATCCCTATAGTAATTTCAGCAATAAAATGCAATATTTTTTATAAATCTAAAATCTAGCTTGCCTACAGAAAATAATGAGCTGTAAATAAGCCAATATATTGTTTGCTTATTTATCATAAGATGATGGATTATTCTTTATACTTCTCTAATTTTTAAGCCTTCTGCAGTAAGTATATGTTACTCTTGAAATGTGGAAAACAGTAAGGAATTATGTTAAATGATTTGGAAGATTTTGATACAGATAATTTAAGACATGTATAAAAGGTGAAATACATATACTTCGATTTAATACTCCCTCGTAGCTCAGTCGGTAAAGAATCTCTCTGCAATGCATAAGAAGAATCTGCAATGCAGAAGCTTTCTGGGTTTGATGGCTGGGTCGGGAAGATAGCCAGGAGAAGAAAATGGCAACCCACTCCAGTATTCTTGCCTGGAGAATCCCATGGACGGAGGAGCCTGGCAGGCTACAGTCCATTTGGTTGCAAGAGTTGGATACAACTTAGCAACTAAACCACCAAATATTCTTTTCTAATGAGATAACATTGGTCTATAATATTCTGTGCTTTGAGTATACAACATT
The DNA here is from genome assembly GCA_006408695.1 of Aepyceros melampus. Taxonomy (NCBI): domain Eukaryota; kingdom Metazoa; phylum Chordata; class Mammalia; order Artiodactyla; family Bovidae; genus Aepyceros; species Aepyceros melampus. Next base: position 96,790 of record SJXQ01010921.1, on the reverse strand, counting down.
ATATTTTGACTTCTGTCAAAATATACTCCAAAAAATACTCCAGCTTGCTCACCACCAAAAGATTAGTTTCCATCTGTAACCATCCTGTGGTTACCATTTCATCTTTTCCCCACACCTCACTCACTCTGGTATTCATTATTCTATTCTCTGTACCTATGTGTTTGATTTGGTTTTTTTGTGTTCATTTAGTTTGCTTTTATATTCCACCTGTGAGTGAAATCATACAGTACTTAACTTTTCCCATCTGATTTATTCACTTCGTGAAATATTCACAATGTCCGTCCATGTTGTAGCAAATGATAAAATTTCACCTTTTTTGTGGTTGAGTAGTATTTCATTATAGGAGAAGGCAATGGCACCCCACTCCAGTACTCTTGCCTGGCAAATCCCATGGATGGAGAAACCTGGTAGGCTGCAGTCCATGGGGTTGCTAGGAGTCGGACACGACTGAGCGACTTCACTTTTACTTTTCACTTTCATGCATTGGAGAAGGCAATGGCAACCCACTCCAGTGTTCTTGCCTGGAGAATCCCAGGGACGGGGGAGCCTGGTGGACTGCCATCTCTGGGGTTGCATAGAGTCGGACACAACTGAAGTAACTTAGGAGCAGCAGCAGCAGTATTTCATTACACATGTGATATTTTCTTTTCTTTCTTTTTTTATTTTTTAATTTTTTTTTTAATATTTTCTTCATTCATCTGTTGATGGGCCATTTGGTTGCTTCCATATATTGGCTATTGTAAATAATGCTTCAGTCAACATAAGGGTGCATATCTTTTCAAGATAGTGTTTCCATATTTTTCAAATAAATAATCTAAAGTAGAATATCTGAATCATAGAGTAGTTCTATTTTTTAATGTTTAAAGGAATCTCCTTACTATTTTCCATACAGGCTACACCAATTTACTTCCCTCCAACAGTGTATGAGGATACCCTTTTCTCCACATCCTCTCCAACAATGGTAATTTCCGGCCTTTTTAATAATAGCCATTTTAACAGGCTTGAGGAGATATCTCATTGTGGTTTTCCTTTTCATTTCACTAATAATTTGTGATATTAAATACCTTGTCATGTGCCTGTTGGCCATCTGTATTTTTTGGGGGGGCGGGGTGTGGAAATGTCTATTTAGCTCCTTTGCCCATTTTTTAATCAAATTTATTTTCTGTTGTTACTAGGATATTACTGAGTTGTATACAGTTTTTATGTATTTGGGGTATTAATCTCTTATCAGCTATATGATATGCAATTTCTTCTCCCATTCAGTAGGTTGTTTCTCCTTTGGTTAATGGTCTCTTTGGCTGTGCAGAAGCTTTTTAGTTTGATATAGTCCCTTTTAATTTTATTTTCTTTGGTTTCCCTTGCCTGGGGATACATATCCAGAAAGATGTTAAGACTGATATCAAAGAGCATATGACCTATGTTTTCCTCTAGGAGTTTTATGGATTCAAGTGTTGCATTCAAGCCATTTACCCATTTTGAGGAGATTTTTTGGTGTGTGGTTGTAAGAGTGTTCTAGTTTCATTCCTTTGCATATGTCTGTTCAGTTTTTCCAGTAGCATTTACTGACAACTTCAATGAAGACTACTTCTTCATTGTATGCTCTTCACTCCCATGTTTTAAATTAATTGTTTGTAAATGTGTGAGTTTATTTCTGGGCCCTCAATTCTGTTCTGTTAATTTGTGTATCCATTTTTTGCTCATACCATGATGTTTTAATTACTATAGTTTTGGAGTATATCTTGAAATCATGAAGTATGATACCTCCAGGTTTTTTTGGTTTGTTTTATTTCAGCCTTGCTTTGGCTATTTGGAGTCATTGGTGGTTCCATGTGAATTTTAAGGCATTTAGCTGTATTTCTGTGAAAATTTTCACTGGAATTTTGACAGAGATTGCACTGAATCTCTAGATTGCTTTATGTAATACAGACATTTTGACAATGTTAATTCTTCAAGTCCATGAGCACGGAATATCTTTGCATATTATTGTTTCTTCTTTACTTTCCTTGAATAGTATCTTATTGTCTTCAGTGCACAAGTTATTCATTTCCTTTCGTTGTTGTTCAGTCGCTAAGTCATGTCTAACTCTTTGCAACTCCGTGAGCTGCAGCACACCAGGATTCCCTGTCCTTCACTATCTCCCAGAGTTTCCTCAGACTCATGTCAATTGAGTCAGTGATGCCATCCAAACATCTCATCCTCGGTTGTTCCCTTCTCTTGCCCTCAATCTTTCCCATCATCAGGGTTTTTGCCTGTGAGTCGGCTCTTTGCATTAGGTGGCCAAGGCATTGGAGCTTCAGTTCAGCACCAGTCATTCCAAAGAATATTCAGGGTTAATTTCCTTTAGGATTGACTGGCTTGATCCCCTTGCAATCCAAGGGACTCTCAAAGAGTCTTCTGCACCACAGTTTGAAAGGATCAATTCTTCAGCACTCAGCCTTCTTTATGGTCCATCTCTCACATCTATACATGACTACTGGAAAAACCATAGCTTTGACTTTATGGATCTTTGTTGTCAAAGAGATGTCTCTGCTTTTTAATACACTATCTAGGTTTGTTATCCTTCCAAGAAGCGAGCATCTTTTAATTTTGTGGCTGCAGTCACCGTCTGCATTGATTTTGGAGCCCAATAAAATGAAATCTGACACTGTTTCCACTTTTTCCTCATCTACTTGCTATGAAGTAATAGGACCCGATGGCTTGATCTTCATTTTTTGAATGTTGAGCTTTAAGCCAGCTTTTTCACTCCACTCTTTGTAAAGCAAAACAAACTAAAAAAATAAAAATTAATTTAAAAAAATAAAGTCCAAAAAAATAAAATAAAATAAAATAAAATTACTACCATTTTCCCCATGGGGAAAAAAAAAAAAAGGCTCTTTAGTTCCTTTTCACTTTCTGCCATAAGTCCACTTTTTCCTCATCTACTTGCTATGAAGTTAAAGGACCCGATGGCTTGATCTTCATTTTTTGAATGTTGAGCTTTAAGCCAGATTTTTCACTCCACTCTTTCAACTACATCAAAAGGCTCTTTAGTTCCTCTTCACTTTCTACCATAAGAGTGGTATCATCTACATATCTGAGGCTGTTGATATTTCTCCTGGCAATCTTGATTCCAGCTTGTGAGTCCTCCAGCCCAGCATTTCATATGATGTACTCTGCATGTGTCACAGTCCCCTGGCTCAGAGGTTAAAGCATCTGCCTGCAATGTGGGAGATCTGAGTTCGATCCCTGGATTGGGAAGATCCCCTGGAGAAGGAAATGGCAACCCACTCCAGTACTCTTCCCGGGAGAATCCCATGAACGGAGGACCCTCGTGGGCTACGTCCACAGGGTCACAAAGAGTCAGACACGACTGAGTGACTTCACTTTCACTCTGAATGTAAGTTAAATAAACAGGGTGACAGTACATAGCCTTGATGTGCTCCTTTCCCAATTTTGGACCAGTCAGTTGTTCCATGTTCAATTCTGTTGCTTCTTGACCTGCATACAGATTTTTCAGGAGGCAGGTAATGTGAACTGGTATTCCCATCTCTTTAAGAATATTCCACAGTTTTGTGATCCACACAGTCAAAGGTTTTAGCATATTTAATGAAGCTGAAGCAGAAATATAGGTTTTTTGTTTTTTGTAATTCCCTTGCTTTTTCTATGACCCAGCATATGTTGGCAATTTGATCTCTGGTTCCTCTGCCTTTTGTAAATCCAGTATGTACATCTGAAAGTTATTTAGTTAATTTAATGTATAGATATTTCCTTGTTTTGATGCAGCTGTGAATGGAAATGTTTTCTTAATATCCCTAGTAGTTCATTACTAGTGTATAGAAACACTATATTGTAAATTGATTTTGTATTCTTTAGCTTTACTGTATTGTTTCTTATTTTAATAGTTTTATGGTGATTTCTTTAAGTTTTTCATATATAAAATCATGTTTTTTGTGAACAATTACAATTTTACTTCCCCCTTTTCAGTCTGAATGTATTTTATTTCTTTTTCTTGGCTAATTTCTCTGGCTAGGACTTCAAATACTATGTTGAATAAGAGTGCAAAAATGGTCATCCCTCTCTTGTTTCTGATCTTAGAGGAATAGCTTTCTTTTTTTTTCACTCTTAATTTTGATGTTAGCTTTGGGTTTATATGTGGCTTTTATTATGTTGAAATACATTCCTTTTATATCTATTCTTGAGATAAGTGGGAACTAAATCTTAATAAATTCTTTTTCTGCATCTATTGAGATTATCGTATGGTTTTTTATCCTTCATTATGTTAATGTAATGTATCATATTGACTGGTTTGTTGATGTTGAACCATGCTTGCATCCCTGGAATAAATTCCATTTGTCCATAGTGTTGATCATTTCAGTGTATAGTTATATTTGTTTTGGTAACATTTTATTGAGGATTTTTGTAATATATGTTCATCAGAGATATTGACCTGTAATTTTCAATGTATCTCTGGTTTTGATATCAAGGTAATTTTGGTCTCATAAAACAAGTTAGGAAGCATTCCCTCCTCTCCCATTTTTTAGAAAAGTTTATAAAAGATATGTATTAAGTATTCTCTGAATGTTTGGTAGAATTCACTTGTAAAGTTATCAGATCCTTAACCTTTTTGCTTTTGAGGTAGTTTTAGATTACTTTTCTTAATCTCCTTACTAGTAATGATTCTGTTCAGATTTTTTTATTTCTTTATGATTCAGTCTCGAAAGGATGTGTGATTCTAAAAATATATTCATTTCTTTTGCTTGTTCAATTTGCTGTGAATTGCTGCCCATAGTATTCTAATTCTTTGTATTCTGTGGTATCCACTGTAATTTCTCCTGTTTTGTTTCTGTTTTTATTTTTCTGAACTTTCAATTTTCTTAGAAAATCTAGCTTAAGATTTGTTAATTTTATCTTTTCAAACAAGCAGCTCTTAGTTTTATTCAATCTCTTAAATTGTGTTTCAGTCTCTGTTTTATTTATTTTCACTCTGATCATTATCATGTCCTTCATTCTGCTGTGGGTTTCATTTCTTCTTTTGCTAGTTTTTTAGGTATAAGTTTAGATTATTTTTTTTCCTTATTTCTTGGGATGGTCTTGTATTGCAATAAGCTTATAATACTGCTTTTGCTGCTTTCCATTGATTATGGTATGCCATATTTTCCTTTCTCTCCAGGTATTTTTAAGATTTTGTCATTTACCTGATAGTTGTTCAGTAGCATGCTGTTTAGTCTCCATATAGTTCTGATTTTTCCTGCTCTTATCTTATAGTTGATTTCTGGTTTCATGCCTTTGTACTCAGAATAATGCTTGATATGCTTTTAATGTTTTAAAATTTACTGAGACTTGTTTTGTGTCTCAGCATGTTTTATCCTTGAGAATGTTTCATGGCCCTTAAGAAGTATGTGTGCTCTGCTGCTTTTGGAATAAAATGGTCTATAACAGTCTATTCAGTTCACTTGGCCTGTTTCATCTATGGCTGTTGTTTCCTTGTTAACTTTCTGTCTTGGTGATGTATCCATTGATGTTAGTGGGTTATTAAAATCCCCTTTTACTATTTGTGTGGTGTCAATTTATCCTTATAAATCTGTTCATATTTTACACTTTTATATTTTGGTTTTATACTTTTATGTTTTGGTTTTCCTATATTAGGTACATATATGTTAACTGTAACGTATTCTTGAATTGTCTGCTTTATATAATATCCATATTTGTCTCTCTCGTTACCACTTTTTGGTTTGAAGTATAGCAATATTTTGTCTGCCATAACTATTCCCACTTTCTTTTGGCTGTCATTTTCTTTGACTCTCATTTTCCATCTCTTCACTTTCAGCCCATGTTTCTAGGGCTGAAATAAGTCTCCTGGATGTGGCACGTGGTTGAGCTTTGCTTTCTAATCTATCCAGCCACTTAATATCTTGTGATTGGGGAACTAAATTCATTTAGTTATTCATTTAATTATTGATAGATGAGGACTTACATTACAACTTTGTGTTTTATCTTCTGGTTTGTTCATATACCGATTATTTCTTATTCACATTTCTGTCTGCAATTTTAGTTTGGTTGTTTATGTTAATTTTATTTATTTATCTCCTTGTTTATGTATTTGTGGTTATGCTGGATCTTCGTTGCTGGGTGCGGACTTTCTCTAGTGCAGTGGGTGGGGGCTACAGGTTTCTCACTGGGGTAGCATCTCTTGCAGCATGGGCTCTAGGGTGCACATGGCTCCGTAGTCGTGGCTCCCAAGCTCTGGGCACAGGCTCAGGAATTATGGCACATGGGCTTAGTAGCTCCGCAACATGTGGAATTTTCCTGGATCAGGGATCGAACCTGTGTTTCCTGCATTGACAGGCAAATTCCTTACCTTTGAGCCACCAGGGAAATCTTAGTTTGATAGTTTTTTACGTTTTCTAGTTTTCTCTCTTTTTAAATGTTTTATGGATCTGTTCTAGAGTTATGTTTTGTGGTTACTATGAGTTTTGTATAAAATATCTCATAGATAACATGGTCTTTTTTCTAATGCTAGCATCTTATCTTCATTTACCCATATGGATTCCATCTTTTTCTTCTTCCCCTTTTATGTTTTTGTCATCTCAAATTATCCCATTTTATGTTATGAATTTGGCTACCAAATTCATATAAGCTATAGTCATATTTCCTGTCTTTCTCCTTTATGTTATATTTATTTGACCTATTCTGATATAGAATTGTGGTTTTCTGATTCTGTATATTTAACATCTAACTAAAAATTTGTGTATTTTTGCCTTTTTATTTCAAGTAGAAGAGCTCCTTTCAACATTTCTTATAAGGCAAATATAGTGCTGATGGACTCCATAAGCTTTTGTTTCTATGGGAAAACCTTTGTTTCTTCTTCTTATCTTAAATATAACTTTTCTGGATAGAGTATTCTTGGAGAAAATTTTTATTTTTCAATATTTTGAGTATGTCATTCTATTATCTCCTGAGCAGTAGGATTTCTGACGATAAATCTGGTGATAGTTTAATGAGGGTTCCTTTCTAGGTTGCCATCATATTTTTCTTTGATGCTTTAAAGTTCTTTTTTTGCCACTGACTTTTGATAGTTTTAATACAATGTGACTGGAGAAGGTCTTTTTTGTGTTGAGGTAATTAACTATCCTTTTAGTTTCAGGGTCTTATATATGCAGTTACCTTCCCCAGGTTTGGGATGCTCTCAGCTACTATTTATTTAAATAAACTCTCTGTTCCCTTTTTCCTCTCTTCTTCCAGGATACCAGTTATCTTTACATTGCCCTTCCTAATGAAATCAACAGGTCTTATAGAATTCCTTCAGTTTTTAAAATTTTAGTCCTCTCTCTTCTTCTACCTCTTTTCTAGATTTTTATCTTTGATCTCATTAATTCTTCCATATTACCTACTCTAATACTTTCTAATGCAGTCTTCATCTCACTTATTAGTTTTTCATCTCCAGAATATCTGCATGGTTCTTTTCCAGACTTTAAGTAAATCTTTGGTAAAGATTTCTTTCTTTTCATCAATTTTATTTCTGAGCTCATTGAACTTCCCTTCGGAGTTTTCTTATACCTGATGGTTTTTTATAACAGCTGTTTGAGTTATATTGAAATATTCCATGACTTTAATTTTGGTTTCTGGAGGTTTGTCATTTTCCTTTTGTGATGCCATATCACCATGGTTTTTGTGGTGATTTGTGAGTTGTTCCTCTGCCAGGGCATTTAAAATAGACAACACTTTTCTTATTTGGATGAAGTGTTTTGTTTTGTTTTTTAATTCAACAGATCAGTAACTAGAGGCCTTTATTATGTTTTTCAGTTTCTGATGTGTAGCATTAGTTTTTGGTTTTTCTTACCTGTCCTACCTCCAGCTATATCTGAGAACTGGCAATTTCCACCCTCCATGGCCTCTGCCAGAGACATTGCCCATTGCCTTTTTCATCACTGCTTGTGCCTTTGAGGTTGCTGGTGCCTTTCTGCTGCCAATATCACTGCTGCAGTTGGCATCTCTGCTGGGGCACCAGGATGATAAGCACCTCTGTCACATCTGGGGGTGGATTCATAAGCCCTGCCACCTCTGCTATGGATTCTCTGCGGCTGCAAGTGCTACCTCTGTGGTTTGGGGACCAGGATTTCCTCAGTTGTTCTCCAGGCTTTACCTCCCCTATGTGTTCCAGTATATCTAAATGTGTTCCAGTTTAGATAAATAAATGTGTGGAACTCTCTGGCTTCCTGGTATGTTGGGTAGAGGATCCTTCATTCAGTAGCTGATGTTTGTAGATTGGCAGGAAAAACAAAGGGAGGGTTTAATGCCACTGTGAGGCTGATATTACCTAACATGCTTTATAAAGACCATAGAGCTGAAAAATATGCAACTGAAAGATGAGCAGATATATTGTCATAATACTTACAGATTTTTATTTCTATAATAGCTATTAATTTGGTTTTGGCTAAACTTAATTATAAAGCTTCCTTTCAAAATAATTCACCTATGCTGGTATAGTATTTTTTTTTAACATTTAAAAATTGATGTCTTTCTTGTTATAAACCTTGAATCTTAACTCCTGTGTTCCCTATTACCTGTTTTATGCAGTTTCTGAGGAACGTCCCAGGAAAATTTACTATCCAGGAGTATACAACAAATAATGCTAGTTTAGAATAGCATTTTTGAAGAGAGAAGTTTGGTAAATGTTTCATTTATTTATGATCTAGTTCTACTAGTTGGAACTATTCTGACTCTGCCTGATACCATTGTTTGAAGATAGTAGAAAGCTATAAATTATGGGTTGCATTTAGAGAGTCAAAAGCCAAATATTTCTAGTACAATGACTCAAAATATACTTTATTTTATAATAAAGTTACAATGTAAAACTATTTCAAAATATTCACACAGATTTTTCTGTTTAAATTTTTATGGCAGTAAAAAAGAAAATAATTTAAGCTCTGAAATATTAACTTGTTTGTAATTTTATTAGATACAGATAATAAAAGTAGACACTTCCCCCATTGGAAGATTACCAAGTGCAAGACTCTGTGCTAAACATTTTACATATGTTTTTATACAATCCTAGCCTCAGTAATATGAGATAAATACAAATGACCATTCACCATTAATGACCATTCCCATTTTATAAGTAAGAAATTAAAAGCTTCTGCACAACAAAGGAAACTATAAGCAAGGTGAAAAGACAGTCTTCTGAATGGGAGAAAATAATAGCAAATGAAACAACTGACAAACAACTAATCTCAAAAATATACAAGCAGCTTATGCAGCTCAACTCCAGAAAAATAAATGACCCAATCAAAAAATGGGCCAAAGAACTAAATAGACACTTCTCCAAAGAAGACATACGAGTGGCTAACAAACACATGAAAAGATGCTCAACATCACTCATTATCAGAGAAATGCAAATCAAAACCACAATGAGGTACCATTTCACACCAGTCAGAATGGCTGCGATCCAAAAGTCAACAAGCAATAAATGCTGAGAGGGTGTGGAGAAAAGGGAACCCTCTTACACTGTTGGTGGGAATGCAAATTAGTACAGCCACTATGGAGAACAGTGTGGAGATTCCTTAAAAAATTGCAAATAGAACTGCCTTATGATCCAGCGATCCCACTGCTGGGCATACACACTGAGGAAACCAGAATTGAAAGAGACACGTGTACCCCAATGTTCATTGCGGCACTGTTTATAATAGCCAGGACATGGAAGCAACCTAGATGTCCATCAGCAGATGAATGGATAAGAAAGCTGTGGTACATATACATAATGGAGTATTACTCAGCTATTAAAAAGAATGCATTTGAATCAGTTCTAACGAGGTGGATGACACTGGAGCCTATTATACAGAGTGAAGTAAGCCAGAAAGAAAAACACCAATACAGTATACTTACACATATATATGGAATTTAGAATGATGGTAATGATAAACCTGTACGCAAGACAGCAAAAGAGACACAGATGTATAGAACGGCCTTTTGGACTCTGTGGGAGAGGGAGAGGGTGGGGAAAAAAAAAAAGAACATTGTTTTAGGAAAATAAAGTTAAAAAAAAAAAAAAGAATAGATGACCAAATCAGAATTTGGCTATAATTAAAAGATGGTCCTCCTAACTCTATGCTGTCTCCTCCTAAAATTTAAAAGTACAGCTTTTCTCCTTTTTCAGAGGCAAATTTTTGAATGTAAAAAATCAGTCATTTTTCTTATTTTTGTACCACCTGCTTTTATTAGGATTTTAGCATGAAATATATAGTACACTTAAATTAGGGAAATTCACAGAGAGCTTAAAAAGGGGACTATTTCTAAATTGTGAGCGGACTGTAAGGAAACCTAAGGAGACAGTACAACATCACAGAGTGAACTACAAAAGCTATTGTTGCCTCTCTGACCTCCAATGGTAGGAAGAGGGAGCTGTGTATAACAGGGTCAGCTTGAGAGGATACCTGACCTGCAGTCCAGAGATCCAACCATCTTGAAGCAACCTTACAAGAAGTAGTCAGGGGTTGATAACCATCCTGACTTCATGTTCAAGCTTCCTATTGGCTGAACACAAACTGAAGCCAGGAGACAAAATAGTCCTCAGATGGAGTACAGTACAGTAGAGATGGAAAGAGAGAAGTTCTGCAGAGATAGAAAAAAGGGTATTCTCTGTACATTTATGCAACACAAGTGAAAACAGTTCTTACACTGGACCTTCTAATTTTTGCAATAGAATACTACAAATTTATATACATCAAAATCATTTTAAATTCTACTTTTTTTCAGTTAACACTTTACTTAGTGTTGATATTTCTTACTTTTGTTTTTTAAAGCAAAATTTTATATTAAAATATAGCTACCTTTATTTTAGATATCATTACTGAAAAGATAACAGAGAAGTTTGAATCGAGCAAAATTCATCTAACTTATTTAGTCTTGAGCAAAAATTACAGTGAAAACTTTAACACAAAGATTTTTGCTGTGCTAGAAATGTTTATGATATAAGAAAAAAGATTATAAAAACATTTTAATTATTCACTTTTAAATACTATAGCACAGAGTTCAACACTTATGGCTAAAGGAGGAATATACACAATACTAATGTTAGAACATTACATCCATAATAAAAAATATGAAAAATTTACTTAGTGGTTACTGTATACAGGCCACTGCACAAAAGCCCTTTCCATGCTTTATCTTAATGGTTTTACCTTAAGTCCTCCAACATACACTGTACTATCAGCATATTTTAAAATAAAATTGGACACTTAGATGAAGTAATTTGATCAATGTAACTTAGTTTTTCATTCATTCGTGGGCCCATTATTTAAAATATATTTATTGTGATACTAAACTATGAGCAACTTGAAGGGAAGGACCGTGTCTTCCATCTCTCATTTCCTTCAGTGTGTAGTGCTGTGTGCACTGGAATGAATGATGTTCTCCATCAAGTTATGGCCCCCGCTTTTCAGAGGCAAAGACCTGGATTGTATTCCAAAGAACAGAATCTTCTTGGTATGTGGGAAAGCCTGGTGTCTTGACTATGAAGTTCTTGCAGTTTTTGGAGAGACTCAGCATTTGTCACCTGCCTGAACATTCACTGAAAGAACTGAGGTAGAATTTTCCCAAGATTTAATTTTGAGACTTGCTCAAAATTCTTTGATTGAAGTTCTTCTCCTGTGACCAAGCCTAAAGTCTCAGGAGGCAGTGTTTCTTTCTGGCAACAATTTATTTTTTTCACAGACCTTTACTTAACTTCTGCGCTCAGCCTTCTTCACAGTCCAACTCTCACAGGCTGAGCACAGAAGAATTGATGCTTTTGAACTGTGGTGTTGGAGAAGACTCTTGAGAGTCCCTTGGACTGCAAGGAGATCCAACCAGTCCATTCTGAAGGAGATCAACCCTGGGATTTCTTTGGAAGGAATGATGCTAAAACTGAAGCTCCAGTACTTTGGCCACCTTATGCGAAGAGTTGACACACTGGAAAAGACCCTGATGCTGGGAGGGATTGGGGGCAGGAGGAGAAGGGGGACGACCGAGGATGAGATGGCTGGATGGCATCACGGACTCAATGACCATGAGTCTGGGTGAACTCAGGAGTTGGTGATGGACAGGGAGGCCTGGCATGCTGCAATTCATGGGGTCGCAAAGAGTTGGACACGACTGAGCGACTGAACTGAACTGAACTTACTTAACTTGCTTTAGGGGGAATGGAATGGGACATAAACTCACAGACTCTATTGTAGGGACACGTGGAAAGTCCCTGGATCTGTCTTTTGAATATGTGAGCTTTTTGCTTCTGCTGTGAGAGTTGTTTCAACAAGGCATTCTGCTGTGCTAGCAATGTTTGTGGTATAAGAAAAAGGATAAGAAAGCATTTTAATTATTCTGTGATTCTAGAAAATAAGATGAACTATCAGAGAACTCCTTCCTTTTGTCTGCTCATACTCAGCACACTAGGTAATGGTGAGTAAGAACCTCCAGGAAGGCAAGCTGACTCCAATTCTCTTACAGACTTTCAGAAACATATGGTAAGAAGATCCTTGGCATGGACACTGTCTTTCAAGATAGAACTGTTTCTTATCCACAGGTTTGATACACACTGAATTCAATCTGTGTACCGGGATATAGTCAGTATCAAATTAATCTAATTTGTTGTTTCAAAATGGCTAAACTTCCAAGTGGTCAAAAGGGAGGGGAAAAAGGTAACACTTTTATGCTATTTATGTTTTACCACACTTTTGTCTAAATACTCATAGTTTATTAATTTATTTCATCTTCAAGGCATGAAGTTGGGTATTGTCAGTTTCTCCTCATAACAAATGAGGAACCTGAATACAGTGACATTAAAAATTTACCCAAGATCATGAAAAAAAAATCGGGTGGGATTCAAACTCAGGCAGTGAAACATCTTAGCTGTGCTTCACCACAATGTTATACAAATGCATTTACCTCCAACTAGGACCTTCTAAGTCCCAATAAGAAACTGTGTTTTGGTTTATTCTTTCTTATATAAGACTTGAGCGTGCCATTTGGAGGCAATATTGGAGGAAATCTTCTGGTATATAAATTATACAGAGGGTAATTTACCTAGACAAATTATAAAATGACAAATGGTCAAATTCCACATTTTACTAAAACATTGAATTATAATGCCTTCTTTAAAATTTCAGAAATCTCACATAAATTTTCATACATTCAGTTTCAGTGGACCTGTATCCTCATTTGATTGACAGCTCTGTGTTAGTATTTAGTAGGCACTAGCCCTTTTAGCCTGGAGAAGGCAATGGCACCCTGCTCCAGTACTCTTGCCTGGAAAATCCCATGGACGGAGGAGCCTGGAAGGATGCAGTCCATGGGGTCATGAACAGTCGGACATGACTGAGTGACTTCACTTTGACTTTTCACTTTCATGCATTGGAGAAGGACATGGCAACCCACTCCAGTGTTCTTGCCTGGAGAATCCCAGGGACAGGGGAGCCTGGTGGGCTGCCGTCTTATGCGGTCACACAGAGTCAGACACAACTGCAGTGACTTAGCAGCATCAGAAGCAGCAGCAGCCCTTTTAGCTTGAATTGTGCTCGCCTGTTTTTTTAGTTTTTCATAGTTCCTACCAGAACTGGTCATTTGAGTTTAGGACCTCTTATCCATTGGTTCACACTTTCATACTTTCTGAATTGTTCATGTCTACAATTGAAAAGGACTTATACTTAGAGATGGCTTGATGTTTTGTGGAGTCTGATGCTTACACACTATTGGGAACTCTAAGGAAAATGATACAAAGTTATAAATACAAAAACAGCTGTGAAAGTGAATATTTATTTAAATTCAGAAATAATCATAAATTATAATTTATAAATGTTAAATTACACAAATGCCCCCAAATCAAAGAATATATTTATATTAGAGTCTGACATGCTTTAAGAATACTTTCTCCAAAATCTGGCTGCATAGATTTTGATTGAATCTCCTTATGACAATGTTTATATTACTGTTTTCTATAGAGAGAATATGACAATAATAAACAAACTCATAACAAACTAATACTTTGCACTTATGTCACACCAGACTGAATCCATCTCCTGCTCAATTGACCAAGTATCATGGTAATCCAAGTCTATACCCTGACAAGTAATGCTGAAGAAGCTGAAGTTGAACAGTTGTATGAAGACCTACAAAGACCTTTTAGAATTAATACCCAAAAAAGATGTCTTTTTCATTATAGGGGCCTGGAGTCTTTTTCATTATAGGAGATTGGAATGCAAAAGTAGGAAGTCAAGAAACACCTGGAGTAACAGGAAAATTTGGGCTTGGAGTACAGAATAAAGCAGAACAAAGGATAATATAGTTCTGCCAAGAGAACGCACTGGGCATAGCAAACACCCTCTGCCAGCAACAAAAGAGAAGACTCTACACATGGACATCACCAGATGGTTGACACCAAAATCAGATTGATTATATTCTTTGCAGCCAAAGATGGAGAAGCTCTATACAGTCAGCAAAAACGAGATCGGGAGCTGACTATGACTCAGATCATGAATGTCTTATTGCCAAGTTCAGACTGAAGTTAAAGAAAGTGGAGAAAACCACTAGATCATTCAGATATGACCTAAACCAATCCCTTATGAATATACAGGGAAATAAGAAATAGACTTAAGAGACTAGATCTGATAGACAGAGTCCCTGATGAACTATGGGTGGAGGTTCATGACATTATACAGGAGACAGGAATCAAGACCATCCCCAAAGAAGAAATGCAAAAAAGCAAAATGGCTGTCTGAGGAGGCCTTACAAATAGCTGTGAAAAGAAGGGAAGTGGAAAGCAAAGGAGAAAAGGAAAGATATACCCATTTGAATGCAAACTTCCAAAGAATAACAAGGAGAGATAAGAAAGCCTGCCTCAGTGATCAGTCCAAAGAAAGAGAGGAAAACAATAGAATGGGAAAGACTAGACATCTCTTCAAGAAAATTAGAGATACCAAGGGAACATTTCATGCAAAGATGGGCTCCATAAAGAACTGAAATGGTATGGACATAACAGAAACAGAAGATATTAAGAAGAGGTGACAAGAATATACAGAAGAACTGTACAACAAAGATCTTCATGACCCAGATAATCACAATGGTGTGATCACTCACCTAGAGCCAGACATCCTGGAATGTGAAGTCAAGTGGGCCTTAGGAAGCATCACTACAAACAAGGCTAGTGGAGGTGATGGAATTCCAGTTGAGCTGTTTCAAATCCTGAAAGATGACGCTGTGAAAGGGCTGCACTGAATATGCCAGCAAATTTGGAAAACTCACCAATGGCCACAAGACTGGGAAAAGTCAGTTTTCATTCCAATCATAAAGAAAAGTGAAGTGAAGTTGCTCAGTCGTGTCTGACTCTTTGTGATCCCATAGGCTGTAGCCTACCAGGCTCCTCTGTCCATGGGATTTTCCAGGCAATAGTACTGAAGTGGTTTGCCATTTCCTTCTCCAGGGGATCTTCCCAACCCAGGGCTCAAACCTGGGTCTTCCGCATTGTAGACAGGTGCTTTACCATCTGAGCCACCAGGGAAGTCCAATCCTAAAGAAAGGCAATGCCAAGAAATGGTCAGACTACCTCACAATTGCACTCATCTCACACGCTAATAAATAATGCTTAAAATTCTCCAAGGCAGGCTTCAGCAATACTTGAACCATGAACTTCCAGATCTTCAAGTGGTTTTAGAAAAGGCAGAGGAACCAGAGATCAAACTGCCAACATCTGTTGGATCATCGAAAAAGCAAGGGAGTTCCAGAAAAGCATCTATTTCTGCTTTATTGACTACATCAAAGACTTTGACTGTGTTCAGTTCAGTCACTCAGTCATGTCTGACTCTTTGTGACCCCGTGAATCACAGCATGCCAGGCCTCCCTGTCCATCACCAACTCCTGGAGTTCACTCAAACTCATGCCCATCGAGTCAGTGATGCCATCCAGACATCTCATCCTCTGTCATCCCCTTCTCTTCCTGCCCCCAATCCCTCCCAGCATCAGAGTCTTTTCCAATGAGTCAACTCTTCGCATGAGGTGGCCAAAGTACTGGAGTTTCAGCTTTAGCATCATTCCTTCCAAAGAAATCCCAGGGCTGATCTCCTTCAGAGTGGACTGCTTGAATCTCCTTGCAGTCCAAGGGACTCTCAAGAGTCTTCACCAACACCACAGTTCAAAACTTAATTAACCATAATTATATCCTTTTAGGTCTTATACCCACAAACAGTCATTTTATGGGTCAGAGCTTCGACATAAATTTTGGGGGATATAATTAATTGAGTCGCCATGAGAGCTAACGCCCTCCTCTAAGTCATAACTAATCTGCTAAATGATGGGACTGTAGGAAGATCTCGTTGTCTTCTTTTAAAGGGCAAACATGTTCAAACACTCTTTGTCAATAATTTTTTAATTAAAAAATGTAAGTTCAAATCCATGACCTCTTTGTCTAACAGGTGCTTGGAAGGACATCCAGTAGTGATTGAATAGTATCAATGGGGCCATTGAGGTGAGAGAAAATTTAACATTTTCAGAGATATTGAAATTTATCCAGTGTGGTTATGACAGTGAGAGAAGGCATAAAATGAGATTGTAGCTGGAAGAAGAACCTATGTTTTAGTATTTTATTTAAACTACATACCTGATTTTTGAAAAGTTTAGATTGCAAACTATTTTAATATATAATATCAAGTTTCTTCATTTTTAAATCACACACACAAAGAGTAATCAGATATGTTGATTGAGATGAGATAAACTATTACCATAGTGAATTCATATAGTTGCTGAAACAAAGCAAATTGAGCTAACAGATATTGTATATTTCGTTGCATTCCAACCTCTTATTCAACCTTCAAAATTGACCATGGGAACTCGCAACAGTTTGGCTTATGTGGGCATCTATGAGTCCACAGAGACAACAAACAGAAGTGAATAGTTGTTTTTCATTAGATTATATATGTATTGTTATTTAGTCGCTACCCCATGGACTGCAGCATGTCAGGCTTCCCTGTCCTTCACAATCTTTCAGAGTTTCCTCAGATTCATGCTCATTGAGTCAGTGATACTATCTAACCATCTCATCCTCTGCCACCTCCATGGATCACAGCCTTATCATGGTGAAGCAAAGCTATGAGGCATGCTGTGTAGAGCCACCCAAGAATGATGGGTCACAGTGGAGAGTTCTGAGAAAACGTGGCCCACTGGAGGAGGAAATGGCAAACCACTCAAGTATTCTTGCAGTGAGAACACCAAGAACATGAGATATATATATATATATATATATATATATATATATATATATATATATAAATTTAAATAAGATATTTATCATTATACATAATATATGCATATATATTACATGTATATAACTTATACTAATAAGTGATATAACCACTATTCAACACTAGTAGTAAATCATATGAACAAACTATTTCTTTGAAAAAAAGCTTCAAAATATTTTTATAATTTCTGCAAATATAACACATTATTTCTTTATTCCAACAATTGTAGCACTTTCCCCTCAAAGTGACCAAAAACTGAAAAACTATTTTAAAATATAGTCAAAAAAATATCTAGCAACACAGAAATATATTTCTTCCCTCCCAATGTTCCTGTTTGCCTACAGAAGTAGCCTCAGTCAGTAGCTTAGGTCTGTTTTTCTACTTTCTTATGGATTCACACACATACATAGACACAAATAGAAACAGATAAGGGATAATTAAGGATAATGTGTATTTGCCCATAAATATAGAATTACTTTTAATAAAATTACATATACATCATCTAGTGAGCTGTACATTTTTGTTTGTATAGAGCTATATGAACTTTTACATACATACTTTTATGAGCTTTCATATTATTCAATACATATATATCTATCTTATCATTTGTTAATTATCTTAAGTAAGTAAGTAAGTGAAGTCCCTCAGTAGTGTCCTATCTTTGCAACCCCATGGACTGTAGCCTACCAGGCTTCTCCGTCCATGGGATTCTCCAGGCAAGAATACTGGAGTGGGTTACCATTTCCTTCTCCAGAGGATCTTCCCGACCCAGGGATTGAACGCGGGTCTCCCGCATTGGAGGCAGACGCTTTAACCTCTGAGCCACCAGGGAAGATACTCGTCATTATCTTACTGATATTTAGTTTCCTATTTTTTACTACTACAATGGTGTAATACCACTCTTATAAATATGTATTTGTAATTGTTTTTGTAGGGTTGACATAAATATGCAATTTTCAATTTTGACAGATTACTGTCAACTTGTCAACCTTAAAAGTTACCAGAGATAAAAACTCTACCAATTTATACTTCCATCAGCTGTGTATAAGGATACCATTAGCAGGCTGTTTCACTACTGTAATCTATTATATTCTCATTTCCTGTTCCATAATCTATTAAATGAAAATTGAAATCTTATGATCATACCTATTTGCATTACTGATTACTCACAACAATTATATTTTATAATCTTTTGGCTATTCACCTTTTTTACTGAGGATATCTGATTTTGTTCTTTATCACTTACCTTCTCTTGTTTTGTGAGTTAGAGACTCTTCATACAAAAATATTAAACATTTTATTGTAATATATGTATTTCCAACCATTTCTTATCTTTTAACTATGCTTATAATGATTTCACATAGAAATTTCAAAATATATAAACTTAGGTGATCCTATTTATCTTTTTCTGTACCTTTTAAATGTTGTCTCATTTAGGAAGAATATAATGTAATAAACTTCTTTTGTCCTTTGGACAATTATCCATTTTTGTGCATCCGATATTAGCATCCTTATTTTCCTGAAGGAAGTCACCCTGACACTCAGTCGATCAGGTGAGATCAACTCCACTTAGACTCCGAGGATTCTTATACGTAGCTGACTTAGACAGTGAGTGAACTACATGCCAAGATCAGAGCTAAAGCACCTGACCAAGGCTATGAAACGGCAAGGAAAGGTCAACCCTGGGACTTATGCTATTAAATCATAATATTTAATGATTTAAATAAATGATTAAATTTATTTAATGATTTAAATAAATGATTTAAATAAATGATTTAAATAATGATTAAATAAATTTATTTATTTATTTATTTATTTATTTATTCACTGGAGCCCTTGTGAATATAAGCCTAGGATTTGTCATGACTATCTTGTCAACCTTCAGTGGACTTTGCTGGAAGATAAATCCAACACTGAGGAAAGCAATGCAGTAGGATGAAGGGAAACACATTTCTGATGATACTGCTTAGATACCAGTGCTAACAGTGCCAAAAACTCAGGCTACCTTTGGGACTCTTCAGTTAGTTATACAAGTGAGTAAATTTTTTAAGTTGTTAAATTTTTAAAATTTCAGTTTAAGTACAACTTTTTAATCTGTCTTGGATTAAAAAAGGGGAACTCTCTAACATATTTTCCACCATAATATAATTTCTAAAAAATATCCTATTCTTTCCTCCATAGTTTTATATGCTTAATAATTTTCTCCCTATTTTATAATACAAAGTTATTATTATAAAAATATTAAGCAATACACAGAAGCATGTGAGAAAGTAAAAATATCCTCAATTTCATGAAAGAAGCACCATTACTATTTTTGTAATGCTCATTTTTAGGAATTTCAAAAGTATGCATTTTATTTTTTAATAGTTCATTTTTCTTTTATTGGAGTATAGTTGATTTTTAATGTGTTATTTTCATGTGTACACAAAGTATTCAGTTATACATAGATTCATTCTTTTTCAGATTCTTTCCCCACATAGGTATGATAGAATGTTGATTAGAGTCCCCTGTGTTATACATTGTTATCTATTTTATACGTAGCAATATGTGTATGCTAATCCCAAACTACTAATTTATCTCCTCACTATATTTCTCCTTTTATAACTATAAGTTTGTTTGTTTTTTGAAATCTATGAGTCAGTTTCTCTTTTATAAATAAGTTCATTCATATTATTTTTAAATTATATTCCACATATGAGTGATATCATATTATATTTGTCTTCCTATCTGGCTTGTTTTGCTTAGTTATGCTCATCTCTAGACCCATCCATGTTGCTGCAAATGGCATTATTTCATTCTTTTTTATGGTGGAGTAATATTCCATTGTGTGTGTAGACCACATGTTCTTTATCCATTCCTCCATTGATGGACACCGAGGTTGCCTCTCTGTCTTGGCTGCTGTAAATAGTGCTGCAATGAACATTAGGGTGCATATATCTTTTTGAAATACAGTTTTCTCTAGATATGTGCCCAGGAGTTGGATTGCTGGATCATATGATGGCTCTATTTTTACTTTGTTAAGGAACCTCCATACTGTTCTCAGCAGTGGTTGTACCAATTTACATTCCCACCAACAGTGTAGGAAGGTTCCCTTTTCTGGACACCCTCTCCAGCATTTATTATTTGTAAACATTTTGATGATGGCTATTCTACTGTTGTGAGGTGACACTTCATTGTACTTTTGATTTGCATTTCTCTGATGTTGAGCATCTTTTCATGTGCTTTTTATTCATCTGTATGTTTTCTTTGAAGAAATGGCTATTTAGATCTTCTGCCCATTTTTTATTACTTTTTTAAAAAAAAGCTGCATGAGCTATTTGTATATTTTGCAGATTAATTCCTTGTTATTTGCTTCATTTGCAAATATTCTCTACCATTCTGTGGATGGTCTTTTCATTTTGTTTATGGTTTCCTTTCCTGTGCAAACAATTTAAGTTTACTAGCTTACCTTTTTTTTTTGTTTTTATTTTCATTACTCTAGGAGGTGGAACCAAAAAGATATTGCCACAGTCAATGTCAAAGAGTGTTCTGCCTGTGTTTTCCTCTAAGAGTTTTATAATGTACAGCCTTACATCTAGGTCTTTGATCCGTTTTGAGTTTATTTTTGTATACAGTGTTAGAGACTGTTCTAATTTCATTCTTTTACAGGCAGCTGCCCAGTTTTCCCAGCACCACTTATTGAAGCTACTTTCTTTTCTCCAGTGTATATTCTTACCACCTTTGGCATAGATTAATTGACCATAGGTGTGTGGGTTTATTTCTGTGCTTTCTCTCCTGTTCCATTGATCTATATTTCATTTTTGTGCCAAAACCATACTGTTATGATGACTGTAGTTTTGTACTGGGTTGGCAAAAAAGTTTGTTTTTCCATGTTACAGAAAAACAAACAAACAAAAAATTTTCTTGGACAAGCCAATACTATTGTCCAAAGTCAGGGAGCCTCATTCCTCCAGCTCTGTTTTTTTTCTCTCCTCGGGATTACATTGGCTATTCAGCATTTTGGTCTTTCTTTAAAAATTAAAAAAAATATATTCTAGTTCTGTGAAAAAATGCATTGGTAATTTAATAGGCACAGATAATTTGACAGGGATTGCAATGAATCTATAGGTTGCCTTGGATAGTGTAATGATTTTATATAATGTTCTTTTATATGCCATTATAGATACACCCTAAACCCTCACCCACATATTTTTTATATATGTTTACCCTAGGGATATCTTTTTTTCTAGTTCAATTCAGTTCAGTTGCTTAGTCATATCCAACTCTTTGCGACCCCATGAACTGCAGCATGCCAAGATTCCCTGTCCACCACAAATTCCCAGAGTTCACTTAAACTCATGTCCATTGAGTCAGTGATGCCATCCAATCATCTCATCCTTGATTGTCCCCTTCTCCTCCTGCCCTCAATCTTTCCCAGCATCAGGGTCTTTTCAAATGAGTCAGCTCTTCACATCAGGTGGCCAGAGTATTGGAGTTCAGCTTCAACATCAGTCCTTCCAAGGAACACCCAGGACTGATCTCCTTTAGGATGGACTGGTTGGATCTCCGTGCAGTCCAAGGGACTCTCAAGAATCTTCTCCAACACCACAGTTCAAACCATCAATTCTTTGGTGTTCAGCTTTCTTTATAGTCCAACTCTCATATCCATAATGACTGCTGGAAAAACCATAGCCTTGACTAGATGGACCTTTGCTGGAAAAGCAATGTCTCTGCTTTACAATATGCTGTCTAGCTTGGTCATAATTTTTCTTTCAACAAGTAAACATCTTTTACCTTCATGGTTGTAATCACCACCTGCATCAATTCTGGAGCCTCCAAGAATAAATTCAGCCACTGTTTCCACTGTTTCCCCATCTATTTGCCATGAGGTGATGGGACCGGATGCCATGATCTTAGTTTTCTAAATGTTGAGCATTAAGCCAATTTTTTCACTCTCCTCTTTGACTTTCATCAAGAAGCTCTTTAGTTATTCCTCACTTTCTTCCATAGGGTGGTGTCATCTGCATATCTGAGGTTATTGATATTTCTCCCAGCAATCTTGCTTCCAGCTTGTGCTTCTTCCAGCTCAATGTTCATACAATATGACGCTCCTTTTCTCTCCTAGACAGACGTCCAAGCACAGACTTGCATACAGAGGCACATAGAAGGTTTGTAGAAAAGTCAAATGAAATATCCTAGGGAGGTGAAGCCTTTACTTATCCCCTGAAATTCTGAACAAGGGTGAAGAGACCTCTAGGCTTTCCAAAACTTGTGAAGCATATGTGAAAATGTGAGAAATTGAATAATATAAATTGAATCATGTATAAATTATACCAAATGGAATAGGTTGAACAAGAATATTTATAAGCATATTATATGAAAGGGAATGACATTTCAAAATACATAGTAACAAAGCTCTAGAACTCTTTAGAAGACTACAACTCAACTAAAGGAACATTAGTAGATGATATTAATGTAAGTTTTTAACTCAAAATCTACAGTTTGTTCTTGTTGCAGTGCTAAGTCATTTCTGAATCTTTGTGACCCAAGAACTGTAGCCCAAAAGGCTCCTCTGTCCATGGGATTTCCCAGGCAAGAATACTGGAGTGGGTCGCCAATTCCCTCTCTATGGGCTCTCTGACACAGGAATTAAGCTCACATTTTCTGCCTTGGCATGAAGATTGTTTACCATGGGTTTCCAAGAAGCCCCGAAATGAACCATAAATACATGTAAATATGTTCAGTGTCAGCATTAAAAAATATATAAAGTAACAACTAGATGGTCTGAATAACAGTTATTAAGCTAACACATACTTCTGTGGAAAATGCAAGGGAAATGTCTTAATCATGAATGCTCATGAAAATATTGATTGATTTTCATTATTTTGGAAGAGAAATCTCAAAAGTATCTGCTAAAACTTAAAATACATGTAGGCATTCAAATAAAAGGGAAAATGGTATTACAGCATATCTTAATAGGCAAAATATTAGGAAATAAATAGTGGTACTGATGACTAAATTGAGATATATGAAAATTAAAGTATGATTTATAACTCTAATTAGAGGGATACTTTAAGATACTATTATGACTCTGATGCTGGGAGGGATTGGGGGCAGGAGGAGAAGAGAACAACAGAGGATGAGATGGCTGGATGGCATCACTGACTCGATGGACGTGAGTCTGAGTGAACTCCTGGAGTTGGTGATGGACAGGGAGGCCTGGCGTGCTGCGATTCATGAGGTCGCAAAGAGTTGGACACGACTGAGCGACTGAACTGAACTGAACTGATCTGAGAAGAGCACGATGCATAAAAGTGTATAAAATGTCCTATACTTGTTACACAAAAGTGGCAAAGATCCACTATGAGTGCATATGTATAGTAATAATAATATTACGAACCTGAGATTTCCCATAAGGTTAACAGTAGTAATATAGGAGGTAGAGGGAAATAGAAAGTGCTGCTGCTGCTACTAAGTCGCTTCAGTCATGTCCAGCTCTTTGTGACCCCATAGACAGCAGCCCACCAGGCTCCCCTGTCCTGGATTTCTCCAGGCAAGAACACTGGAGTGGGTTGCCATTTCCTTCTCCAACAGAAAGTGAGAGGGTTGTAAAAAAAAAAAATCAAAATGCTATAAAATACAGAATATACAAAGATGATGCTATGAAAGTGCTGCCTTCTATATGTCAGCAAATTTGGAAAACTCAGCAGTGGCCACAGGACTGGAAAAGGTCAGTTTTCATTCCAGTCCCAAAGAAAGGCAATGCCAATGAAGGCTCAAACTACCAAACAATTGCACTCATCTCACACACTAGTAAAGTAAGGCTCAAAATTCTCCCAGTCAGGCTTCAGCAGTATGTGAACCTTGAACTTCCAGATGTAAAACCTGATTTTAGAAAAGTCAGAGGAACCAGGGATCAAATTGCCAACCTCTGCTGGATCATCAAAAAAGCAAGAGAGTTCCAGAAAACTCTATTTCTGCTTTATTGACTATGCCAAAGCCTTTGATTGTGTGGATCACAGTAAACTGTGGAAAATTCTGAAAGAGGTGGGAATACCAGACCACCTGACCTGCCTCCTGAGAAATCTCTATGCAGGTTGGGAAGCAACAGTTAGAACTGGCCATGGAACAACAGACTGGTTCCAAATAGGAAAAGGAGTACGTCAAGGCTGTATATTGTCACCCTGCTTATTTAACTTATATGCAGAGTACATCATGAGAAACACTGGGCCGGAAGCAGCACAAGTTGGAATCAACATTGCCGAGAGAAATATCAATAACCTCAGATATGCAGATGACACCACCCTTATGGCAGAAAGTGAGGAAGAACTAAAAAGCCTCTTGATGAAAGTGAAAGAGGAGAGTGAAAATGTTGGCTTAAAGCTCAACATTCAGAAAATGAAGATCATGACATCTGGTCCCATCACCTTATGGCAAGTAGACGGGAAAACAGTGGAAACAGTGGCTGACTTTATTTTTGGGGACTCCAAAATCACTGCAGATGGTGATTGCAGCCATGAAGTTAAAAGATGCTTACTTCTTGAAAGAAAAGTTATGACCAACTAGATAGCATATTGAAAAGCAGAGATATTACCTTGCCAACAAAGGTCCATCTAGTCATGGCTATGGTTTTTCCATTGGTCATGTATGGATGTGAGAGTAGGACTATAAAGAAAGCTGAGTGCCAAAGAATTGATACTTTTGAACTCTGGTGTTGGAGAAGACTCTTGAGAATCCCTTGGAGTGCAAGGAGATCCAGCCAGTCCATCTTAAAGGAGATCAGTCCTGGGTGTTCCTTGGAAGGACTGATGTTAAGCTGAAACTCCAATACTCTGGCCACCTGATGGGAAGAACTGACTCATTGGAAATGACTCTGATGCCAGGAAAGATTGAAAGCAGAAGGAAAAGGGATGACAGAGGATGAGATGGTTGGATGGCATCACTGATCAATGGACATGAGTTTGGGTAAACTCCAGGAGTCAGTGATGGACAGGGAGTCTTGGTGCACTTCAGTTCATGGGGTCACAAAGTGTGGGACATGCCTTAGTGACTGAACTGGACTGAATTGAATATATGTGTTTAACTTTTTCAGGGAAAGCCAAGTTATTTTCCATACTATGTTTATTGTTTTATGTACCCACCAGTAGGGATTTAAAAATGCTCCACAGTCTTGCCAATAATTTGTTTGGCTTGGGTTTTGAAGTTTAGACACTCTAAAAAATATGGAGTATTATCAGATGATGATTTTAATTTGTACATTTTTATAAATAATTTTCAATAACATTTCAAATGCTTATGCAACATATAGTTCTTCCTTAGTGAATAAAAATGTTTCTATTTAAATATTTTACACATCTAATGAGTTGCTGGTTTTCCTATTATTGGATTTTTAGATATTCAGAAAATGAGTTTTTTTGTCAGATATATAATTTCTTCTGCTTGTGGCCTATCTTTGTATTACGTTAACAGGGACTTTCAAATACCAGCAGTTCTTATTTTGATAAAACACAATTTATCAATTATTTTATTTATTTATTATGTTTCTATGAAATCTTGGCCTAATGCTAAGCCACAAATATTTTTTTGGTTTCTTGTAAAAGTTTGGTGTTTATATTTAGGTTCATGATCCATATTATATACATTTTATAAGTGATTCAAGGCATGGACTATCATACCTCTTATGAATTTTTATATTTAATTTACTGAAGTGAGACACGTTGGTCTGTATTTTTCTTTGTGGGAATGATAAATACAAATTATTGATTGAAGGATATATACAATTTATTCTTACAACATGTTTCTTCTTGAATGAACATGTGTAGTTTTTGTCTTTTAATTTGTTATATTACATCTAATATTTAAAGGGAGCATTTTGTAAGCAAAATATGGTTAGGTCTTGCTTTTAATCCCCTTTGACCAATCACTGCCTATTAAATTGTTTATATCATTTAACAGGATCATTACCACGATTGGATCTAAATCCATCATTTGCTATTTGTTTTCTATTTGTCCTGTTTGTTCCTACTCCACTTACTTCCACTGTACTGCATCATTCTGGATTAATTTGGTGTATTTTATTTTACTTTGTCTCCTTTGTTGAATTATTGGCTATAATTCTTTTTTGTTTTGGTGTTTTTGTTTATATTGTGCATTTTAATTTATGATAATCTACTTTGAAATTCCATCATGCCACTTCACACAAAATATAAAAACCTGACAACAGTGTTCTGTCATTTTTCCTTTATTGGCCAATGTCATTATTGTCATATACATGTTACAAAGTCCGCAACACAACATTATGTTTTATTTCCATGACTATAGGCTTCCCTGAAGGGCTTACCTGAAGGGCTTCCCTGGTGGCTCAGAGGTTAAAGTGTCTGCCTCCAATGCGGGAGACCCGGGTTCGATCCCTGTGTCGGGAAGATTCCCTGGAGAAGGAAATGGCAATCCACTCCAGTATTCTTGCCTGGAGAATCCCATGGACAGAGAAGCCTAGTACATTACAGTCCACGGGGTCGCAAAGAGTCAGACACGACTGAGCGACTTCAGCTCACCTATCTTCAAGCCCATTGGTCTTTTATTCTGAAATGTTTGATCTGCCATTAACCTATCCAGTGCACTGTGTATCAGATATCCTAATAGATTTCATCTTTAGTAGTACTGTTACTAATTATTTTTGCAATCAATTTTGGGGGGATTAATTTTGATTGATTTTTTCCTCATCATGGGTCATATTTTCCTACTTGTTTGCATACCTAGTAGTTTTTAACTGAATACCTTCTTGTGTCTGTATGCATCCTCAACCATGGACAGAAGAGCCTGGTGGGCTACAGTCGATAGGGTCACAAAGACTTGGACATGACTGAGTGACTAAGCATACACACACTCATTCCCATAAATAGTGCTGAATTTTATCCGTTACAGTTAAGTTACCTGAAAATAGTATGATATTTCCCTATCTTGATTTTTAAGTTTTGTTAGGCAGGACCGAAACAATTTTAGTTTGGGTCTAAGTTTTTGCCAATTTAGGGACAAATTCCTTTTGAGGAATCTACCCAATGACCTGTGTATTATGAGTTTTCCCACTCTGTGGAAATAGGAACCACACTTGGCATCATGTGAGCACTGAGGGTTGTTTCTCTGTTTATTTTAGATGGTTATTCTCTTGGTCTCAGGTAGTTTCTTCACCATGAAAACTGATCAGTTCTCAGCTCAAGGGGGACCATCTGCACATCTCTAGATTGCTTGCTCCATGCAGCTTTCTCCTCTCAAGTCTCTGCCTTTCTTTAATCTAGCCTCTCGTCCTTTTCAGATTTTCAGCAACCTCTTCTCAACTCACTGAGGAATCATCCTTTGCCTGGGTTTCACCCTACTGTGACACAGTCTGGAAATTCTCTCCAGACAGTACACTGTAGCAATTATAGAGCTCACTTTGTTTGTGAACCATCCTACAGGATATACTGCCTCTAGTTGCTTAATCCCCAATGCTTTGGAGTGTTATTTATATATTGCATAGATTTTTAGTTGAACTGGGAGTGCAGATTTGGGTGCTATTACTTTCTCATGGTCATAAGGAAAAGAGGAATTTAATACAGATGTTTTTCAAGATGGAAAGAAGAAAAATCCCAGAATCACTATTATTAATAGATTGTATTCTACTGTTGAACAGGCCTGTAGTGTACAATTTTTGCAGCTGCTCATTTGTTCCTAAGTCATGTCTGACTCTTTGTGACCCCCATGGACTGTAGCCTACCTGGGTAGTTTATTATAAAGAACTCTAAAAGTCATATTCAACTTAATACAGCTCTTCTATAGTTTATGTACAGTTTTCTTATATATAAAGACTAAAGGATATTTCCCCAAGTATTTTACTGAGAAGGAGGCAAAGGAGACTAATTAAGGAAGATAAAAAGTCATAACTGAGAGTTGATATGGGGTGGGAGGTGGGGGGCGGGTTCAGGATTGGGAACTCATGTACACTCGAGACGGATTCATGTCAATGTATGGCAAAACCAATACAGTATTGTAAACTAAAATAAAGTAAAAATAAAAATTAAAAAAAGTCATAATTGTTTTAAGGTAAGCCATTAAAAGAAAGAACATAATTTGGAAGCTTTATAAAAATATGCTTATTTCCAACCTTGGAATTTTTGGTCTAATTTTAATGTGTATTCTACTTCATTTCATAGCAAATAAAACCTTCAAATTCACTTACAGGGTATGTGTTTTTATTTATTATCACTTTTATTTTTCCTTTTGTATTCTGGACTTCTATTCTGTAAAGTTGCAGAAATATATGCAATTGCCATGAAAAAAAGTGGAACTATATTGTTTAAGCAAGTCATATATTTATATAAAGCACAAATAATTTAGAATTCTATTCGATGTTTCAATATTTTTATCTACTTTGTAATTTAATTATAGTAACTCCATGATTAGTGCTCTGTGTTTTTCTTCAATAAACAAACCATTTATCTTTATTAACTTCTCTACATGGAATATATTTTTGTGGCAAAGACCAAGAGATAAGAGCACTCAGTTTCATACAGCTTATTTATTGTTTACGTTTTCTTAAATTAAAATACCTAGTGTCTTTGTTGTTGTTGTTGCTTTTAAAGCATTGGAAACATTGAATAAGGAAATTAAAACTCAGAAAGACCTACTCTTTGGTTTGGGATAAATTTATTACCTAAACCAATTAAAAATTAGTTTTAGGCATCTGGCTAGAATGTCACAGTTCCAACTTCCCCTAAAGAAATATTTCTGTTTTCCTATTATGATCAAATAAAACAAGAAAAAAAGACAAACTAAAAAAACCTTACAACCTCAGATATTGAGACTCACAGATAATCTGATGCCAGGATGTGGAAAAAAAGGTAATAATGATAAAAAGTGAGATGGAATTGGATGGAGAAATAAAAGGGCTGGCTTCAAGGTATGGTAAATTCTGCCTTCATTTTCTGAAAATAGAGTATCTGAGAAGGCAGATATTATCTGAAATTCTATAATTGGTTCTCTGATGCTCTGATACAGAGATTTAAGACCTGGATCAGGAATTTCCAAAGGAGAGAAGGCCTTGGGTTTCAGCAGAATTAATTGAGAGGTTTTATTTTTCGAAAAATACTTAACTGTTAGAGAAGTTAAACCTGAGAGAGGAGAGTTGCTTTTTGAGCCTGATTATGAAGACCTGACTCCTGCATCTTCTGCTAACTTCACAGCATGAGTCAAATTGCTTTCTGTACACTAGAATCTTTAGCTATAAATGGGGTCCAAAGTAAACTATGGAATTGTTTTGAAGTTGCAATAATACATCAATAAATGTTAAATATTAGCTAGTACATTAACAGCAATTATTATTACTATTATTATTATCAATCATAGAGAGCTATACTTACAAATGGAAATGTTTCATAATACTTAGAAATGATGGGATAGAAAACTAAATGAGAATTTCAACTATCAATAAGAAAATTTGACATCTACCCTGCACAACCCAACAGAGGGTGAATAAAGAATGTGTGTGTGTGTGTGTGTGTGTGTGTGTGTGTGTGTGTGTGTTAGTTGCTCAATTGTGTCTGACTCTTTGCCACCCATGGGCCGTAGCCCACCAGGCTCCTCTGTCCATGGAATTCTCCAGGCTAGAATACTGGAATGGGTTGCCATTCCATTCTCAGGGCATCTTCCCCACTGAGGGATCAAACTAAAGTCTCTTGCATTGCAGGCAGATTCTTTACCATCTCAGTTACCAGGAAATATGCTCACTCATATATTTACTTGCCCTATACTGCCCCGTGGAGAAGGAGATGGCAACCCACTCCAGTATTCTTGCCTGGAGAATTCCATGGACAGAGGAACCTGACTGTAGTCCATGGGTTTACAAAGTTGGACAGGACTGAGTGACTAACATATTGCCTCAATGGATTATTTATTTATTTTTACTTTTGTGAAGTAAATGATAGTCTTCATAACACTAAGAAAGGCCTCTCCTACTTCTGCCTTGTTGAGAGTTTTACAATGAACCAGTGTTGGATTTTAAGAAATGCTTCCTGTGCATGGGTTGATCTGATCATGTGCATTTCATTTCCTTACATTTTCATGTGATAGATGACTTAATCGACTTCTGAATGTTGAAATAATCCTACATACTTAAAGTAAATCTCAACTTTGTTGTACAAGTATTTTATTGTTGAATCTCATTGGCTGATATATTTTTGAAATCTAGTTTTAGCTTTCCTTTCATGTAAGAGCTTCATCTGATATTGTTATTAAGATAATGTTGGCTTCATAGATTGAATTAGAATGTGTTACCCTTGCTTCCATTTGGATAAGATTCTGGAGGTATGCTATTACTTTTTCATTAATTGTCTGATAGAATTCACAAGTGAAATCAGAAATCAATTGGACCTACTACTTTCTATTTTGGAAGGTTATTAATTATTGATTCCATTGTGTCCTGAAAACATATTTTCTATGGCTTATGATCTTTTAATGAGTGTGATCTGTCCTATTCAAAAGTCCATATGAGCCTTAAAAATATGTATATTTTGCTATTGCAAGACAGAGAATTCTTTCATTGTAAGTTACATCAATTATTAATAATGCTTTTTAGGTCAATTTTATCCTTATTAGTTTTATGCCTATTTGGCATACCAATTACCAGAAAAAAATAGACACAGTTAAGAAAATATACACTATATTAGTGGATCTGTCTGTCTCCTTCCAGTTCTGTTTTCATTTTGTGAAATTCTGTTGTCAGGTGCATAGTAATTTAGGATTTTTCTTGGAGAATTGCCCTTCTTATTGCTATTTCACTTTCTTCCTTATCTCTAATGATTAGCTTCATCTAAATTTTTGTTGGGAAATAATTTAGCTACTCAAGATTTCTGTTTATAATGGTTATCAGGGTATTTTTTCTCCTTCCCTTTACTTTTATGTGATCCCTCACTTTGAAAGTGCCCTACTGATAGACTGTGCTGTTTTTAAATTCTAAATGACATGACAAAAGCTAACTGAGTCTACGTTTAGTGGAGCGAGTTGTATAGTATAGTGTGCATCCTCAGTGGCGTCCAGCTCTTTGCAACCCTCTGGACTATCTCCACCCAGGCTCCTCTGTGCATGGAACTTTCCAGGCAAGGATGCTTGAGTGGGCTGCCATTTCCTACTCCAGGGGATCTTCCTGACTCAGGGATCAAACTGGTGTCTCCTGTATTGACAGGTGGATTCTTTATCTCTGTACCACTTTGTAGTGCATTGAGTTATATGAGTTGCTTATATATTTTAAACGTTAACCCCTTGTCAGATACAATTTGCAAATATTTTCACCCATTTAATAGGTTGCCTTTTCATTTTGTTGATGTCCAGAAGTGTTTTTTGTTTGTTTGTATTTTTTAGTTTGATGTGGTCCCATTGTCTATTTTTGCTTTCATTGCCTTTGCTTTTGTTGTCATAAGCAAAAAAAAAACCCCAAACACTGACGTCACAGAACTTTGTTTTCTTTTATAAGTTTAATGATTTCTGGTTTTACATAGTTTTAATCCATATTAGATTAATTTTTGTGTAGCCTATACATTATTGGTACGACTTTATTCTTTTACTTGTATTTGTCCAGTTTTCTCAGCATCATTTATTGAAGAGGCTGTCATTTTTCCATTGTATATTCTTGGCTCTTTTGTTGTAAATTAATTGACCAGTTTATACATGGGTTTGTTCTTATTTCCGAGATTGCTTTGGCTATTTTCAATTTTCATGTCCCATACAAATATTAGGATTGTTCTATTTTTGTGAAAAACGCTATTGGAATTTAGATAGAGTTTCCATTGAATCTGTAGATTGCTTTGCATAGTGGAGACATTTCAACAATATTAACTCTTCCAATTCAAGACTATGCCTTTCCATATGTCTGTGTCTTCAATTTATTTCATTAATGTCCTATAGTATTCAGTGTACAGGACATCCACCTCCTTGGTTAAGTTTGTTCCTAGGTATTTTATTCTTTTTTTTAATGCAATTTTAACTAGGACTTAAATTCTTACTTTTCTTTCCTTGATAGTATACAGAAACACATGAGATTTTTGTGTATTGATTTTGTATCCTTCAATGTTACTATTTTTTTTTATTATTTCTAATAGTTTTTCATTGGAGTCTTTAGGGTTTTTTCCAGTAGTCATGTATGGATGTGAGAGTTGGACTGTAAAGAAGACTGAGCGCCAGAGAATTGATGCTTTTGAACTGTGGTGTTGGAGAAGACTCTTGAGAGTCCCTTGGACTGCAAGGAGATCCAACCACTCCATTCTGAAGGAGATTGGCCCTGGGATTTCTTTGGAAGGAATGATGCTAAAACTGAAGCTCCAGTACTTTGGCCACCTCATGAGAAGAGCTGACTCATTGGAGAAGGCTCTGATGCTGGGAGGGATTGGAGGCAGGAGGAGAAGGGGATGACAGAAGATGAGATGGCTGGATGGCGTCACTGACTCGATGGACGTGAGTCTGAGTGAACTCCGGGAGTTGGTGATGGACAGGGAGGCCTGGTGTGCTGTGATTCATGGGGTCACAAAGAATCGGACACAACTGAGCGATTGAACTGAACTGATGCATGAAATCATGTCACCTGCAAATAGTGACAATTTAATTTCTTTCTTATTTGGAAGACTTTTAATTTGTCTTTCTTGCTGAATTGCTCTGGCTAACACTTCCAATACAATGTTGAATAAGAGTGTCAAGAGTAGGCATCTTTGTTCACATTAGAAACACACTGAGCTTTCTGAATCTGGATGTATCTCCTTCATCAAGGTGGGGAAGTTTTCAGCTTCTCTTTCTACAGATAAGTTTTCTGTCCTGCTCTCTATTTTGTTTCCTTCTGTGATGGGAACATTAGTTCACTTGATGTTGCTCCATCAGTCCCTTAAGTTATTGTCAACATTTTTAATTCTTTATTTTTCTTCCTTGACTGGGTGAATTCTCTGATGTGTCTTCAAGTTAGCAGATCTATTCTTCTGCTGTTCTAGTCTGCCATTGTACTCCTCTACTGTATTATTCAGCTCTGTGACTCTTATTCGCACTTTCTTATATTTTCTTTCTCTTCCTTGAAATTCTCCCTTTGTGTATACATTCTTCTCCTATGTATGGTGAACACTGTTAAACAACCACTATTTTGAACTCTTTATAAGGTAAATTTCTTTTCTCCTCTTTATTAAGGTATTTTACTGATGTGTTATTTTACTTTTTCGTTTAGAACATCGTTTGTTTCCTCATTTCCCTTTTACTTTCTGTATTAGTTTCTGTGCATTAAAGATCCACTTCTCTGAGACTTGGAGAGGTCTCATCTAAGAGACATATCTTATTCTTTCCATAACTTTTTGAGGCTGTCTCTAAAATCTTTGGAACTGTCCTAGTAGCCTGGTTTATTGTGTGACTCAAAGTTGTTGGAAGTGTATCGACAATTGTTGGTGTTCCCAAGGGGAAGATCTGAGTACCTAGATTAGGTTGATTAAAACCTGTTGCCTGAGGTTCTGGCTTCTAAAGTTTGAACACTTCAACTCAGTTAGCTATGGTGTTATGGGTCTCATGGATGCCAGACCTGTTGGATTTCAAAGCTTGATGCTTTAGGGGTTCATCTCCCAGGTGCAGGTCTTAAAAGTTGGATTGTCAGATGAATTCAAACTCTGCTCCTCAGTGAGAAACTTAGGGATTTGAGTTCCCTCCCAGCTGTGGGTTTCCAGGTGACTCAGTGTTAAAGAATCTGCCTGCTAATGCAGGAGATTAGGAGATGTAAGTTAAGTCTCTGGGTTGGGAAGATAACCCTGGAGTAGGAAATGGCAACCCATTCCAGCATTCTTTCCTAGGAAAGAATGGGTAGAAAAGTGGGCTGTAGTCCATGAGGTCACAGAAAGAGTTGGACACAACTGAGCACGCACTGGAGCAAGCATGCCAGGTGTGGAGTGTATGGTGACATCTTGACTCAGCCTCTCTTACTTACTTCAATGTGAGTTTTCTCTTGTTCAACCAATGTGTAGGAGTTACTCGGCAGGTTTCTTCCCAGAATAAGTTGTTCCATATGTAGTTATAGATTTGCTTACATCCATGGGAGGAGGTGAGTTTTAGGATCCTCCTAAGGTGTCATCTTGAATCTGAACTTCTCATTGAATTTTCATTGCAATTAAAGGATCCATTCCATATTCAAATATCTGAAACATAGATTTTATGTTTACAATGTATTGGCCTGCTAAATAGTAGGGTGTTAAAGATGAAATCAGCATAGGATTCATCCTTGGGAATTTCAAAGTCTCTACTTTGGAACTACATAAAAGACAAAAAAAAAAAACTGGAATGAAGTAAGACCCAGGAACCTGAAAAGTAGGGTGCTGTAAAATATAAAAATGTCAGTTCCCAGAAGAAAGAATGAGTCTTACCCAGCTACTGCCAGTCAGTTCAGTTCAGTCACTCAGTCGTGTCTGACTCTTTGTGACCCCATGAATCACAGCATGCCAGGCCTCCCTGTCCATCACCAACTCCCAGAGTACACCCAGACCCACGCCCATTGAGTCAGTGATGCCATCCAGCCATCTCATCCTTGGTTGTCCCCTTCTCCTCCTGCACCCAATCCCTCCCAGCATCAGAGTCTTTTCCAATGAGTTAACTCTTCGCATGAGGTGGTCAAAGTACTGGAGCTTCAGCTTTAGCATCATTCCTTCCAAAGAAATCCCAGGGCTGATCTCCTTCAGAATGGACTGGTTTGGATCTCCTTGCAGTCCAAGGGACTCTCAAGAGTCTTCTCCAACACCACGTTCAGAGGCATCAGTTCTTCGGCGCTCAGCCTTCTTCACACTCCAACTCTCACATCCATACATGACCACAGGAAAAATCATAGCCTTGACCAGACAGACCTTAGTCGGCAAAGTAATATCTCTGCTTTTGAATATACTATCTAGGTTGGTCATAACTTTTCTTCCAAGGAGTAAGCATCTTTTAATTTCATGGCTGCAATCACCATCTGCAGTGATTTTGGAGCCCCCAAAATTAAAGTCTGACATTCCCCATCTATTTCCCATGAAGTGATGGGATCAGATGCCATGATCTTCATTTTCTGAATGCTGAACTTTAAACCAACTTTTTCACTCTCCTCTTTTACTTTCATCAAGAGGCTTTTTAGCTCCTCTTCACTTTCTGCCATAAGGGTGGTGTCATCTGCATATCTGAGGTGATTGATATTTCTCCCGGCAATCTTGATTCCAGCTTGTGCTTCTTCCAGCCCAGCATTTCTCATGATGTACTCTGCATATAAGCTAAATAAGCAGGGTGACAATATACAGCCGTGACATACTCCTTGTCCTATTTGGAACCAGTCTATTGTTCCATGTCCAGTTCTCACTGTTGCTTCCTGACCTGCATACAGATTTCTCAAGAGGCAGGTCAGGTGTTCTGGTATTCCCATCTCTCTCAGAATTTTCCACAGTTTATTGTGATCCACACAGTCAAAGGCTTTGGCATAGTCAATAAAAGGTAGTAGTAAATAGGAGTACCGGTTAAAGAGTTCAAATCCCAGTTCCCTCTGTCACTAGCTTTACTAATCTTGGTTACGTTACTTACCATTTCTAAAGATTTAAAAGCACTTCAAACACATTGCTTTGCTTTGAATCTATTATTTTATCTCTATCATTTCTCTTTTAATTACCTAATATGTCACTGACCTTGCTGAAATGAAATTACATTTCTTTTGTATAAATAAGTTATTATGGCATAGAAGCTCACTAGCAACCTGTGAGAAATTCACTTTTGGGTCAGATGAGACTAGTGAACACAAATTCCATCCATGTGTTCTGGACAGGTCTCCAGGTCATTACCTTCTACTTGTCCTAGTAGTTGGACTTGATGGTGAGTACCTTCAGCATATTGATGCTTTGCTAGCATATCAGCATACTGATACTTATTTTCCTGTTGGTGGTGATTTCTTCTGATGCCCTCATTCTGACTCAGGGGGGTATATTCTTTTGCATAATTATACATAGCATAGCTCAAGTTCAGGCTGTGACTTTTATAAAGCTTTCCTTATGCTTTGAGATTGAGAAAAATTCAGATGTAGAGCAATATAAAACTTCTGCTAGAATTACTTACTTTTAGGGTCCATAGGTCCAAACGTGCTGTCAGAGTTCTTAGCTTCTTACTATATGGTCCCCTTCAGTCCCCAGCATTAGCCTTCTCCAGGCATCTTCACAATTTCTATTTCAGATATAGTAATGACCAGACCCTGAAATATGTATGCAAAATGTTACTGTCTCATTTCAAAACTCAGTCTATTCTCTGATCCTTTACAGTTAATATTGGGATTTTTTTCCTTAATGAATGTACAACTTCTTTCCCAGAGAATACCCGTCCTGGCAGTATGTTCCATAGAATTAATTTCCAGTAGTATTGAAGTACATTTCTGAAAACCTGAGTTATCTAGTATTAAATCATATAATAATATGTATTAGATATAAATAATCCAGTTCAGGAAGTTTTAAACTGACACCAGATATTGTTTTACATTCTTTCAACACTCCCATTAATAGAAGGTTAAAAAAGCACAGTATTTACCTGTATATTTGCATTGGCCTGAGGGATGAAAAATGTTTGGGCAAGGCACACATATACACACACTTTTATAAAACACTTTGGGGATATAACATATTTACAGGGAAATTCCTTAAATTTGCTGTAGCATTTTTATGACAAATGCATTCACATGTCAAATTATCAGAGAGAACTAGTAAAAGGTTACTCCAAAGAATATGACCCTCATATAATTCCCTACCTTTGGTTCATCCTAGGGAGAATAACAGGTACTAAACATACAGGTAAAAGTCTAAGGTACAATAAAGAGATGTTCCCTATACAGAGGGAGTCTTTGTACAGACATTAAATTTCAGTAATTATACTAAAAGTGAGGATAATTAACAACCTCTAAGTAGAACTTCTATTCTCTATGAGTAGAATTTAAAAATCAGTTCACATCAGCACAGTACAATGTCACAGACCAATTGATTTATGTTCTCAATGTTGCCCTTTGCTCTGAATATTGCTGGGTTTCCTGAGCTCCAGTTCTTTTTCTAATCCCTTTTATATATAATTGCTTATCACTTAATAAAAGACATAATGTTAGGTATAGCTCAACTGTACTTCCATCTCCACTAGCTTTGTTCGTAGGCATTTTTCCTAAGGCCCATTTGACTTCACACTCTAGGATGCCTTGCTCTAGGTTTGTGACCACACCATTGTGGTTATCCCAGTCATTAAAACCTTTTTTCATATAGTTCTCTGTATATTCTTGCCACCTCTTCTTAATCTCTTCTGCTTCTGTGAGGTCCTTATCATTTCTGTGTTTTATTGTGTCCATTCTTGCATGAAATGTTCCCTTGATATCCCTGATTTTCTTGAAGCAATCTCTAGTCTTTCCTATTCTGCTGTTTTTTCTCTGTTTCTTTTCATCATTCATTGAAGAAGGCCTTCTTATCTCTCCTTGCTTTCTCTGAAACTCTGCATTAAGTTGGATATATCTTTCCCTTTCTCCCTTTTATTTTGCTTCTTTTCTTTCCTCAACTATCTGTAAATCTTACTCAGACAACCACTTTGCCTTCTTGCATTTTTTTCCCTTGGGGGTAGTTTTGGTCACTGCATCCTGTACAATGTTACAAACTTCTATCCATAGTTCTTCAGGCACTCTATCAAATCTAATCCCTTGAATCTATTTGTAATTTCCACCATATAATCATACGAGATTTGATTTAGGTCATACCTGAGTAGCCTAGTGGTTTTCCCTACTTTCTTCAATTTAAGCCTGAATTATGCAATAAGGAATTCATGATCTGAGCCAAGTCAGCTCCAGGTCTTATTTTTTGTTACCATATACACCTTCTCCATCTTTGGCTGTAAAGAACATAATCAATCTGATTTTGGTATTAACAATTTGACAATGTCCATGTGTAAGGTCATCTCCTGTGTTGTTGGAAAAGGGTGTTTTTTATGACCACTGTATTCTCTTGGCAAAGCTCTGTTAGGCTTTGGCCTCCTTCATTTTGTACTCCAGGACTAAATTTTCCTGTTATTCCAAGTATCTCTTGACCTAATTTTGCACTCCAATCCCCTATGATAAAAAGGACACCTTTTTTTGGTGCTAGTTCTAAAAGGTCTTGTAGGTCGTCATAGTACCAGTCAACTTCAGCTTCTTCAGCATTAGTGGTTGGGGCATAGACTTGGATTACTGTGATGTGAAAGGTTTACCTTGGAAACCAACGAGATCATTCTGTCATTTTTGAGATTGCACCCATTCTCAGAAGAGTATTGCATTTCAGATGGTTTTCTTGAGTATGAGAACTACTCTGTTTCTTTCAAGGGATTCTTGACCTCAGTAGTATATAAAGTGGTCATATGAATTAAATCCACCATCCCCTTCCCTTTTAGTTCACTGATTCCTAAAATGTTGACGTTCACTTTTCCCATCTCCTGCTTGATGTGAAGTTTACCTTGGCGCATAGACGTAGCATTCCAGGTTCCTATTCATTATTGTTCTTTATAGCATTGAACTTTATTTTCCCCACCAGACACGTCCACAACAGAAAATCTTTTCTGTTATGGCCCAGCCACTTCGTTCTTTCTAAAGCTATTAGTAATAGCCCTCCTTCTTTCCCAGTAGCATATTGGACTGCTGGGGTCCAGCCCCGGGGGATCCAAGGTAATTCGAAGCGGGGACAGAGTCAGCATCCTAGGAATTAATTGCTTAATTAAAGATATGGAGGGAGATTAGAAAGAAGTAGTGTAGTAGGAAAATACTAGTGGAGAAAAAGAGGCTGAATAACTTGGTTTATGTGGAGTACCAATAAAACCTCAGGACAAGAGTTTGCACCATCTATGTAGGCCACTGGCGCCCACTTGAATAGTGGAGGGTGCCCCACCTTGGGCTCCCTCTCGCATGGGTCTTAGAAGCCAGGGCAAGTAAGTAGACATGGCGAGCATCCACGCTCCAGATGGGAATTCAGCCAGAAGGGGAAAGAAAGACCAACATGGGGGAATCAGTCTTTCCAGAAGCTGATCCATTTTCTTTATTTTCAGTTTGCTTATATACCTTTTGTTACACATAGAGACTAATGGAAATTTTAAAGTCACGCGGGGGTCAGCAGAGCAGTCCTGACCTTTATCAAAATCAGGTGCTTCATATAAATGTATACAAAAAGGTCTTAGGGGTTTTACATCATCTTCTGGCCAGGGGGCCTGCTAACATTTTATGATCCTTTCTTTCTGATAATGGTCAGTCAGCCAGAAACTTGTTTTCCAGGGGTGATTTTTCTTAAACCAGGCACCACCCTCCAAAGGTACCAGATAAAGTTGCATTCCTATAGGGTGAGGGTGTAGTGGGTTACAATTAAGAAAGGAATTTACTTGGCTTAAGGTTTAACATGATTAATCTTAAAGGTTAATACTTATTTCTCTTATATGCTAGTTATATTCATTATAAGGGCAGGGAATATGGAGATTTAGCAGCAAATATTGGCTCAACAAATGAAAAGCCCTTCACCAATATAATTTCTAATCGACCCACTATACTATACTAATAATTTTCTAACTTCTCAAAAGAGTCTGTATTTAGAAAGTTTAAAGCATCTCATGCCTCTCACGGTTGGGAGGCTGTAAACAATCACATGTGCCCGGACGAACCTGCTCAGGCAGGCTAGAGAAACTTCAGAGGAGTTTGTAAGTTGAAACACTCTTGTCGCGCCCAGGAATTCTTATTGAGTAAAGCTGCAAGTTAACTCCTTCTCCGAGAGAGGTGGTGGGGGACAGCCCCCCATAAAGTCAGAGGTGTAGGTGAGAGCATAATACAGTAAAGTAGGCCGACTCTGGTTTTGGGGGTAGATGCTCGGGAACAGGGGGTCTCCTGAGGCTTGATCTTGCCTTTGCATAATGCCAAGCCTCCTTCCTCATGACCTTTGCCACAGGCGGAGTTCCTCATGTTGGCTCCTGGCATTGGACACCTTCCAATCTGGGGGGGTCCATCTTCCAGTGCCATAAACTTTTTGCCTTTTCACATTGTTCATGGGGTTCTTGAAGCAAGAATATTGGAATAGCTTGCTCTTTCCTCTCTCAGTGAATCACATTTTCTCAGAACTCTTCACTGTGGCATGTACAGCTTGGTGGCCCTGCAGGGCATGGATCATACCTTTATTGAGTTATGCAAGGTCCTTTGCCATGAAAAGACTGTGATCCATGAAAAGGGTCCCATTATTACCCTATACCAAGCCTAGTAACAATACCTAGCTGTTGTTTAATGGCTAAATCATCTGTAACTCTTTGTGACCCCATGGACTATAGCCCCACAGGCTCCTCTGTCCATTGGATTTCCAAGGTAAGAATACTGTTCACATGTGCCCGGACGAACCTGCTCAGGCAGGCTAGAGAAACTTCAGAGGAGTTTGTAAGTTGAAACACTCTTGTCGCGCCCAGGAATTCTTATTGAGTAAAGCTGCAAGTTAACTCCTTCTCCGAGAGAGGTGGTGGGGGACAGCCCCCCATAAAGTCAGAGGTGTAGGTGAGAGCATAATACAGTAAAGTAGGCCGACTCTGGTTTTGGGGGTAGATGCTCGGGAACAGGGGGTCTCCTGAGGCTTGATCTTGCCTTTGCATAATGCCAAGCCTCCTTCCTCATGACCTTTGCCACAGGCGGAGTTCCTCATGTTGGCTCCTGGCATTGGACACCTTCCAATCTGGGGGGGTCCATCTTCCAGTGCCATAAACTTTTTGCCTTTTCACATTGTTCATGGGGTTCTTGAAGCAAGAATATTGGAATAGCTTGCTCTTTCCTCTCTCAGTGAATCACATTTTCTCAGAACTCTTCACTGTGGCATGTACAGCTTGGTGGCCCTGCAGGGCATGGATCATACCTTTATTGAGTTATGCAAGGTCCTTTGCCATGAAAAGACTGTGATCCATGAAAAGGGTCCCATTATTACCCTATACCAAGCCTAGTAACAATACCTAGCTGTTGTTTAATGGCTAAATCATCTGTAACTCTTTGTGACCCCATGGACTATAGCCCCACAGGCTCCTCTGTCCATTGGATTTCCAAGGTAAGAATACTGGAGTGGTTAGCCATATCCTTCTTTATGGGATATTCCTGACCTAGGGATTGAACACATGTCTCCTGAATTGCAGGCAGATTCTTTACAACTTAGCTACCCGGAAAGTCCTGTAGCAACATTTAGCAACATTACAAGAAAGTCAAATTAGAAAATGATTATCTACCCACTCCAGTACTCTTGCTTGGAAAATTCCATGGATGGAGGAGCCTGGTAGGCTACAGTCCATGGGGTCACAAAGAGGCAGACACAACTGAGCAACTTCACTTTCACTTTCATTAAGTAGCATAGTTTTAGCTGTTTGTGACATAAACACTGATGGGATGCATAGACTCCAGATGAAATGTATACAATGTTCAGTGTTAAAAAGAAACAATATTTCCACTGCTAACATATATTTCTGGCATAGAGAAGTCTGTTAAGAACAGTCTTTTCTATCAATAACTCATAATGGTGGCTGATGTCTTGAGCTGGAAGACAGAACCCTAGGGATGAATGTAGTATGGGAAATAAAGGAACAAAACCTAATAAGGCT
Organism: Aepyceros melampus; assembly: GCA_006408695.1. Taxonomy (NCBI): domain Eukaryota; kingdom Metazoa; phylum Chordata; class Mammalia; order Artiodactyla; family Bovidae; genus Aepyceros; species Aepyceros melampus. The sequence continues at coordinate 54,932 of SJXQ01010921.1, read as the reverse complement.
GCTTTTTTGCTCAGCTTGCATTGGAGAACTTGATTTTTACATCTGCAAATATGGATCTTTTTATGTGATCATGTGCTAAAGCAGCAAAGTTCTAATAATGTCTTGTATTAGAATCATTTAAAAATGAGAATTTATTTATTTAATGAGTGTTCTTTTCCTGAACTGGATGTACATATTTAACTCTAGCAGATAGAGTGGCTGTTAATAATTCATATTCCCATCACTAGGGTATGAAAATTCCAGGCATCATCATTCATTTTAGCCATTCTATGCTGTTGCATATTATTTTGGTTTTAATTTGCATTATCTTNCCCACTTGACTTCACATTCCAAGATGTCTGGCTCTAGATTAGTCATCACATCATCATGATTATCTGGGTCATGAAGATCTTTTTTGTACAGTTCTTCCGTGTATTCTTGCCACCTCTTCTTAGTATCTTCTGCTTCTGTTAGGTCCAGACCATTTCTGTCCTTTATCGAGCCCATCTTTGCATGAAATGTTCCCTTGGTATCTCTAATTTTCTTGAAGAGATCTCTAGTCTTTCCCCGTCTGTTCTTTTCCTCTATTTCTTTGCATTGATTGCTGAGGAAGGCTTTCTTATCTCTTCTTGCTATTCTTTGGAACTCTGCATTTAGGTGCTTACATCTTTCCTTTTCTCCTTTGCTTTTCTCCTCTCTTCTTTTCACAGCTATTTGTAAAGCTCCCCAGACAGCCATTTTGCTTCTTTGCATTTCTTTTCCATGGGGATGGTCTTGATCCCTGTCTCCTGTACAGTGTCATGAACCTCATTCCATAGTTCATCAGGCACTCTATCAGATCTAGACCCTTAAATCTATTTCTCACTTCCACTGTATAATCATAAGGGATTTGATTTAGGTCATACCTGAATGGTCTAGTGGTGTTGTCCACATTCTTCAATTTAAATCTGATTTTGGCAATAAGGAGTTTATGATCTGAGCCACATTCAGCTCCCGGTCTTGTCTTTGTTGACTGTATAGAGCTTCTCCATCTTTGGCTGCAAAGAATATAATCAGTCTGATTTTGTTGTTGACCATCTGGTCATGTCCATGTGTAGAGTCTTCTCTTGTGTTGTTGGAAGAGGGTGTTTGCTATGACCAGTGCATTTTCTTGGCAAAACTCTATTAGTCTTTGGCCTGTTTCATTCCTCATTCCAAGGCCAAATTTGCCTGTTACTCCAGGTGTTTCTTGACTTCCTACTTTTGTATTCCAGTCCTCTATAATGAAAAGGACATCTTTTTTTGGGTGTTAGCTCTAAAAGATCTTGTAGGTCTTCATAAAACCATTCAACTTCAGCTTCTTCAGCATTACTGGTTGGGGCATAGATTTGGATACTTGCGATATTGAATGGTTTGCCTTGGAGATGAACAGAGAGCTTCTGTAGTTTTTGAGATTGCATCCAAGTACTGCATTTCGGACTCTTTTGTTGACCATGATGGCTATTCCATTTCTTCTGTGGGATTCCTGCCCACAGTAGTAGATATAATGGTCATCTGAGTTAAATTCACCCATTCCAGTCCAGTTTAGTTCGCTGATTCCTAGAATGCCAACGTTCATCCTTGCCATCTCTTGTTTGACCACTTCTAATTTGCCTTGATTCATGGACCTGACATTCCAGGTTCCTATGTAATACTGCTCTTTACAGCATCGGATGTTGCTTCTATCACCAGTCACATCCATAACTGGGTATTGTTTTTGCTTTGACTCTATCCCTTCATTCTGTCTGGAGTTATCTCTCAACTGATCTCCAGTAGCAAAATCATGCTAATTGGCTATTTTTCTTTTTTTATGATTTACCTATCAATGTGGTCAGACCACACTGTCAAAGTATTTTTGCTCTTTCTCTCCCTCTCTCTTTCCTTCTTCCCCACCTACTCCGTGTGTGTGTGTGTGTGTGTGTGTATCTGGTGTGAATAAATCATACTTTCATAATAGTTTAGGCTAAATCACATACTGCTTAAAATATCGACAGCTATTATAATCTCTCTATAATAGCCCTGAGGTCAAGCAGCAATGGAAACCACACTGTCCTTTGATAATGATCTTTGATCCTCTTCCTGCATCCATAGCTTTCCCCCTCACCCTGCATCTCATTCCTCTTTAATAGGCCTGCTACACATCACCGCATTAGATGTCTTTAATTTCTCTTGTCAGAATGAAAATCGTTCTACATCTCACTTTTTGTTGAAGGTGTGACTTTTTATTTTTTCTTCCCTGTGTCCTGTTTGTTGTTTTAGTGTGAAGTTGTGGGGAAAATGTTTTGGAGGCTTTTCCTCAGTTGATCCTTCAACCTTGAAAACTTATAGTTTTCAAAATCCATTTTATTGCTTGTTGACTTTTGGATCGCAGCCATTCTGACTGGTGTGAAATGGTACCTCATTGTGGTTTTGATTTGCATTTCTCTGATAATGAGTGATGTTGAGCATCTTTTCATGTGTTTGTTAGCCATTCGTATGTCTTCTTTGGAGAAGTGTCTATTTAGTTCTTTGGCCCATTTTTTGATTGGGTCATTTATTTTTCTGGAGTTGAGCTGCATAAGCTGCTTGTATATTTTTGAGATTAGTTGTTTGTCAGTTGCTTCATTTGCTATTATTTTCTCCCATTCAGAA